>OU383788.1:1602706-1651248 GCA_910950805.1 Acrocephalus scirpaceus scirpaceus
TTGATACCCCCATTGCGCCCCTCCTCGTGGAACCCCCCAGTGCCCCCACCCATTGCACCCCTCCCCACTGAACCCTCCCCATTCTCCCCCATGGCACCCCACATTCCCTGCATTGCACCCCATTTCCCACCCCATTGCACTTGTTCATTCTTTCCCCTTTACCCACCATTCCTCCTCCATTGCACCCCACATTCCCCCCCTTAAGTCCCATTTCCATCCTCATTGCACCCCCACCAAACCCCACATTCCCACCATTGAACCCCATTTCCCTTGCCCCCATAAACCCCCCATTAAGCCCCCATTTTCCCCCTTCACTGCCCATTCCTCCTCACTGCACCTCCCAGAACCCCATTTCCCTCCCCACTGTCCTCATTTCCCCCATTAAACCCCCACGGAATCCTCCCATTCCCCCCTCAGCCACCACTCACTGCACCCCATATTCCCTCCATTGCACCCCATTTCCCCCCACTGCACACTCACTGCCTCCCTCCTCTGAACTCCCCCACAGCCACCCCATTGCACCCCACATTCCCTCCACTGTCAATCCCATCCCACTCCATCCCACACCCCACTGTACCCCCATTTCCCCTATTGCCCCTTCATTCCACCCCCCCATTCCCCCTTGTTTCCCCACTGCACCCCAGTGAACCCCTACTGACCCCCACTGCTCCCCTCCATTGAACTCCCCCACGAAATCCCACATCCCTCCATTGCACATCCCATTTCCCCCCTTGTGGCCCCCCTTCCCTCCCCCTGCTGCCCCCTCAGTGACCCCTCAGTGCTTTCCCCACTTACCCCCTCCCACTGCCCCCCATTCCACCTCCCATCACCTCCCAGTGCCCCATTACCTGTCCCCATAGCCCCCCACGGCCCCACACTGAACCCCCATTGTCATCCTCCATTTCCCCCCTAACTGCACCCCCATTCCTCCACTGTCCCCCTATTCCTCTCCCACTGCCCCCCACTGCGCTCCCACTCTCCTTCTCCATTGTCTCCACTGCCCTACCAAACTGCACCCCCATTCCCCCATTCTTTCCTACTGCACCCCCATTTCACCCCAAATTCACCCCCACTGCCCCCTCAGAGCACTCCTCCATTGCCCCCTCAGTACTGCTCATTGTCCCCCCATTTTCCCCCAATGATTTCCCCATTCCACCCCGCACTGAGCCCCATTACCTGCATTGCACCCCACAGTGCACCCCCATTTCACCCTTTGGTACCTCCCACTGCTGCCCCAATAATTCCCCCATTTCACCCCCTGGTACCTCCCACTGCCCCCCAATGATTCCCCCATTTGCTCCTCATTTCACCCTCCCACTGCCCCCCAATGATTCCCCCATTTGCTCCTCATTTCACCCTCCCACTGCCCCCCAATGATTCCTTTTCCCCCTCACTGCCCTCCCACTGCCCCCCATGATTTCCTCAACGTTCCCCACTGCATTCCCCAGTTCAGCCCAGTTCCCCTCATTCCACCCCATACCTCCCACTGTCCCCCTGCTGCCCGCAGTGTTCCCATTCCCCTCACTGCACCCCCACTGCCCTCAGTGTTTTCCCCATTAACGCCCCCACTGCCCCCCATTCCCCGGGTCCCTGCCCGTCCTCTCCGTGGGGCTGGGCCGTTGCCGTGGGGTCTCGGCGCAGTTTTGGGGCTCCTCCCCGGCCCCCGGGGGGGCCGTACCTGAGCGTTCCCGCTCCCCGCGGCTCCGCGGGGCTCCTGGAGGGGCTGCCGGAGCCGGAGCGGGGGGCTGCACCTCCGCGGGGGGGCAAACCCTCCTGCTTGAGAGGCTTCGGGGTGTCCCACCGGGGCTGCGGGCCCCGCTCCCGCTCCGCCCCGCCCGGGGGCGGCCCGGCGGGCCGGGGGCGCCGGGGGGTGCTGGGGCTGGAGGCGCGGGACGAGGAGGTGCCGGGAGCCGCTTTTTGGGGGGACATGCCCGGGGCGCGGGGCTGGGGCAGGCGGTGAGCTGGAAGGGAGAGGGGGACGTCAGCGGGAGCAGCGCTCATCACCCGCCCTCCCCTCACAGCATCCCGGTTTTCCAGCTGGGGTATTCCTGGAGGTGGTGAACACCTCGGGAATTTGGGGGAAAACCCCCCACTCTTCTCAGTCCCCTTTTTCACCTCCCAGCCCGGTTCAGTGCTCTGAGGAGCCCAGCCATGGGGAAGGGAGCGCCAGGGAAAATCAGGGAATGGAACCCATGGGGAACCAAGGAATGGAATCCATGGAAAATCAGGGAATGGAACCCATGGAGAACCAAGGAATGGAACCCATGGAGAACCAAGGAATGGAACCCTATAGAGAGACAGAGAATGGAACTCATGGAGAACCAAGGAATGGAACCCATGGAAAATCAGGGAATGGAGCCCTATAGAAAGACAGGGAATGGTGCCCCACGGGGAACCAGGGAATGAGGCCCTGTGGTGAATCAGCAAATGGAACCCATGGGGAAACAGGGAACAGAACCCCACAGAAAATCAGGGAATGGAGCCCCCCAGAACAGAGCCCTGTGGAGAACCAGGGAATGGAGCAACAGAGTCCCAAGGAGGGCCAGCGAACAGAACCTCACAGAGACCAGGGAACAAAACCCCACAGAGAACCAGGGAAAGGGGCCCCATAGAGAAACACAGAACGGAGCCCCAGGGAGAATCCGGGAATGGAACCCATGGAGAAGCAGGGAACGGAACCCCATGGGAAGCCAGGAGCCAGGGCTGTGCCGAGGCAGGGGGCACTGGCTGTGGGGGTCCCAGAGACACTCACCGAGGGCAGCACAGCGACACGGGTCGTGCTTGTCCAGGTAATGTTCCAGTGTGTCCCAGCCGCCGCCCACGCGCACCATGACGTGGCTCCTCAGCACCTGTGGGCAGCACTGTCACCCTGCCTGCTCCCCAAGAGCCACCAAGAGCCCCCCGGGACCCCGGCCTGGGCATGAAATCCAGCTCTGCACCCACCCACCGTGCCTGGGAGCGGGGCAGGAGGAGGAGGGTGGAGGGTCCCGGTGTAAAAGGGGGGACAATGGGGTGAGGGAGGCGGTGGCGGCTCTTACTCGGACAAAGATGAGCGTGTTGGAGTCTCCCACTTTGTACTTCCCCTCCGAGACTTTGACCATGGGGAACTGCGAGGGGCAGGAGCAGCAGCCCAGGATCTCCCGCACCTGCTGGCACAGAGGGGAGGCATCAGTGGGGCGTGGGCGCCCTGCTATAGGGTCAGTGGGGTCCAGAGCCCCCCTATAGGGCCGGTGGGGCACAGACGCCCCATTATGGAGCCAGCAGGGCACAGACCCCCCTCACTATAGGGCATAGAACCCCCCTACAGGCTCGGTGGGGCACAGACCTGTTACAGAATCAGTAGGTACAGACCCCCTGCTATAGGGCCAGTGGGGTGCAGATCCCCCAGTTATAGGGCTGGTGGGCACAGAACCCCCACTAAAGGGTCAGTGGGGCACAGAGCTGCCATTATAGGGCATGTATTTATTATTATTAATAATAAGGGCATTATAAATATATAATTAAGTAAATATAAGAGCATTTATAATTATTTATAAAAAGGGCATTATAGATGCCCCACTATAGGGTCAGTGAGCATAAACCCCATTACAGGGCTGGTGAGGCATGGACCCTGCACTATAGGTGGGCATAGAAACCCCTGCTACAGGGTCAGTGGGGCACAAACCCCCTTACAGGGTCAGTGTGGATCCCCATTATAGGGACAGCCCCTCAGCTGCTGAATGAAATGAAATTTCATAATAATAATAATGAAACTCTCTTCACTTGGGGTACCACCGCTCTGGGACCCCCGGGTGTGGGCACAAAACATCCCCCACCTCACTAATCCTGAACCACGGGGGATTCACCCCCAAATCCCCACCATGGGGCAAGACCTACATCCATCAACAGAAATTTGGGGTAAATCCCGGGGGGTTTTGCCTCCCTCTGAACCTGAAGGTCTCCTCCTGGCAGAGGGAGAAGTGGAGCGGGAGGATTTGGGGGGCCGGGCCGGGGACCCCTGGGGCTGTAGATCGGCCGTGGTCCCGCTGGTTGCCAGCTGCCGGCTCTATCTCCCGGGCTGACGTCAAGGATTAAACAGGGAGCCACGGGGGGACGCGGGGACGCGGCCGCATCTTGCCCCGACGCGGGGTGCAGGGGGGGGACACGGCGCCGCCTCACCCCGAAATTTGGGGTTTCTTTAATAATTCCGAGATTTTGGGGGGTCTTCCTGCAGCCGTGCCCATCACAGGGGTGAGAGGAAGGAAGGATGTGGCCGCTCCGGTTCCCATCCGGGTGACACGGACGGCCCCAGCCGGGGAAACTGAGTCACGGAGTGGGGAGGGCGGGGGGGGCCCTGCAGTGAGGGGGGTCGTGACCCCGCTGCCACACCAGGGGGGCACCTGGGGACGAGGCGGGCCGGGTCCTGCTCCGCCAGGCTCCTCCCCGGCTCTGGCGCTGCCCATAAAAGCCGATGGCGAGGAATTACGCAGCCCGGAAAAATGCAGCCGGTGCTGGCAGCGCCGGGCCAGGGGGGCTTGGGGGGGCAACAGCGACGGGTGCCCCCCTGAAGCGGCACCGAGAGGAGAGGGGGGGGTCAGGATGCTCTTTAATGAGGGACTTAATGAGGAATTGGGGTTTCAAATAAAAAAAGGCTTAGGGAGTCAGGGGAGGGCAGAGCCCCCCTGTCCCCCCCTCCCAGATTAATCCGCTGCCTCGCCCGCGGGACGGATCCCGCACCCGGTTTTAATCCGCCCTGAGCCCCCGGCCCGGGGGGGGGCCCTGCACCCCCCTTCTGACACCCCAAACTGGCTGTGAGCAGCCGCGATGTCCCCATGGCCGTCCCTGGGGACAGCAGCCCCGAGGCGGCGGGAGGAGAAGAAGGAGAAGCGCTGGAGTAGGGACCACTGTGAGCCACCCCCTCGCGGGGAGGAGGTGGCAGAGCACAGGTGACACCTGTGTCCCCACTGTGATTCCAATCACAGCCACCAAAATAGCCCCTCCTGGAGTCAGGAGGCTGCACGGGAGCCTGGCTGGGTGTGGGTGGATGGAGAGGAGCTCCCGTAGTCATGGAGAGCTGGGATGGGTGGGTGGAGCACATCCAATGACCACAGGGGTGGGAAAAAGACCTCCCCGCGGTCACAGAGACACGTGGGACCTCCCCTGGACCACGGAGTGCCCTGTTGGATGGGCAGGAAGGACTTCCTGGGGGTCATAGGGGCAGGTGGGACCTGCCAGGGCCCACAGAATGCCCCACTAGGTGGACAGGTGGGAACACCCAGGGATCATGGAGCACTCATGGGACACATGGACAGGACGTCCCGGGGGCCACAGAGACAGAGAGGACTCCTGGGGTCACAGAGGTGGGTGGGACCCCCCATGGACCCTGCTGGGTGGACAAAGAGGTTCTCCCACAGCCACAGACACATGGGACCTTCTAGTGACCACAGAGTGACCACTGGGTGGACAGAGAGGACCTCCCAGTGGCCAGAGGGTGCCCCTCGGGTGGATAGACAAGACCTCCCAGGAGACAGCAGGCACATCCTGCCCTGTTGGGCAGACAGAGAGAGGACCTCCCATGGACCAGAGCTGCCCGTGGGGTGGATGGACAGGACAGGACCTCCCACAGACCACCTGTGCCCTGGCGGTGCCGGGCGGCTGGCCAGGCCCTCACCCAGGCACAGGGCTCCCAGGGGAGCGCGTGTCTCACCAGCTCGTCCAGGTTCTTGAGGTCGCAGAGGGTGATGGGCCGGGCCCGGCTGGGGTAGGCGCCTGCCTGGGGGTCCCGGCTCTCGGGGCGCGTGCCCAGCGCGCCGTCGGCCATTTGGTCCCTCATCTCCTCCTCGATCTCCTCCTCCATTTGGATCAGCATGGGGGCCAGCATGCCGAACTTGGAGCCCCTCCTGGCCACCTCCAGCAGGCAGAGGACAAAGTTCTTCTCGTTCTTCTTCAGCACCAAGTCGTTGGTCTCGAACATGAGCACGTCCTGGATGCCCAGGTCCTGCCGGCACCACTGGATGAAGTTGGAGACGTTATCCCGGGCAATGAAGGAGCCAGGCACCACGTTCTTGGCCTGGAAGACCACCTCGTTCTGGGGCACTCTCATGCGGGCGGCCGCCTCGGGGTGCCGCTCCTGGAAGTCCAGGGCGGTGCGGTTGACATTGTTGGCGTGGCGGCAGAGGTGACATCCTGTCTCCAAGCTCTCCAGGAAGGTGTCTACCTGGATGTCCAGGTCGTAGAGGGTGTTGAACCACTCGGCCAGGTCCTCCTTCATGGCCTCCAGGTACTCCTCGCTGGAGCGGAAGGGGCGGATGCTCTTGGAGGCGGCCGACTGGATGTGGCTGGGGTCGGCCATGGCAGCTTCCTGTGGGGAGACAACGGGGGCTGTTATGGGCAGGAACCCCCCAGAGACCCCCCAGACCACCCACCAACCTCGGTGACTCCTCTGTGCCTCAGTTACCGCACATGTTACCCGTGGGTAGGAGCATCACCGCTGCCACCACCACCCCCCCAGGACCTGCCTGATCCCTGCCAGGACCTGCAGCACCCCCCACTCCATGCCCCTCCACCCCGTGTTTCCCCCCTACAGCCCATGTCCCCTCACCTCATGTCCCTCCATGTGTGTCCCCATTCTCCATGTTCCCTCATCCTGTGTCCCCTCCAGCCCTCCCCCTGTTAACAAGTCCCTTGTCACCCATGGCCACGCCAGGGTGGGGCTGTGGCAGAGAGGGGACATCCCTCCCCAACCCCGCCCTAAAAGCTGCCCAGTCATGGTGGGTGTCCTCCCTCTGGTGTCCCCACCCTGGGAGCAGGTGACACCCCGAGGGATGGCCGTGCCAGGGGCAGGGAGCCCCCCTTTACCCGGGTGGGGGGATTGGGGGATTGGTCCCCAACACCAATGGGGTGTTGCCATGGGGTGGGGGCTGCACCTGGGGGAGCCCCCGGCCGTCCCTGAGCTGGGGTGGGGGTGCATGAGCCAGGGATGTCTCGGCAGAGGGGTCACCCCCTCGGGGGGACACAGTGACCCCGCGACCACCCCCCAGCCCAGCCCCATGCCCTGGGAGGGGGGTCCTTCCCCTGGGGTGTCCGTGCTGCTGAGGGGGTGTCCCCTGCTCTCGCGGGAGGGGGGTCCTTCCCCTGGGGTGTCCGTGCTGCTGAGGGGGTGTCCCCTGCTCTCGCGGGAGGTGTCCCTGCTGGGAGGGGTCCCCTCACCTCGGGGGGGGTGGGACTATGACCCTCGGGGATGGGGAGAACTCTGTGGGGGGTGGTCCTCATCCCTCCAGAGTGAGGGGATCCTGTCGGGGGGGTGTCCTTCCCTCGGGGATGGGGGGTCCCTGTTTGGAGGGTCCCTTTCCCTTGGGGGGGTTGTCTCTGCTGGGGGGGCCCCTACCCTCGGAGGGGGGTTGTCCGTGCTGAGGGGTGTCCGTATGGGGGGTTCCCCTTTCCCTTGGGGGGCGGGTGTCCATCTCTGGGGGTGTCTCTGTCTCGGGGTGGGGGGGGTCCCTCTCGGCGGTGGGCTTCCCGTTCCGGGGCCATCCACCGGGGGCCGCGGGAGGGGATCCGCACCTGCGGGGACACGGGGGGGACACACAGGGCCCAGGGCCACCCGCCGACCCCCCCGGCCGCACTCACCGCCGCCGCTCCGCGCTCCGCTACGGCCGGGCCGGGCCCGCTCCCCGCTCCGGGCCGGGCCGCGGCTCCCAGCGCCGGGGGGGCCCCGCCGCGGCCCCCGCCGCCATCGGCCGCCGGCAGCGGCCCGGGGGGCGGCCGGGGGGGCCCGGGGGGCGCCCAACGAGGCTCGGCCGCCGCAGCCCCGCGGAGCCGCCGCCGCCGCCGCCGCGCCCCGGCCGGGAAGTTGGAGGCGGCCCAGAAAGGGCCGGGACGGGGGTGGCGGCGGCGGCGGGCGGGGACGGGCACGGGGGGGACGCGGACACGGCGGGGGACGGGGACATGGCACGGAGAGCGGGGGGGCACGGACACGATGGGGCGAGGGCAGGGGGAGGAGCGCAGACAGGGAGGGGGGCACGGCCGTGGGTGGGGGGCGGCACCGACACGGGGGGCGCACGGGGGTGACACACAGCGATGGTCGGTGACATTCCCCCCCCCCGGCCGGGTGTGGCTCCCCGCTTCCATTGATCTGCTCCCTCCCCCGGAACTCACACCCCGTGGGGAAACTGAGGCCCAGCGGGATCCACCGGGCAGCTCCGCCCCACCCCTCCATCCCGTCCTACCCCGGCCCGGGCCCGGGGGCCGCGCTCCCCCGGCTCCCAAGGATGCTCTCAAGAAAGGCCAGCAATGGTGCGGTTACAAACAGCGGGAATTTTATTTAAAAAACAACCGTCACAACCGTTCACAGCGTTACAGGCGGGGTGGGGGGGCGGGGGCGCGTTAAACAACCGGTTTTATTTTGGGGGAGGGGGGGGAAGAAAGAATTCACGCTACCGTTGAACTTGGTTTTAATGTTTCTCCACAAACGGTGAAAAATACTAAAGTACAGACAAGGAGGACTCATAATGTTGTGGCCAACATTATAAATATGGAATTATAAATTTAAAACATTTTTTTCTGGTTTAAAAAATAAATCTGGTAGTAAATGCGGCTCTGGGGGGCGATGTTAGTAGGGCCGGTCTCGGCGATCCTGGCGGTGTTCGCCCCTGTGCGCCGGAGGAACAGGGGTCAGTCGTGGGGTCCAGGAGCCCTCCCCGGGCTGGGGAGGCTCCTTAACCCCGCACCCAGACACCCTGCCACCCATTTACCCCCATCACCCACTCCCCCATCCCACCCCGCACTCACCCTGCCACGCCATTCAGCCCCTTGCCCCTCCATCCATTTGTCCCACCCCAGTCGCCCCCCCCCCCCGCCCTTTCCCCATCAGGGTCTCCCCTTCCCCAGTGTCCCCTCCCATCACTCTCTGCCCCGCCCTCCATCCATACTTGTCCATCTTTCCCGGCCCTCCGCGCCGTCCTCTGCCTCCTCCTCCCATCTGCTCCATCAGGGGTCCCGGGGGTCCGCCGGGGCCGCCTCCTCCTCCTCCTCTCCGGCCGCCTCCTCCGTAGCCGCCTCGGTCCATGCCCCGGCCACCTCGGAATCCCCCTCGGTCTCCACCGCGGCCGCCTCGGAACATCCCGCCGGGGCCCCCTCGGTCCATGAGGCCCCCGCCGCGCCCGCCTCGCATCCCCCCGGGGCCGCCTCGGCCGCGGTCACCGCCTGCGGAGGGAGGAGAGACCCTCAGAGTGACCCCAAGGGAGCACATCCCACGCCCGTGTTCCCCACCCCATGATCCCAGCGCATCCAGCTCTGGCAGGAGCAGCAGCAGAAGAGCTGCGAGCTGCTGGGCACCCGAGGGGATTCGAGGCTCGTTAAGGTTGAAGCAGTGCCCTGGGGACTCGGGGTGCTGCTGACAGGCCCCCAGTCCAGGAAGCACAGGAGAAATGGCGATTCCAGTCTCCATGTCACGGAGTGATGAAAGCCTGGCAGCTCCTGGAGCTGGCCCAGCCATTCACCAAGGAGCCCGAGGCCAGGCCTGGGGTGTCCCGTTGGAAGTGGGGCTGTGACTTCCCCCACACGTACCTGGAGGAGGGAAGGGGGGTGGGAGGAACCCCTCCGGTTTGGGCGCCTTGCACTGGTTGCACTCTGTTCTCCAGGCAAAGTTCTGGTTTCCACAGCCCCTGGGTACAAATTCCAGTTAGCCCAGAGCGGGACAGCATTCCAGCTGGGGTGACATTGGGAAGCACGAGCAGGAGAGCACGTGGAGAGGGGACACAAGGGCAGAACCTGGGGCACAGGGGTGGGGTCTGGCTGCCTCTTCACCCGCAGCCCCCAGGAGTGACCTTGTCCCTCCCTCTGTGCCAGGTGGAAGCTGCTTCCTGGGAAGGCCCAGCAAAGGATTTTGGGAAAGGCCTCGCCGCCCTGGCCAGCTCCTGGGGTGATGCCCCCGGCACAGGGGGTGGGCAGCACCGGGTACTCACGGGTTGGGGCACTGCCAGTCTCCGGCGCGGTGCTGGACGCTCCCTCCGGACGGGTTTCCCCGGGATCCCCGCGGTCCTCTCGAGGAGAAGCCACCCCTGTCTCCACCTCTTCCCCCCATCCGGCCCATGGGGCCGCTGGGCCCGCTGGGGCCCCCTGGGCCACCGGGTCCCCCCGGACCTGCGGGAAGGAGCCCCGTTAGTGCTGGGAGCCATGGGAAGGACAGGAAGCAGCTCCGGAGGGGCTGCACGGTACCTCCACGGAGGGGTGGGGGCATCCCCCGCTGCTCCCGGGGGGGCATCCCGCCCCTCACGCTGTTCATCGGGCCCTTCTTCCGTGCCAGGGTCACCTTCAGCTTGCTCCCCTGGAAATCCTTCCCTGGGGGGGACACAATGGCAGGAACATCAGTGAATCATGGCCCTGCTTCAGACACCGGCACCCAGCTGCTTTCCCACACCTGGAATTTTGGGAATTCCACCCCAAAACGTCACCCAGCACTCACCATCAAACCATTCCACGGCTGTTTTGGCAGTGGATGGGTCATCGTAGGACACAGTGGCATCACCCTTGGGCTTGCCAGTTTCCTTGTCGATGTAGAGGTTTATCATGGGCTGCCCCGTCCTCTTGTTCATCTAAAGGGACAGTGGAATGTCACCCCATTCCTGTCTCCCCACAGCCCAGCGGGGATTTACTCTGTTCTGCTTTCCAGCAGAAGCTCATTCCAGGGACTCCAGGACAGAAGAAAGGGGCCCCAGGCCAACGACGACAGCAACTGCCTGGACACCCCAAAAATTAAGGGACAGGCCCCAAACAGCACTGCCAGGCCTCTCCCAGAGCCTGGGCATGATGGGCTGGAAGGATGTGAGCAATGGGCAGGGAGAAGGAGGAGGAAGAGGAGGAGGTGGGTGACCCTTTTTCCTCTGCCAGTGGGGGGGGTCACTGGTGTCTCCTCACCTTGACAACACCACACTGTTTGAAGAAATCTGCCAGATCATCCAGGGTCACATTATCATTGAGTCCCTGCACATAGACTGCAGTGCTGTCCGACTCCTCCTCCGGGTCCATAGGGGGGCCTAGGAGACAATTCCTGGGGTCAGTGCAGGCAGAGGAAGGGCAGGGATAGCCCAGGGCCAAGTTCTTTCCATCCTGTCATCCCCTCCACAGCTGCAGCTTCTCTCTCTGGGAGTGACAGGAAACCCCAGGCCCAAGGGAGGCGACTGTCCCCCGCCGCTTCACCTCCTGAGCACCAGGGCCAGCCAGAGCCCACACCCACCCACGTGGGAAGAACCCCCAGGTTATTTCAGGACACATCCCAGAGGAGAGACAAGGAAGACCTTCGTGCCCCCTGGGCTCCCACACAAGGACATCCACCCCCCTTTTTCCGATGCTGGAAGGCTGATGCAGAACTTCCAGACACGCCTCTGTGACAGGAAGGGACAAGCCATGGACGAGGCTCTGGGGGTGCTGCAGGCTCCCTGGAAGAGCTCCAGAGCAGCCCCCAAACCCCCTAATTCCTGCAGAGAAGGGGGAGCATCTCTCAACCACGAGTGGTTTTCCAGCTGTTTGGGAATGAAGAATTGATGGGAACAACCAGATAGCCTGGAAGTGGCGGTGGGGTGACACTGCAGTGGCCACAGCCCTTGGAATGACACAAACATCTGTTTCATAACCTCAGGAGGGAGATTGGTGGGAATTACCTAAATCCAGGTCGGGTCCTTCCTCCATGTGTCCTGCCAGGCGGGAGAGAAGCATAGGGAAGGGTGTTAGTGGGGGCCCTGCGGGCTGGAGAATCGACACACACAACACTAGCTACGACCTGCGCCGCACAAACAGCAGCACTGCACCTTACTGGGCCATCAGGTGGCTCTTTTAGCACTTCTTCCAACCAAAAACCACTATTACACTGGTTTTAAGCGTTTTTTTCCAACCAATAACCGCTATTACACTGATTTTTTTAGCAGCTTTCAAACCGTTAACCACTATTACACTGATTTTTTTAGCAGGTTTCAAACTTAAACCACTATTAACGCTGACTTTTAAAAAGGTTTTACCAAGCCAATCAGTTTTTAAGTTCATTAATAAAAGTTACTTAATATATCTATATATATTAAAAAAAAAAATTTATTACATCCAAACCATTTCTTTTCCCCAAAATTACAGGAGTGGTTGCTCAACTCTTCCACTGTGTCCGCATAGCCCTGGGCATCGCCGGCAAGTACCCATTACAGTCTGGTTGCATATTGTCATTTTTAAAGCACTTAAACGAATAAAAAATTACACTTTGTGCTAAAAAAAAAACTGACTGCAATTTTTTTTTTTTTTTTTAACACTATCCATTGTAATGCTCAAAAACTTACCACCAGGCTTATTGAAGCCACCTCGCTCTCCAGCGCTGCTGGGGGGATAAACGAAGAAATGAAGGCCTTTCCCTTTACAAAGCCAGCACCGCTCTGAGCCTCTGCGGCTCACAGGGGAGAAGGGCACTGGCTAAACATCTCCAAACATCTCTCTGTCTCTCTCTCATCTCGGCACTAGGCCTTTCTTCAGGGCAGCTCGCTCAAATTTTCTTTACATATAAAGCAACCTTGGTGTGGTTTGAGGCACCGCTTTGCTGTCGGTGCCCTGGCGTTACTCGGGTATCATCAGTGCAATACTTGGCTGAGAAACGGGGGTTGTTTGTAATCAAAGTGGGGTTTTTTTTGTTGTTGTTGTTGAAGAGCAATTTGGGGGTGTTTTAGTGGTCAACTCCCTCCCCTCGGTGTGTCCACCAAGGTGCACCCTCAGCCTGTGGCAGCGTGGGCCCGCGGGTCCCTGACATTTAACAGTGTAAAAGGAGACAAACCACACGCGAGACCTACAACACAGTTCAGCTGACATCGCCCCTAAAACCCTCAAAATAAAGCCATACATTCAGGTCACTACTGAATTTAACAACTCTCTGGAGGGAGAACTTACAGAGTACAGCGGGGGCTCCAAGGCCTGGGGTGCAGCTTTGTGGACACACTCACTACTTTTGGGCAGGTGCCAATGCAAACAGGGCCGCAGCTTTCACCAAAAGCTTTGGCTGAAGCATTCACAGCTAGAACTGCTTTGGAGCGTGGTGGTGAAGCGGGAAAATGCCACCTTGAGAAAGGATTTGAGCTGTTTCTTGCTCTTTTTTTGGGTGAGCCAGCAAGCTGTTTGGAAGGAGTTGAGTGGAGGAGGGAGAGTACCGTGAATTTTTCTAGCAAGTATTGCACCTCTAATACTGGGAAAAAAAAAGTCAATACAGAATTTCGAGCTGTTGCATGCAGCTTTGCCTCCTCTCGTTAAAGTACACACCATTTACGTAATGTCTCTCTTTTTAAACATAAGATTTTTACACTTTTTTTTCTTTAACGTTACACAATTCTAAAGTAGTAGTATACCCTCCTCTGGTTTTATTACCAAACAACAATTATGCAGTTACCAAAGTTACAGAAGGATTCCGTTTATACAATCAATACATTTGGTTAAAAATATTCTATGTATATTTTTCCTCTCCATATGGACACCGTGTCTAGTCCCACTTTTCATTATGCTGCCGGCTGAGTACTGAGTACGGGTACTTTTTAAGTATTGAGGTGTTTACAAGGCTCTCACTTTGTAACCTGTAGCATATAAATGCGACAAAGCATGTTAAAAAGTTTTCCATTTTCATAAAAATATCAAATCATCGAGGCAATGAAAAAGGGCACGTTAATAACATCGAGCTCCTTACCTGCTGGAGACACTGAAATCCATCACCACAGCATGCTAAGGTGGGCCGAGTTCCCCTACCTGCCCTGGGTGTCCCCTGAAGCCACCTGTTCTATGGACATCACAAACTCTACGTCCATAAGGCAGGGGGGGGACCCTTTGTAAGGGTCTGGCCAGGTGGGAAATCGCTCGGGAGGCAAATTTGAGCTGGGATTAAGGTGTGAGATCAGAGACAGGTGACAAATCTTTGGCAATGAGAAGCTCGGAAGGGGCTAGAAATTTGAAGATGTGATGATAGACATTTCAGGTGTCTACATCTACTTTCATCGTTAAGAGATCAATACGGCACGGCTGAAATCTTTATGCAGATCCCTGGAACTCTGTTCCACCCAAGCCAATTCTAAGCTGGATGTGTTCCCACACAAAACCAGCCTTTTCCGTTCTTTCCTGGATTTCTCTGATAAAGATTTCATGCCATGTCAATGGGCTGCGACAGAGCTGTGCAGAATGGGGCCACCCACTGCCAAACTGGGGTTGTCACCGGGCTGTGCCACACGGCAGGTGGCCTCTGGAGGGCAGCTGCCATCACAGCCATCCTGCCAGCACCGGGGGCGGGCACGGCGTGTCCTGTGCCACACCTGGGGACACTCTGCAGAGCTCTGAGCAATGGGGTGAGTGGGTGGAACACACACAAAATGTGAACTCTCTCGGAGGAGCCTTTGGGATTAGTTCTCCTCCCTCGCCTCTATCAGAATGACCTTGACCTCCACGGATGGGGACACACCTGAAGGCACAGGTGACACCGAACCAGGTTGTGCCATCAGTTGAAATGGCCAAACTGATTCAGAGCACCCGAATGCTCCGAGGGGGAGCAGGCCTGGGAGCCAAAGCACTTCTTTCTCTCTGCTCTCGGGCTCCTTCTCCACGTGCTCCAAGTGTTCCAGGCACTCCGAGCTCGCAGGCTCTGCGGGAGGAGGCACGCACAAGGCTCCTGTCCTGTCAAAATCCCCGCTCCTGAGGCCCAGGGAGCATCCCCTGGAGCTGGTGGGAGGTTTGTGTGCGTTCCACCCAGAGTTACTGTTAAACCCCACAGAGGATTCCTCCTCTGGGCGACCATGAAGGGAGCTGAAAGTGCCAGGGCCAGCATTACCCCCAATTTCCCCCTCCCTGGGGGCCCAACCAGCTGCAGGACAAACCAACCATCCTGCTCCTATTTCCCTTAGAATAATGTTTCCATGGATGACAAGCAATGCTGCTACACAGAGATGTCCTCCATGGAAACACAGCTGGGAACGTCAACCTTTCAGTCCCTTTTTTTGCGTTTCAAATCCTATGGGTAAACCAGAATTAGAGAAAAGGAGAAAAGCTTTGCTCTTACCCCATTCCACCGCGTCCTCCTCCCCGCCCACCTCTGCTCATGCCTCCACGCTCATATCCCCCTCGTCCCCTGCCCCGGCTATCGGGGCCGCTCAGGTTCCGGCTCTCTCCGGGGCCCGAGAAGCCTCCGGATTCCTGCCCGTACATGTTCATGCTGCTGGGATGGTCCTGGCGGAACGAGCCTGGGGAAGGGTGCAAACAGGTTAGGGAGAGGCGGCCCCTTCACCTGCCCTCAGCTCCAGCCATAATAGCAGCACTGGAGTTGTTTCCTTTGGGAAAATCCCTCTGAGAGCATTGATTCCAGCTGTTTCCCCAGCCAAGGCTACCACTGCCCCATGTGCCCAAGTGCCACATCTGCACACAGCTTTTTCATCCCTCCAGGGATGGGGTCTCCAGCACTGCCCAGGGCAGCCTGGCCAACATAAAGAAATTTTCCCAATATCCAACCTGACCATCCCCAGGCACAACTTGAGGCCATTTCCTCTTGTCCCATCACTTATTCTCTGGGAGCAGAGCCCAACCCCCAAGTTGCCCCTTCCTGTCAGGGAGTTGGCAGAGCCAGAAAGTCCCCATTGAGCCCCCTTTCCTCCAGGCTGAGCCCCCTCAACTCCTCCCCACAAATATTTTCTGCCTCTGTGTTCCCACCCTTCCCCTGAGGGGATCATCCCAACCTCCAGAGATGCCATTTTCCACCAAGAAAGGCCAAACACCAGCTCCAACCCTCTCTCCCTTGAACCCAGCTGCAAGTTTTAGATCCAAACTAAGGCCAGGGCTCCCTCCCAGGGCTCCTACTCACTCTGCTGGCCGTAGCTGCTGCTCTGCTGGCTGTACTGGCTGGGGGCCTGGCTGTAGGATCCCGTGGGAGGTGGGTAACTGGTGGGAGGTGGCTGCTGCCCGTAGCTGCTTTGCTGGCCATAACTGGTCTGTTGGCCATAGGAGCTCTGCTGCCCGTAGCTGCTCTGCTGCGAGTAAGTGCTCTGATCGTAACTGCTTGGCTGTGTGGAGGAATAGCTGGAAGAGAAAAGCATTGGGAAAGGTGGGATGATGAGGCAATTCCCTGGCAGTGTGCATGGAGTGGCTCATGCTGGAAGGCAATGCAATTAGAGGCTGTATTTGGTGCTGTAAATCACTTTAAAAGCTGAAGTCATCCCATGGAGGCCAGTCTGGAGGGCTGTGAAAGCAAAAACCACGTGGCCAATCCCAGTTTATTCACACTTCTAGGAAAAGGCACAAGTGCCAGGGCAAAACTCAGTGGTAATGGAGGTAACAGGCCCTGAATAAAAGAAGTTCTCATGCAGCTGAGGTTTTGAGAATTTCAAAGTGTACATTTTAGAAGTCACATTAAAGACACCTGAGGGGAGAAGGGAGCTCCTGGCCAAGCTGAATGTGGAAGGAGGCAGCAAAAGGTCTCTCTAAAAACATTCTTAAAATTCTCAGGTCTTAAAATTAAAACAAAAAAAAAAGTAGAAATAATGTCTTAAACCCATTTGTCATCATGTTCCTTCCCATGTGTGCACACGCAGAGACACTTCTACACTCAGCCACAGCCTCCCCATCCCCACCACAACAACTACAAGAAGCACAGCTCCTCCTACCAGGCCACTGAAGCTCCCTGTCCACAAAATGCCCCAGGAAAGGCCCTGACCCGAGCAGTGCCAAGCATTACCTGGTCGGAGGGTAGGAGGGCGGAGCGGTGACGGGCTGCATGGGGTAGCTGGCAGGCACCTGGGGGTAGCTGTAGTTGCTCTGCCCATAGCCCAGGCTGGGCTGGCTGTAGCCTGTTGTGCTGGACTGGGGCTGGCTGGTCTCTGCTGGTTTGCTGCCATCCTGGGGTCTGGGGAGAAATATGGAACAACATTGCTACCCAGCCCCACAGCTGGCAGCAGCAAAGGGCTCAGATCCCCCCAGAACTGATGGCTGTCACCTCTTTTTTGGGGTAGCATTAAAGCTGGCCTTGATTGGTGACAGCCACTCTGGCAGCAGCCAATAAATATGTAATAAACACAATTTTAGCACTCATTGCCTGGGTATTTGCACACTCCAGGAAAGGGCCAGGCAGTGTCCTGAACAGAGAGGATGGAACACCACAGCTCCTGCTCATCCCAAAGCCACGGGGTTCAGACTTTGGCTGTGGGGCTGAGTGGAGGGTGTGGAATGCAGCAAGGCTGCTCCTGCAGAGCCCTGGGAAAGCAGGAGCTGAAGCAGGCAGCAAGGCAGGCAGTGAAATGCCCCATTGTTTGGTTCAGAATCCAGCTCAGTCAGATATTGCCTCATATACGTTATCCCAATTATCCCACAGAAAAGAAAGGATGCTGGGCTTGGACTGGGTGACCTTTAAAGGACCCTTCCAACTCGAACCACTCTGTGATTTTGTGCTTAGAATCAACTCTCAAGGCCTGAAAATGGAGAACTTTTTGCACGTGATTCACACATCCCCTTCAGTTTGTCCCAAAGTTTAAAAGCCGTGTGGGTGTGGCACTTGGGGACAGGGTTAGTGGTGGCCTCAGTGATCTCAGAGGGCTTTTCCAACTCACAGGATTTTATGAGTCTTTAATTTCTATTTGTTTCTCACAGTGGAGCAAAAAGAGCAAAACTGCTTTTGCTGTAGAAGCTGGGAAAGATTACTCACAATGTCACGATTCATCCTGCAAATTTACATCCCTTTAAAGTGTAACCTGTCAGAGCTGTTCCACGCTCTGCCTTTCCTTCCCACAGTGCTTGCTACAGACACCAGGTAAGAGAATAAATCAGCTTTTACTCACTTCTAAACAAGTTTCCATTATGTATTCTAAATTTTTCATATCCTCTGAGCAAACAATTCGACTCAATAGATGACAGGCAGTGCCCAGAGGAGAGAGATTTGAAGAGGAAATGTTTTGCAGCCTTGTGCATCCACCCCAGCATCCTGCCTGACCCCGTGACTCGGGTGCAGACAGGACTCAGTGCTGTGCTGTACCCTCGGAGCTGAGAGCTGTTTTGGCTGTGTGGTGGCTCCCTGATCCCGCAGGAGCAGCGCTGACTCACCGGGCTGGAGCACAGCCCTCCCACGCTGCTCCCCCGGCCTGCAGCACCGGGAAACAGCAGAGAGGGGGGGGTGCCACAGAGCCGGGGGCTGGGGACAAAGAGGAGCAGGAGGAGGACAAAAAAGAGAAGGAGAAGGAGGAAGAGAAGGGGAATGAGGAGGAGGAGCAGAAGAATGAGGAGGAGAAGGAAGGAGATAGAGTAACTAGGATGGAGAAGGAGGAACAAGAGGAGGAGGAGGAGACAGAGGAAGAAGAGAAGGAGGAAGAGGAAGAAAAATATGAAGAGGAGGAAGAGGAGTAATGGGACATGGAGAAGGAAGAGAAGGATGAGTAGGAGGAACAAGAGGAGGAGAAAAAGGAGGAGGAGGAAGAGAAGGATGAGGAGGAGGATGAGGAGTGGGTGGAGAAGGAGGAGGAAGAAGAGGGAGGAGGAGAAGGAGGAAGAAGAAGAGAAGGAGAAGAAGGAGAAGGTGGAAGAGGAGGAGGAGTAGAAGGAGCAGGAAGAAGAGGAGGAGCAGGAGACGGAAGAAGAGAAGGGGAATGAGGAGGAAGAGAAGGAAGGAGTAACTAGAGATGAAGAAGGAGAAGGAGGAACAAGAGGAGGAGACAGAGGAAGAAGAGAAGGAAGAGGAAGAGAAGGATGATGAGGAGGAGGAAGATGAGGAGCAGGTGGTTGAGAAGGATGAGAAGAAGGAGGGAGAAGGAAAAGGGGGAGGAAGAAGAGGGAGGAGAAGGAGGAAGAGACAGAGAAGGAGGCAAAGGAGGAAGAGCAGGAAGAAGGAAGAGGAGGGGAGGCCGGGGCAGTACCTGGCGGGAGCGGACGGGGCCGGCTGCTGCCCGTAGGCCGGGTAGGCGGGCTGGGTGCCGTACGCGGACGGGGCAGCGTACGAGGTCTGGCTGCTGGTGACCGTGGCCGTGTTGGTGTCGTAGGCGGCGCTGCCGTAGCCCTGCACGGGCTGGCTGTAGGCGGGGGGGGCAGTCGGGGCGCTGTAACCTGCAACACAGCACACTCAGAACCAGGGAATCCCGGGCTGGAAGGGAGCTTAAGGCTGGTCTCTCTCCATCCCCCTGCTGTGGGATACCTGTCACAGCCCCAGGTTGCTCCAAGCCCTGTCCAACCTGGCCTTGGGACACTTCCAGATTCAGGACAACCACAGCTTCTTTGTGTCACCTCCCTCACTTCAGCTTCCCAGTATTCCATCTAACCCTGCTCTCTGTTCACATGAAGCCATTCCCCCTTATCCTGTCCCAAGTCCCTCTCCAGCCTTCCCAAATATCTCAAACTCTGGTCCTTGTGGTGCTCCTGGGACTCAACACAAAGGCAGTTTTACCACCACAAGACCACCTCAGACAACCCAAAAATCAACAATTACCCCATCCTGCCTCTTTGCCTTCCTCACAGAACCCTCCCACCTAGGGAAGCCTCAGCCTCCAGCCCCTCAGCATCCCAAAATCCCACCCCCAGGAGCTCTCTGGAAGCCACCCCTGGACCAGCACCCAGAATTGTTTACAGCAACCAGAGCTCAGGCAGGGCAAGCTGAGACATGGAGTATCTCCTCAACAAAGGCAGCATAACAAACCCCCCTAAGCTCCAATGTAAAAGAAATTCAACTGATTTAGCAAGTACAGTCCCATCCTTTTAGCTTTTTTGAAAAATAAAGGCACAAAACCTGACCTGGGAAGTCTTTCAGAGGCATTTCTGAAGGCTTATTTTAAATCAGTAAAGCTGGAAACAAAAGAAAAGCACTTTCCATTTGCTTTCACATGAGAAAAAGGTCAAAAGAGACACAGGCAGCTCTTGATGTTTTATGTACCTTCCCTTTTCTCAGAATTTCAGTTTGGTTTAGGAAAAAAGCTGAGAGCTCATAGAGTTCCTTTTCAACAGTTTTACAATATCCAAGATCCCAAAACAGCTCCTGTGTAATTTGGTGGTATTTGCCTTGTCACAAAGGTGAACTGCCGTGAACACAGTGAAGTTTTGCTTCTAACAACCTTTCCAGCAAGTTTTCAAATTAAGAATATGAGATTTAGACGGAAAAACAGCAATAAAAATGTGGTTAAACAAATCTGACCAAAAAAAAAAAAAAAAAAAGAGCAAAAAGAGCAACCAAATGCTCTCATGGTCGGGATCAGTGAAGGCAACAGCTTCCCCATCACTTCTGATTTTTAATAAACACAGGAGACTTGTGACACACTTCTCCTTTAGGCAAATTGGGCTGCAGCATTTTATTCCAATCCCCTCATTTGCAAAGCAAACAGCACTTCCAGCAGCAGAACATGGCGTGCCCTCACTGCCACAGCTCCCGGGGCTGCCACCACCCCAGGGCCCTTCCCGGGGGCAGGAAGGAGGAACAGGAGGAGGGCAGGAAGTTTGCACAGCAAATTCATTAAAAACACCCCCAAAGTTCAGCTTTCTGCTGACCCTCAGGATCCTGATGGAGACACAAGGCCAGGCTGGACCCTCTGCCCAGTCCTCCCTCCTCCTTCCCCTGGCTCTCAACCCATCCCCATCCCAGGGCTGCCAACCTGGGAATGTAAACTGCACTCCCACTGGGAAATGACTTGTAGGAATTACTAGAAAATCAGTTTTTATGGCCATTATTTCTGTCTGCTGTTCTCTGAAAAGTGTTGCTGACTAGGGTGAAGGACATGATGCACAACAGGAGGATTTTTAAAACCTTGGACAAATTTGAGCAGCCCAAAACACTTAAATGTGAGACCAGACAGCAATTCCACAGGGAGCACCAATCCCAGGAGCTAACAAAACCCTTATTTTAACTGGCCAAAGCCTGACCACACACTAAACAAAGCTAAATACAGCCTGCAGCCCGTGTGCTGCAGCCACAGCCCTGCCCTGGGCTGTTCCACTTGGATTTGGAGCCCCAAGGTGCTCCTCCCACAGCTGGGCCCCCTTTCCCAGTGCTGTTACTGGGAGCTAAAAGCTTTGCTGGCTCTGCACAGGCAGCAAGATAAAAGAGAGGGAGAGAAGAAAAAAAAGAAAGAAAGATGTTGAATTTTAAAGCTTCAGCTCTAGATGGAGCATTTCCCTCGTGGAAGAGTGTGCTCAGCAGGAAGGGTTTGTCCCAAAGGAAAGGCAGTGATTTCCCATCCCACTGGTCTAAATCACAAATCAAGCCCAGTTTAGATACTCTGGGAACCCTCAAGAGCTGTCATTTTGAGGGTGGCATTTCTGTTACATCACTTCTCCCTCCTCCCCTCTCAGCTAGGAAGATAAAAGTTGACACAGCAGGAAAGCTGGTGAAAGAAAAACCTAACATAAGGAATAATAACCTGCTGAAAGTGTCTAAATTCCCCTCAAAGGCTCCAAACAAATCTGTTACTGAAGCCTAGAAATTATCCAGGTGGTGGAGAAGCTTGCAGGATCTGATCCTCAGACAATATCAACTGGAAAAGGTTGGATTCTGAGAGATTTCCTCTTTCCAAAGAGATTTATTAGGAAGAGAGCTGCCTCCTGCTTGGCTTGTGTATGTCCCAGCAGTGAGGGGCTGGGGAAGGGAAGCAGAGGTGACCCTCTCCCCAGCCTGTTTTGGGATATTTTAGGGTTGTTATGGCAGCTGTGAGTGTGTTCATTAATCCCAAATCCATTAGAAATTTCAATAGCCATACCCCAAACTTCCCAGGTAAAGGGAAGCAGGAGCTGGCTGGTTTTAGAGAGCAATCCCCACTTCCAAGAGATCCACACCTGGACACGGAAATGCTCTTTATTTACTCCTGTAATTCTTGCTAATACCCTGCAGTGATTAATGAGCCACAGCTCTGAGAGTGCCCAGTGATCCCTAACCTGAGGGAACTCCTCTCAGATCCTTTTTTCTCTGGAACAAAGTGACTGGGTGACTCCACGACACCTTTTCCTGCAGCCCCAGGGAGGGAAGAAGGGTGGTAACTCTTTCCTGGGGTGTCCTGGAGGCAGGGCAAGGCGGGATAACAGAGTGCTGGGAAGGAAAAATCCATTCCTGCCATTCCCACCCACCCTGAGAGGCTGCATCCACACAGACCTTGGATTTCCTTCACCTCAACAACACCTCACCCAAACCTCAGGCTGTTCAGGCAAAAAAAAAAAATCATTTTGCCTTAAGGAACTGCAGTACAAAAAGGTGATTCTTAGGAAAACAGGACTGGAATTCAACTGTAAGAACTGCACGTCTCTCAGGGCATGACAATGTCTCGCCCAGGGGTTTATTGAGCGTGAAAGGCAGGGAGAGGGAGAGAGAGAGAGGCTGCAGTCTCCTTTCCACAGCTCTGGTTCCTCAAGGAGAGGCAGGTGGAGGAAGGATAAATCCAACCTGGCTCCATGCCCGGAGCTGCCACAGCCCTGCTCTGTGGACTGATAGGATCTTTTGCTTGACCACTTTCTAAGTTGGTGGTTTTCTCATGGATGAAAAGAAAATGAAGGTTTGTTTTTTTTTTTGCCTACAAAAAAAAAAAAGAAAGAAAAAAGCGCAGCAGTGCAGAAAAAAAAAAAAAGCCTGATATTATTATTTTTATTCCTCCACCAGATCTCCTCTTAAGGGAGAAGGGAAAACATAAACAGAGCAGTTTCCTGTGACCCCTGCAGGACTGGAGTCCACAGGAGTCACAGGGACATAAATATTTCTAAGAAAGGAATTTCAGAAGTTCATAAATCCTTTTTTGCTGCCAACTTTTGTCTAGGTAGTCTTAAATGAAAGGAAAAAGCCCTGTAGATAACCCCCAGTGACACTGGCTAATGGATATGGATCTCACGAGCAGGAATTTTCCTGATCCATGTAAAGATGGTAAACACTTTAATTTTGGTCAATATTTTCTCTCCAGCTCTTCCCTGTGAAGAATTCCTCAATGGCCTCTCTAGCCAGATATCCCAGTGTCTGTCTGTCCTGGTATTCCCTTACTTTGGGAAGTGTTTAATTCCAACTACAAAATGTTTATAATGTCTCTCTCAGGAATCTGCAGGACACGGCACCCAAGGAATCACTGGGAGGAAAATCTGCTCCTGAATATTCAGTGCGAACATACATTAAATAAACATGAATATACATGAATTAAACATTGTCTCAATAGTTTTAAACATTAAGACACTCGTCTGGAGGAAATTTCAGCTCCAAGAACATGTTGGGAGAGTTTATGGAGCATTAATAAACAAGTATCTGCTCTGGAAATCCAAAACCACCATGGGGCATGCAAAGGGCAGGATGCTGCTCATCCTTTAGGAAATAGGGGGATAATGGAGTTGGAGTCACCTAAAAGTCTTAGTGGTCAGGATTTTATCCATGAAGGTGGCACTTGGGAGAGTTTGGAGGTGGCAAAGAGCACTGCAGCCTTGCAAATCCCTGCTGTCCCTGACTGTGTGAGCTCCAACACTTGAGGCTTTAGGCACTAAAACCAAGTGACACCTCAAGGGTTCCCACTAAAGGGGACCTCAAGTTCTAACAGGATGAGATGGAATTTTCCACGCAAGAGTGAGCAAGATAGTCCAACCTGGACTGGCCCCTTCCACTGTGGGAAGCATGAGACGAGAAGGAGAAGATACAGGATCAGAACAGGCACATGTCACTGCCAGTGACAGGACTGGCAGAGAAGGGAAGGGCTGAGGAGCAGCCAGGGACACTGTTCCCTTTGCTCTGAGCACAGCATGATCTGCTCGATCCAACAGCACCCAAACTCTGCCCTGAAAACTCAACAGTGCATTTATTCCTGTTTACACATGCCTGTCACAGCCCTGGCAGTGTCCAAGACCAGGTTGGACAGGGCGTGGAGCAACCTGGGACAGTGGAAGGTGTCCCTGGGGAATGGGATGAGCTTCAAGGCCTGTCCCAGCCAAAACTATTCCATGAAGGACATGGAGCTGCTGGAGCCAGTCCAGAGGAAGCCATGGAGAGCTGGAGCCCCTCTGCTCTGGAGTCAGGCTGGGAGAGCTGGGGGTGCTCACCTGGAGAACAGAAGGCTCCAGGGAGAGCTCAGAGCCCCTGCCAGGGCCTAAAGGGGCTCCAGGAGAGCTGGAGAGGGACTGGGGACAAGGGATGGAGGGACAGGACACAGGGAATGGCTTCCCACTGCCAGAGGGCAGGGATGGATGGGATATTGGGAAGGAATTGTTCCCTGGGAGGGCAGTCACACGCATTACCCAGAGCTGTGGCTGCCCCATCCCTGGAAGGTTGTCTAGGCTTTGCAGCAACCCGTGGAAGGTGTCCCTGCCCATGGCAGGGGCTGGCCCAGGTGACATGAAGGTCTTTTCCCAGCCCAGCAGGGCTCTCACCTGTTGGGGGCTGCCCGTAGGATGTGGCGTAGGCCGTCTGCCCATACGTGGCCGTGGTCTGCGGCTGTGTGTAGCTGACGTCGGTGGGTTGCCCATAGGTCCCGTAGCTCTGCTGCCCGTAGGTCTGCTCCAAAAGGACACAGATTCAATCCATGAGCACAAGTGACCCCCAGGAATTGCAGCTGCTGAGCACTCTCAAAGCCAAGGCTGCTGTGAAAGTTTAGGTGCCGCGGGAAATTCCGGGTCAGCTCTGCAAGGAGGTTATGGAGTGGTTTTTCCCTGCCAAGACTGAAGAACAGGCTCTTGACATTGTCACCACACACCTCTGCTCTGTGGAAAGCAAACAGGAAAGCTCCCAGCTCCTCACAGCTAGCACCAGCACTCACAGGCACCGTCCCAGGAATAACCTGGAACATGGGAATGGGAGTGCTCCCAGGGCAGAACTGCACGAAGGAAAAGGCACTTCAGTGTAAAACTGCTTTGGTGTTGGCTAAAAGAAACCTGTGGAAGGTTTCAGTTAAATTATTTGGAGTATTTTTCATGCCCATCAGCCATTAATTTGAAAAAGGGGAGTTGGTGCAGGCATGGAAGGATGGGATCCATGGGAACACCCAAAGTATCCCAGTGGTGCTGCTCCCATTCCGGTGCCTGTGCATTCAGTGAGGGATCAGCTCTCACCTCACCTATTCTCTGATTTTGTTTCCAAATCCAGCTTGAAAATCACTGAGGAAAGGAGAGGAGCTGCTGCGCCCAGCAGTGTCACCAGCTGCCCAAGCCATGCCCTACCAGCTCATGCTCCAGACACCAGCAAGCTTCCAACAGCTCCTGGCTTAGCCTAAAATGCTGGATACAGCTCAAGGAGTGACATGGAGACAGCTTTAACCTCCAGATTCTGAAAGAATTCAGACTTCTGGAGAGCTTGGACTTTTTGGAATATTCAGCCTTCCTGAACTCAGGGCACAGGTCTGAACCAGGAGCAGGAAAGCCTTGACCACGTGAACACATCCCTGTCCCTGGAAGTTCCCTCCACCAAGAGGCAGGGAATGCTGCAAACTTCCCACAGACACATGCCTACAGCTGAGTTTAGCTGGTTAGGGGTTTAATTAGCTGGTTAGGTGTTCAATTAGCTGGTTAGGTGTTTAATTAGCTGGTTTTAGTTGCTGAGGCCTCCTGTTCCTACCCTTGTCATGCTGCTCCCACCTTTCACCTCACCTACAACTGGGAGCAGCTCTTCCAGTTGTTGTCTCCAAAGACTTTTATTTTAAATAAGTAACCATCACCTTCCTTCCAGCCCACACTGAGCCTGTCTTCCTCCTCTTGGGAAGGAAAATTAAGCCTACAGCACTTTTTGAGGACAAGGATTTACCTTTGGAAACATACTTGGAGTTTGCAGACAAATGTGGTTGTAGTAACTTGGATTCTAAAGGTTAAAAATAAGCATTAAGTTAATCTCTTAAAGACCATCATTATTTTGCAGTCCAGCCAACTGAGAGTATGAACAGTATAGCAATAAAAACTCCAGGAAATAACTGATTCCCTCCTCCTCCTTTGTCCAATTCTGCCATGTCCCAAAAGGCTATTCCCCACTTTTTTCCCAGGTTTTTTCCCTCCTACACCTCTCATTACAACAAGGTGGTGTCAAGCATACACCAAGAATTTGACTCTTCTGGGATCAAGATTGAATAAATTAAGCAAACAGGGGGGTTGTTGAGGTTATTTCCACTTTTAAAAAGCACTTTGGGCTGGGGGAGAAGCTCCAAGACAACTTTTAACCATGGATTTTGATGCTGCCACTCGGAGTTTCTCCCAGCTGTGCATCTTCCTGGAAAACAGATAACTGAGCAGGAATTCCACCCCCTCCCCATCTTTTACCTGGGTGGTCTGTGCATATCCTTGGGCTGGCTGAGGTGCATAGGCGCTGTAGCTGTGGAATAAATGTAAAGACATTTATAATCTTGCCCCCCAAATCTGCATCACCAGACAAATTTTCAAGCAGCCCAACAGTTTCTGCTGAAATTCTAGGGGAATAAAGCTCCAGGAGAACCCTCAGGATTTCCAAGCATACCTGAGTTAAGCCCAAACCGTAATTATGATTTACTTTTATTACATCTTTTTAAAACAGGGAGCATAAGCTACTTACCCCTGCTGAGCTGCAGCTTGGCTATAGGTACTGTAATCTGAAAGAAAAGGAGAAGAAAAAGAATAAAAATGTTGATCAAGGCCTAACAAAATTAAAGAGTCCAAGAGCACAGCAGCTGGAATTTCCTCCTGCAGCTTGCTATAAACCACTGGAATTCCAGTTTCCCAAGGGTGGAAGGTAAATGCACATTTTCAGTCCTTTTTTCTGAGGGGAACAAAACCTCTCTTCCCCTCATTGTTCCTGCTGTTTGCAGCAGAGACTTTGATCTCAAATGACCCCGCTTCAATTTAACTGCCACCTTGGATGGATCCCAGGGGGCTGGCAGGGGGGGATTTGGGCTGGAACAAAGGAAAACAGGGATTTGAGCCTTACAAACCCCTCACCCTGCTTTGAAAGGGCTGGGCTGGAAGGTTTCACCACCTTCACTCTTTCCCTTTCAAGGACACGAATCGGTGGCTGGAAAGCCACTTGTCCCCTGGAAGGGCTGGAGCTGGGAAGCTGGGAGTGATTCCCTCCCCAAATCCTCAATCCATCATCATCACACTGACTGGGAGAATCAAAATCCTGAAAATCCAAGCAGCAAAGCCTGTGCTGGACTGATTTGCTGGCGGGGATGGAAAATGAATCCACATGGCAATTAGGAGGCTAAATTTGAAACAATTGCAGCTCCCAGTTCCCTCACAGGCACCAACAGCTCCAGCTCCCGTCCCAAGATCTGGAGCAGGGAGGAATTCATCAATCTCTGGCCTGGCCAGAGATTCCAGCTCTCCCAGGACCACAGCAGTCCTGAGATCAGGAATGAGCCCAGAACTTCCTGGTGGAGGCCACAGCACCTGAGCCAGAGGCAGGAGCTGGATCAGTGCAGCTGTTCCAAGACATCCCTGTGTGGGAAGAGTTTCCAGTGCTCCCATCACACCTTGGTGTGATCCAAGTTTATCCCAAAATCATGGAATATCCTGAGGCGGGAGAGACTCACACGGATCAAGTTCAACCCCTGCACTGGAGAATCTGAGGAAGCAACTGCCTGGCTTTAATGCCATTATCCCACTATTCCCAGGGTGATGGAGCACCAGGAATCACTTGGAAAACACAGCTTCCATCCACCACAACCTCCTGTTCCTCAGCCTGTGCATCCATCCCTACTAAACCCTTCCTCCCCACCCTCCCTGTGCAGGAGCAGAGCCCCTGGATCCGTGCTGGTGGAAGGAACAGCCCTGCTGTGATCCTGGCAGGAATTCCTGGGAGTTATTAATTCCTTTGACCTTGCCCAGAACACCTCACATGGAGAAAGAAGACACTTGGAGTTCTCCAAAGGTTTCCCCGCTACCAGGACACAAGGCACAAGTTGTTAAACTCCTCTGGCATCATTCCCACTTCCCTCTCAGGTTGGCACGTGGAATACTGGAACATTTTCCTTGTTCAGTTTAGGGTTCTGTGTTTGCTTTTTTTTTTTTTTAATTCACTTTACACGTGGTTCTGCTAAATCCTGAGTGTTAATTAATGCCTGATCCCCCTCACCCATCCCTTTCCCACCACCTCCTCATCCACTCCACTCTTTTCCCTGCTCACCCTCCAGCCACCAAAGCTTCCTTTAATTCTCCATTTTCAGCCCCCTTTTGGCCTCGAGCTCCACACATCAATTAACCCCTCTCCTCGCAGCCCTCCCCAGTCCCACCTAAACCAAACATTTCTTCCTTTGCAGGATTTAATTCCAGGTGTGGAATTTGCAGTTTGCCTGTGGTGATGCCTCTCTTTTAATTTGCTGGGATTTAGAGGAACACGGAACATTAATAAAAAATAATATTATGGTTCATTTAGCTAAACCCATCTCCTGGCTTTTATTTCCAGGGGGAAATTAATCTTCATCCCCTTTTTTTTCACGAAGCTCAGGAGCACATCAGAGGCTGAAAATAGCAGTTCCCAGGAGGAACAATTCCATGAATTAAGGGAAAATACAGCTGTGGTTTTAACCCCCATTTTGGCAATTCCGTTGGCAGATGTTCCTTTACTGACTTTTCTTTTTCAAGCTCTCCAAGGTGTTGTTGGTGATATTTCCTCACACTCCATGGCCTGGGACATTTTCCTTTCTGGAGAAAAGGAAAATCCTCCTTCTTTAAGGAGAGTCAGATCTTGGGCTGCTGGGCTTTAAAGTACTTTAAAGGTGATGTTCCCACACTTGGGGACTCTCAGTTTCCAACTATTTGTATCCAGCTGGAGCCCTCGTGGAAAAACATTTCATTCAGATAAATTTGGAGCCATGGAGATGATGGAACACCTTACTTCCCTACGGGGAAAAGCTGGGAGAGCTCAGAGCCCCTTCCAGTGCCTTAAAGGGACTCCAGGAGAGCTGGAGAGGAACTGGGGACAAGGGATGGAGGGCCAGGACACAGGGAATGGCTTCCCACTGCCAGAGGGCAGGGATGGATGGGATATTGGGAAGGAAATCCTGGCTGCGAGGCGCTGGAATGGATATTCCAGAGGATGTCCCATCCCTGGCAGTGTCCAAGGCCAGGCTGGCCGGGGCTTGGAGCAGCTCAGGATAGTGAAAGGTGTCCCTGCCCAGGGGATGAGCTTTGAGGTCCCTTCCCACCCAAAGCATTCCATAATCCCGTATTTGCACCCAAACCCGCCCCGCCGAGCCCTGGGAGGGCCGAAAGCGCGGCGGGAGCCCTGCCTCGCTGCTTCGCTCGTGGGAGCGCGAACCTCCGAGAATCCCGCGGGGCCGCAGCTCCGAGGGGCCGCAATTGAACCACCGGACACTGCGGGGGAAACACCTGCGGCCCCGGCCAGGCCCCGGCGGGCGGCGCGGGGGGACACGGGCGAGACGGGCCCTGCACGGCCCGACCCCAGCGGCCCCCGGGCGCGGCGCTACGGGCCAGCGACGCCGCCCCAGCGCCCCTCCGGCCACCCGTGGCGGGGTCGGTGGCGCTGCCGGGGGTCCCGTCCCGCCTCGCCCCCTCGCCCCGGGCCCGACCCGCCCCGGCCCCGCTCACCCGTAGACGCCATTTTCTCGCCTTCCTCCTCCGCGCTGCCCGCCCGGCCCCGCCCCGCGCCGCGCATGCGCCGCCCGGCCCCGCCGCGCGCACCACCCCGCGGCCGGGAGGGACCGCCGGAGGAACGCGCTCCGGGGGCTCGGCCCAGCCCGCTCGGCCGCCCGCCCGCCGGTTTTACCGTCCGTGAAGAACCGGGACAGCCCCGCGGGCAGAGACCGCCGCTCCGGAGCGCGTTTCTGCCGCCTCGCTGGGCGCTCCCCCCCCCGCCAGGCCGTGGGATGGTACGGCCCGCGGCCGTTAGGGACCGTCGCGCAAGAGGCGCTCGGGCCGCGAGGCGGAGCGGAGGCGCGCCGGGGGCGTGACGTCATGGTCGGTGTAGTGATGTCATTGCGGCTTAACGGGCGGCGCGGGGCCGCTGTGACATCACACACTGTGCCCGGCGGCACGCGGTGTGCCCTGGGTGTCACTCGGTCCACTGACGGCGCCTCCTGACACATGAAGTCATTAGGTGTCACCTGCTCGCTGGTGACGCCGTGGGCTGTATGTGACGTCACCAGGTGTCACAGGTCACGCGCCAAGAGGTGGCACCGCGGGTGTCGGTTGGAACCCCGTGCTGTGCCTGCCATTACACGCTTCCCACGTGGTGAGCATGGCGGAGTGACGTCACTGTGTGGCATCGCTGTGTGACGTCATCCCGCCACGCTGCAGGCGGCGTGTCCCATGAGCACACGGGACAGGGTGCAGGTACAGCCTGTCCTGCGGGGAGTAGGGGCTGTCCCGGGGTGTGGTGGCACAGGTGGGTGTCCCACGAGTGGTGTGACATGGGTGGGTGTCCCAGGGGTGACATTGGATGGATTGGTGTCACATCGTGGGTGGGTGTCCCAGGGGTGACATTGGATGGATTGGTGTCACATGGTGGGTGGGTGTCCCATGGCACAGCCATGTGTCCCCTGGGTGTCCCTGAATGCCATCGTATCCCATCCCATCCCAGCCACCCCCATACCTGCCCGCCTCACCTGGGAGGAGCCTGGCGCACCAAGCGACACCACAGGACACGGATTTGGGGACATTTAATGACCCCGCGGGTCCCAAAGCAGCGAAGCGCGCGGCGCAGCGGAGTCCCCACCCGGAGGGTCCCCATCGCCAGGGCCCCCAATCCCCTCCCCCCAGCCTGGGGTGCCCGGGGGGGGATGGGATGAGACAGAATCCATCCCCCCGGAGCTGCACCTTGGAGAGGGGGACAGAAACGGGGTTGGGGGACATTGGGGACACCCCTCGCCCTCCCGGGGGCTCAAGCGGCGGCGATGGGGGCAAAGCGTCGTGGCGGGGGCGGTGCCGTGCCGCCAGTAGCACCAAGAGGGGGGACGGGGGGTGACCCCATCCTGCTCCCCAGGGCGGCACGGCGGGGGTGGCCTGGGTGACGCCCCTGTCACGGCTCGGGGGGGCCCCGGCGGGGCGGGGTGACGATGCGGTAGGGGGGCTGGCCGCTGCCACGCTTGCCACGGGGCACCGCGGGGGTCGACGTGCCGAGGGCACCGCTGCCCGAGCCGGGCTCTGGCTCTGCTGGAGGAGAGGAAAGAGGTGTCGGGGGGGTGGGATGTCATCCCCTGCTCCAAAAATCCCCGCATCAGCCCTGGGGGCTGTGGATGTTCTGCCCCACAGGAATGGGGCTCGTTGCCGCCCTGTGGCTCTGGGTGTCCCCAGGGCTTGGGGACACCCACCCGAGGACCCCCAAACTGGCACCCCTGCCTGGCACCCCCGGTTGGAATCCTGTGGGAAAGCACTGCTGGAATGGGGAGGGGGAGGAGGGATGAGGGTGGGGGGCACCCGCTGTCCCCAGCTGGGCACCCTGGCACGGGAGAGGTGGCACCGCGGGGGATCCCTTGGGACAACGGGAGCTCTGGGAGCTGCTTTAGTCCGAGAGGGTCTCTATGGTCTCCTGTGAGCCTGGGAGGATCCCTGAGTCTCCCTTGGCTTGAGGGGGTCTCCAAGGATTTCCTTGAGCCCTGGGGAGTTCCAGGGTTTCCCTCAGCCCAAGGGGGGCTCTGTGGTTGCCTCTCTCAATCCAAGGGGGGCTCCAAGGTCTCCCTTGGTTCCAGAGGGGCTCTTGACCTTGGGGGGCCTCCATGGGTCCCCGTGGTGCAAGAGGGGTTTCCATGGGCTCCTTTGGAGCAAGAGAGGCTCCATGGTCTCCCTTGAACCCTAAAGAGCTCCAGGGTTCCTCTTGCTCCAAGAGGGGTCTCCATGGGCTCCTTTGCAGTGAGAGGGTCTATGGTCTCCCTTAAACCTTGGGGAGCTCCAGAGTTTCCCTTGGCACACGAGGATCTCCACAATCAATCCAAGAGTATTTCCATGGTTGCCTCTCTCAATCCAAGAATATTTCCATGGTTGTGTGGCTCAGTCCAAGCGGATCTCCATGGCTGCCCCTCTCAGTCCAAGTGGGTCTCCACGGTTGCCTCTCAATCCAAGCAGGTCTCCAAGCTCTCCCGTGGCCCCAGAGCTCTCTGGTGCCCCGTTCCCGGTGGCTCCAGCCCCTGTGCTCCAGGCCCGCTCCCGGGGGGCGCTCCAGGCTCATGCAGGGCGGGGCAGGGGTGGTTACCTGGCCAGATGATGGCTTCCAGCAAGGTGACCCTTCTAGCCAGGACCTCCAGCCGGGCCTGCTGCCGCAGGAGGGTTTGGAAGCTACTGGCCTGGGGGAGAGGGAGAGAGCAGAGCAGAGCAGAGCAGAGAGCATTGGCCCCGCGGCGGGCACGGCACAGGGACACGGGGTGGGGACATGGGGTGGGGACACGGCATGGCAGGGGTGGCACAGCACAGCGGGGGGCACAGCAGGGGTGCAGCCCCAGCGGGATGGGGGTGCCAGGGCACGAGGAGGGGGTGCCAGGTCTCCAAGGAGGGTCCTCCTCATCTCAGGAAGGGTGCCAGGGGCTCCCCCATCCCTGCGGGTCCATGGGGACAGAGGTGTCCTTTGTGCTGGCCCTGTGGCAGATGCTGCTGGCTTGATGTCCCTGACAGTGCCCTGATGGGGACAGTGATGTCCCTGACCTGGGGTGCTTCCTCTGCCATCCCCCAGCACACTGAGCCCCCAACATTTGGGGGGGCACGTCCACAACCTGTGCAGGGGGACACAGATGTCCCCAGCTGGGGGTGCTCCCTCTGCCACCTCCCACACACTGAGCTCTCCAAAACGTGGGGGGACATGTCCCCAGCCTTCTCAGAAAGCCACTGGCTTGTCCCCAACACTGAGACTGCTACAGGTGTCCCTGCCCGAGGTGGGCAGCAGCTGGTGGGGGGGACCCTGGTGGCCTCTCCTTGTCCCCAGTGCCGGTCATGGTGCGACCATGAGGGTGATGGCATCATGCACAGCTGATGTCACGATGGCCAAGGGCCACTGTGATGTCATGGGGGCCTGGTGACCTCCCGGCAGGGATGGGGGTCACCCCTGGAGGGGAGTCACCCTGCTGTCCCTGTCCCCCCATGGCATGAGGAGGGGCTGCCGAGGGTCCGCTGCCTGCAGCTCCATGACATCAGTGAGCCAAGGGCCACCATGACATCACGAGGACCTGGTGACCTGCTGGCAGGGGTGGGGGTCGCCTCGGGGGTCCCCGTCCCCCTACTCACCATAGAGCCCAATCATTGTTTCCAAGATTAAAACCCTCTCTGCTAAAATCTTCAGCGCCTCGCGGAGCTGGTGCAAACCCTCCCCCTGGGGAAGAGAGGGACGGGCTCAGGGGGGCTGCACCCCAAACGGCCCCAGGCCACCCCGTGGGGGGAGCACGGAGGGGACACGGGGACGGACCCCCCAACTCACCACGACACCAGGGAGGGGAGTGGGGCTACCCCGGGGTGTCTGAGCCACCCTGTGCCCCATCACTCTGTTCAGGTGACATTGGCACTGGGCACAGCCGAGGACCCCCAGTGTCACCCTTGGGGTGCTGGGGATGAGACGTGGCACTGGGCAGAGTTGGGGACACCCAGGATGTCACTGGGGTGACATGGATGAGGTGTGGGGCACTGGGCAGAGCTGGGGACACCCAGGACATCACTGGGGTGACATGGATGAGGTGTGGGGCACTGGGCAGAGCTGGGGACACCCAGGACATCACTGGGGTGACATGGATGAGGTGTGGGGCACTGGGCAGAGCTGGGGACACCCAGGATGTCACTGGGGTGACATGGATGAGGTGTGGGGCACTGGGCAGAGTTGGGGACACCCAGGACATCACTGGGGTGACATGGATGAGGTGTGGGGCACTGGGCAGAGCTGGGGACACCCTTGCCAACACTGGGGACCCAGGGACAAGCTGTGGAGCAGTGGGAACAAGTGGGGACCCTGAGGACATCACTGGGGTCCCAGGGACAAGATGCAGAGGGCAGCAAGGAGGGTGCCGGGGTCCTCCCGTGCCCATCACCCCCCAAGCCAACTCCTGCCAGCACCGTGTTCCTCTCCCATCCCACTGTCCCCGGTGCCACTCACCCAAGTGCCCCTGTCGCCTGGCTCGCCCCGGGGGCCTGGCTCGCCCTGAAACACAGAGAGGAGAGGGCCTGGCAGGGGGGGCACGGGGGGCTGCGGCCGGGGGGGACCCCACCCCCCCACCTACCTGTGCCCCGTCCTGCCCGCGGCTGCCCGGGTGGCCCTGGGGACCCTGCAGAGGGACAGAGCCCATCAGCACCTGGGGGGCATGGCCAGACCCCATGGCAGACACCCCACACCAGATCCCCCAATCCAAAACCCCCAAACCCACCTTGGTCCTGAACCAGACGCCCCCCCAAATCCTCCCGTGGCCACACAGCAGATCCCTCCATGTCAGCCCTAAACCCAGCCCCAGCTCCCCCACATTTCCCCCCAGGCCTGAACTCCACCCCTAAACACCCCCATGGCCCCCAGCCCCGGGGGGCTTTGGAGAGGGAACAATCCTGGGGACACTGCCCACATCCACACCCCGAGGCGGGGTCCCAGCTCCCTGTCCCTACAGCGGGACTCTGAGGACAGCAGCCTGGGGCCACCCAGCAGCAAAGGGGTGTCTGGAGCAGAGGTGGCCCCCAAACCACTCCCCGGCGTTGCCACCCCACCCTGACACGGCCACCCCAGGGGACACCAGCAGCTGCCCGGGTGGCCCTGGGGACTCTGTGGGGGGGACAGAGCCTGTCAGAACCCCTGGGGGGCATGGCCAGATCCTCCCAGCTGGTGTCACAGCGCGGGACTGGGGACACTCACCCTGTCCCCCTTCTCCCCGGGGGGCCCGGCAGCTCCGGGCGCTCCTGCTCTGCCCTGCGCGAGGACAAGGTGGGGACATCAGCCTTGAGGGGACATTGGGGCTCAGCCCTGCCTGAGCCCCCCACCCCAGCACTTACATCGGGTCCTGGGGGCCCGGGAGGACCGATGGGACCTGGGGGCCCGGGGGGACCTGCAAGGGGAGGGGGACACAGCTCAGCCCCGCACTGGGGCACCCAAAAGCCTTGGGGGGTGACAAAGGAAGGGGGGACACCCTCACCCATTGGCCCCACGGGTCCGGGGGGTCCCATGGGACCCACGATGCTCCTGGTGGCTTCGGTGAAGGTGTTGGACAGGACAGGGTCCCCTGGGGGGAGAATGGAGGGGGGTGTTTGGGGCCAGGCCCCCCGTGGCTCCCAGCATCACCTGGGGACATGGGGGACCACATTCCCCTCCCCTGCTCTCCCCCATATCTTGTCCCTGTCACCCCAATGATGGCAGGAGGTCCCCAGCTCTTCCCAGCGCCCCACACCTCGTTGCTGGGACCCCAATGTTGGCAGGGGGTCCCCTGCAGTTCCTGGCGCCCAACACTTCATCTCTGAACCCCAATGATGGCCTGGGGTCCCCAGTGCCGCCCAGTGCCCCACATCTCATCCCTGCGACCCCAGTGACAACCAGGGGGTCCCCACACCACCCCCAGCCCAGGTGATGCTCAGACCCCCCAACCCGGCTCTGCCCCAACCCAGTCCCGTTCTTGGGGTCACACTGGGAGGGAGGTCACACTGGGAGGGCCCCTCCCAGCCCAGCCCCCCTTACTGGGCTCGGCCAGTTGGGGAATCGCTGGCCCCAGAGGGGCAGGGGGGCCCGGGGGGCCGGGGGGCCCGGGTAGCCCCTTCTCTCCGGGGAGCCCCCTGGCTCCATCCCGGCCCGGTGGTCCTGGGGGGCCGGGGGGGACCTGCAGGGAGGAAGAGGATGGTGAAGGTTGGGGCATGCCCAAAGCTGTGCAGCGCTGGAGCCCTTCTGAGCCCCCAAACTGCTGCATGGACCCCCAAGATCTGCCCACCAGGAAAGGCGGGGCTCGGCTGGGCCGGGCACCAGGCTGGGGTCCCCCCACACTGTCCCCCTTACCTGGTGGCCCCACCGGACCCTTCACTCCAGGAATTCCCGAGGGTCCCCATCCTCCCGCGTCGCCCTTGGGGCCGGGGGGTCCCCTCCAGCCGGGTCTCCCTGTGGCACAGCAGCACCCTGAGGGGGGGACCCCAGGGGCAGTCCCTCGGGGGTGCCCCTCACCACCGGCCACGCCCTCCCCAGAGCTGGCCTGTCCCCGCGGGTGGCCCAGTGTCACAACTGGGGACAGCTGGGGTGGGACAGCTTTGTTTTTTCCCCGAAGTGCGAGGTCCTGCACCCCGCCCCAAATATTGACAACAGCCGGGTGTGTTCCCAGCCTGTGGCTGCTGCCAGGTGGCACTGTCACTATCACTGTCACCCTGCCTTACCGTCATCCCCGGGGCTCCCGCGGGCGGCCGGGGACCCCCAGAGCTGCCTGCCCTCGGGCGCCCTGCCCGGGGTGCTGCCTTCGGGTGCTGCTGGCGTGGGGGGCTCGGCCACCGCCAGCCGGGCCACCTGGCAAAGACACAGGAGGGGTGGGTGACGGCAGGGGGCACAAGGTGACCTCGCAGGGCTCTTGTGCCCCTCGAGGGGTGCAGGAGTTGGTGGCCAGATCCCGAATTGGGACTTGCCTGCGCCTCGAGGGTGGCGAGCCGGGCTGTCAGCTCCCCGACACGGCTGCAGTTCAGGCACCCTGCGGGGGGAAATGGGGGAGCACAGGCGGTGGGGTGGGGGGCACCCGGCCCTCTGTGCCCCCCCCAGCGCGTTTGGGGGGGACCCACCTGAGAAGGCCGCGGGGTGCAGGGGGGGGCCGGCGCGGGGCTGCGCTGGGGCGCCCGGTGTCCCGCAGGGCGAGCAACGAGTGAGTCTCTGCCAAGGAAAGGGGGGTCAGCACGGGGGGACCCCCCTGTGGGGCATCGCCTCCTGTGGGAGACCTTCCTCTTGTACTTCCCTCCAGCATATTGGGGGGTGCAGGGCCCCAGCCTTGCTCTGGGTGAGCCTCAGACCCCCAATGCCACCCATAACCCCGAGTCAGGGCTGCCCAAACCCACCCATGGTCTTGAACCAGACCCCCAAAACCCTCTATGACCAGATCCACACCAGATCCCCCCAACCCACAACCCTCCAAACCCACCCACGATCCTTAACCAGATCCCCCAGATCTCCCCATGATCACCCCCCACAATCTCAGCCCCAAACTCAGCCCCAGCCCCCTCCCAAATCCCCCTCTCAGTCCTGAACCCAAACTCCCCAAACACCCCCATTGCCCCCAGCCCCATCCTGAGGGTGGCTTTGGAGTGGGGGGCATAGTCCAGGGGACACTGCCCGCATCCACAGCCCTTGCTGGAGTCCCAGTGCCCTGCCCCACTGAGGGATCCTGGGGGCGGCAGCTCGGGGCCACCCAGCATGGCAGGAAAAGGGTGTCTGGAGCAGAGGTGGCCCCCGAGCCCCCCTACGCTGTCACCCCACCCCGGCACGGCCACCGCACGACACCCGTGCTGCAGGGGACAGCCCTAAGTGGGGCCAGATGTGGGGCAGGCGGCCAAGCACGCAGGGAAGAGGAGGAGGAGAAAGAGGAGGAGGAAGAAGCCCCCGCCTTCCCCAGCACTGCTCCCAGCTGCCTCTGCCCTCGTGTCACCCGCTGCCCTGCAGACCCTCGGTGTCACCCCAGGGTGTCCCCACCCCTGGCTGCCACCTGCTGCCCTCACAGCTCCGGATCCCATGGAGCCCGGGCCGGGCTGGGACCCGCAGTGGGGTCACGGGGGAGAGGGAGGGGGAGGAGGAGGAGGAGGAGGAGGGGGAGGAGGAGGAGAAGGAGGAGGATGTGGTGACAATGGGGACAAAGACCCCCCTGTCAGGACCTGGCAGCGCCCATGCCCCCACGCACGGCACAGCCTCGCACCCATTCATCCACTGCCCACCTGGACCCGGCCACCCGTGGGTGGGGGGCTGCACCCCCCTTGTGGGCACTGCTATGCCGAGGAATGTCCATCTGTCCATCCACCCATGCCCCATCCGTCGGCTGTTTCAGTTCCCAGGCACATCCTGTTGCCCACCCACTCCTGTCCACCTGACTGTCCAGCCACTGCCCCACCCACTGGGATCTCTCTCCATCCATCCACACAGGGACACTCCCTCACCCACCCAGGAAGTTCTGTCCAGCATCTGTCCACTCATCTGTCCATCCATGGGCACAGCCAGCCACGTATACACAGCAACATCCACACACCTGCACACCCATGGGAGAATCCTTCTGTCCATCCGTCCATCCATCCATCCATCCATCCACAGGAATGTCCATCCATCCATCCACAGGAATGTCCATCCATCATCCATCCATCCATCCATCCATCATCCATCCATCCATCCATCATCCATCCATCCATCCATCCATCATCCATCCATCCATCCATCCATCCATCCATCCATCCATCCATCCATCATCCATCCTCATCCATCATCCATCCTCATCCATCCATCCATCCATCCATCCATCCATCCATCCATCCTCCATCCATCCATCCCACCCATGCACCCACAGGTCCTTCTCCTCACCCAGCCCCACTGGTGACACTGAAGGCCGTGTCCCACAGCCCCTAGGTGCCACCTCCCCACCCTGCACAGATCCCCATCCAGCCGGTTCCCCCTTCCTCGCAGTTGGCTCCGGCGTGTCCGGGGCAGCACCGCCATTCCAGCGCCGTCAGTGTCCTGTAGGTCACCCTGTAGAGGGGCCGCACCACGGCACGGTAGCTGCGGCACAGAGGGGCGGCGCTCACACCTGTGCCGGGGCCATCCCAGGTGTCCCTGTCCCCAGGGACTGCAGTGGCCCTGCTCACCTGCCCCCGCTGCAGGCCAGGGGCCAGCGGCAGCCCTGGAACACCCTCTGGAGGAAGGTCCCGTTCTGGACGTGGCACACACTGTCCGTGTCACCGTGTAGGAGCACCAGTTGCTGTAAGGGAAAGCACCGATGTCACCAGCCCTTCCACAGGGACACCATGAGATGCAGCACTCAATTGTCACCCTGCGAGATGCCCACCCCCAGTTTTTGGGGTGCCCGTGGGGACCCCTGCTCTGATACGGGGGGAGCTGGGGCCCCACATTCCTGCTGCATTCCCAGCATGGCGCTGGCGCCGGCTGGCCTGGAGCGGGGCCACGAGTCCCCCCGCACCCCCAGCCCACCCCACACAAAGGCTCCTTTCTTCTGCCCCACATGCCAGGCTCTGCCCACCCGACCCCCCGGGCACCCCAGCCTCAGTTTCCCCCTGCAGAAGGGGGCACACCAGCGCCACGACGCCCGGTGTCCCCATCCCTGCAGCGGGAAGGACACCCCGTACCCTCGGCAGCTCCAAACTCAAAGGCTGCACAATTTGGGTCAAAAAATGAGCTTTTTGGGAGCGCTGCAGTGCTGCAAGGAGGGAGGCGGTGGCAGCAGGGACAAGCGGGCGCCGCGGGGGGACAATTGTCTGGGAGGTGCCGGAGGCGGGGGGGACAGCAGGGTGGCACAGGGCTTTCCGCCTGGGCAGCGTCCCAGGCGGGCACCGCGCCAGGGCTCTGGAAGCGCAGAGCCCGCCGGGGCTGTCACCACGCTCCCGCTGCCACCCTGCCATGCCGAGGGGGTCCCCGGTGGCATCGTCACCCTTGAAGGGGCACCCAGCTCCGGGGCGGTGCCAGCTCCAGCTGTGGAAATACCTGTTGGGATGGGATGGGATGGGATGGGATGGGGATGGGCCCCAGCTCATTTCCCAGGGGGAATGCCCTCCCAGGAGCGGGGCAGGAGCTGGCAGGCTTTGGCATGAGTGCCCGCGTGGCCTGGCATGACCCCGGCCCACCCAGCACCGCACTGGCGCCGAGGGGGCCGGGCTCTGCTGCCAGGGCTTGTGCCCACCCGGGGCAAAGCCCACACCAGGTTTGGCTCCGAATCTTGCTACCATTCCCCAAATCAGCCGCTTGGCTTTGTGCCCCCGACTTGGGCACGTGGGATCCCAGCGATGCGTCAGGGAGGGATGCGGTGGGACGGGTGGGACGAGGTGGGGGCTCGTGGGTGCTGGGTGCTGGCCTGGGGGGTCCCGGGGGACACGACAGGGCTGTGCCAAGGCGCCGGGGGCTTCCTGGGCTTGGCCGGGAGGGGAAGGGGAAATGAGGCGGCTTCTGCCCGTCGCCTCACTGAGCCGAGCGGAACCGGGAGGTCCCGGCAATCCGGTGCCGGAGACACGGCCAGACCCAAGGGTTTCCTGTAAACAACCCCCCCATCCCGCCAGCACCCCCCCGCCGCTGCGACGGGACAGGGAGCACAGCCCCCACAGCACCCACAGACCCCTGGACTGGGCAACCTCCAGGGGACAGGCAGGACCCTGGGGCTGGAGACATTCACTCTTCACCAACTCCAGCACTGCCAGTATGCCCAGCATTCCCAGTATGCCCAGCACTCCCAGTATGCCCAGCACCCCCAGTATGCCCAGCACGCCAAGGCAGCCCCGGTATCCCAATATGCCCAGGCAGAGCCAGTAGCCTCAGCATGTCCCTGTATGCCCAGGCAGCCCCGGCAGTGCCAGTATGCCCCAATAGTCCATCCCAGTAGCTCCAGCAGCCCCAGTAAGCCCAGCAGTCCCAGCAGCCCCAGCCCCAATACGCCTGGGCAGCCCCAGGATCCCAAAATGCCCGGGCAGCCCCAGCAGCCCCAGCACCTTGCTAAGCCTGGCAGTTCTGATACCCCCAGTATGTCCAGCTAGACCCAGTAACCCCCCAGTAAGTCCTGCTGGCCCCAGCAACTCCCAGCCCCAGCAAGTCCAGCTAGCTCCAGTATCTCTCAGTACCCCCAGCCCTCCCCATCCAGCAGCCCCAGCCCCACGGCTCACACAGCCCCTCTGTGGGGCGCCTAGCGGCTGGTGCCCCCCAGTCCATGGTGCCCCCACGCCCGGTACAGAGCTCCCCCGCACCCACAGACCCCCGTGCTTGATGCCCCCCACACCCGGTGCCCCCATGCCTGGCACCTTGGACCCCCGGTACCGCAGAGTCTCCCAGGTGCCCACATCCCTGCGTCCTTGGTGCCCCCCGTGCTGGAGCTCCCTGACAGCCCTGGTGCCAAGTACCCGGTACCCGCAGCTGCCGGTGCCCGGTGCCCCGCGGTACCCGGTACCCACGGCCCCCGGTGCCCCCAGCAGGCGATACAGCCCTCGTGCCCGGCGCCCTCACCCCCGTGCCCCCGGTGCCGGTACCTGCGGGCGGCGGGCGGCAGCAGGGCCGGGCTCCAGGCGGCGGCGGGCAGCGGCAGCAGCAGGCAGAGGGACAGGCAGAGCCCCAGGGCTGCGGGCAGGGCCGGGCGGCGGCAGCACCCCCGGCCCCCGGCCATGCCGCTCCGCGGGCCGGCGCTGCCCCCACCGGTACCGGCACCGGCACCGAGCGGGCGGCGGGGGAGGGGAAGGAGAGGGGAGGGTGGAGGAGGAGGAGGAGAGGAGGAGGAGGAGGGATGGAGGAGGGACCCCCCGCCTGCCCCCCCGCCTGCCCCCCCGCCTGCTCCCCCTCCTTCCGCCCCGCCGCACTGGGTCCCGCTGGCGGGGCGGACACGGGGCGCGAGGGGCAGTTTGGGAGGCTGGGGGGACAAACCGGCCCGGGGGGGGTCAGGAATGGGGGCCGGGGGAGGTGAGGGCCCGGGGAAGGCTGAGCGCGGGGAGGGGGCGCGATGCGGGACTGGGCCCGGCGGGGGACATGGGTCCCCGTGGGAGCAATTGGGGACCTGTGTGAGCGCGGGGACACACGCGTGTGCATTCTTGTGGATTTACACATGCCTGTGCACACCAAAATTCGCCTTTGTGCATTGCTTTACACGCTTTTACACACGGAACCCACCTGTGCATGCCCGTGGATTCAGACACGCGTGTGCACATCCAGGTGTGTTTGTGCCTGCGCATGTGTGCGCGGCCCGGGCGTGTGCTCACCCACCCACCCACCCTGCTGTCTGTCTGCCTGCCTCTTTGTCTGTCCGTCTGTCTGTCTCCTGCTGTTCTTCCAGCTGCCTCTGCCATGTGTGTGTGCGTGTGTGTGGTCCCCGTGGCGGGGCGTGCAAGGAGGCCGCGTGTGTGTGTGTGTGTGTGTGTGTGCATGGGTGTGCGTGGGTGGTCCCCGCTGGGGGGCCCTACAGACTGTGTCTGTCAGTCTGTCTGTCTGTCTGTCTGGGAACACATACCTGCGGTGGCAGCACCCCGGGACTCCCCACCCTGTCCCCTGTGGGATGTGGGTGTGGGTGTCCCCAGCACATGCCCCCACCCTGCCCTGGTCACCCGTGGTGGGGACACCCATCGCTGGAGCGCTCTCCCCAGGGACTCCCGCCCATGGGTGCCTCGTGGGGTCACCCCTACCTCTCTGGCCACCCCGGGTGTCCTTGAGGCAGGGCCCACGTGCTGTTTACCCTGGTGGGTGCTGCAGGAGCCGAAGGTCACCCAGGCTCCTGCTCAGACTAAACACGGCTGCGGCGGCGCCTGGGTGCGGGGGGGCCCGCGGGTGGGGACAGGGGGTTTGCACCGGGTGACGCACGTGCATGTCCCCACAGGGATGTAGGGCCCAGTCTTGGCTGCGCAGGATCTTGGCCCCAAGGCCCTAAATGACACCCACCCAGCCCTGGGGTCCCCCGCCATGTTCACCTCCTGTCTGATGGTTTGGGCCCCTTCAGGGCTCCTTGCAGGGGCTTCAGGCCCCTGTGCAGTGGCCCTGTCCCACCTCTGTGTTCCCATCACAGCTCCATGTCCCCTTATCGAGTCCCAGCTCTATGTCCCTGCTCTGGCTCCAGGTCCCCATGCCATGGCCCTGCCCTGGATTTATGTCCCTATGGCATGGGTATGACCCACTCTGTCCCTATGCTGTGTCCCCACCCCAGCTCCAGGTCCTTATGCCATGTCCCATTTCCAGATCGCTGCCCTGTCTCCATGTCCCCATGCCATCTCCATGTCCCCATGCTGTGTCCCTGCTCCATGCCCTGCCTGTGGGGTGCCAGCCCCCCGTGAGACCCGAGCACAGCTCATGGCACCCATGGCAGTGGGTGGCCCCCGCCCGCAGGAGCTGGCAGGGAGCGAGTCCCCCCCGTGGGGACAGGAAGAAGGATGAGTGGGTGTCCCCATGCCCGACCCCGCTCTGCCGGGACCCCCCGGGCTGCCACGTCACGTGCCCGAAGCCACCAGGTGGCACTGTGAGGCCACCGCGGCCATCCCTGCCCGGCCCCCAACCCAACCCTAACCCTGACCCCAAATCTGTCCCTCCATGGGCACAGCCCCAGTATCAACTCTTCTGTCCCAAATCTGTCCCTTCCTAGGCACAGCCACAATGACAACTCCCCCATTCTGTCCAGATCCGTCCCCAAATTTGCCCCTGCATGGGCACAACCAGACTGACAACTCCCCTGTCCCCAAACCTGTCCTGCCATGGGCACAGCCATGACAACTCCCTTGCCTCCAGATCTGTCCCTTCATGGTCTGAGCCAGAGCGACAATTCCCATCCCCAGATCTGTCCCCAGATCTGTCCCTCGGCAGGCAGAGCCACCAGCCCTTGGGCTGAAGGTGACAGATATTGGGGCACCTTTATGGCTCAGGGCCTCCTGCCACCTCCTATGCCTCAGTTTTCCCAACAAGGCTGTGGGAAACACCCGTCCTAAGGGGGGCAAAGTGTCCCCACAAGCAGGGTGGTACACCTGGGGGACAACCCCCCATGGGGACATCTAGTGTGTGTCCCCAGTGTGTGTCCCTGGTCCCTCATGTGTGTCCCCACTGTGGGTGCCCAGTCATGGTGGGTGTCCCTGGTCGTGCTGTGTGTCCCCGCTGTGGATGCCCACACCCACTTTTGCGGTGCGGACACCTGGTCCCTTACGTGTCACAAGAGTGTCCCCACAGTGCCCAGTGTGTTTCCCCGGTGTGGGTGCCCCATCCCAGTCCGGGTTCCCGGTTCCCAGTCCCAGTCCAGGTCGCCATTGCAGACGCCCCAACCCCCTGTGCGTGTCCCCAGTGCAGACACCCGGGCCCGGTGTGTGTCCCCGGTGCGTGTCCCAGCTTCCCCGACCGTGACCCCGGTCCCAAGGCGTATTCCCAATCCCGGTGCCCGTTTCCCCGTGCGTATTCCCGATCCCGATGCCCGTTTCCCCGTGCGTATTCCCGATCCCGGTGCCCGTTTCCCTGTCCGTATTCCCGATCCCGGTGCAGATGCCCGCTCCCCCGTGCGTGCCCCCGCTCCCCGGCGCGCGTTCCCGGCGCGCGTTCCCGGCTCGGGTGCCCGCGGCCGTGCGCGCCGCCGGTGCCGGTGTCGGTGGCTGCCTGGCGCTGGCTGAGCGCTGTCGCCGCCCGGCCCCGCCGCCGCCGCCGCTGCTGCTCCCGGTGCGGCTGCGGGTCCCGGTGCGGCTGCGGCCGCCGGAGGTAACGGCGCGGGGGCCGCGGCTGGGGCGGCGGCGGCCATGGCGGGGCGGGGGGGCGGCTCGGGGGGCGGCGGGACCGGGCACCGGCGGGCTGGGGGATGCCGCGCGTCGCGGGGAACCGGGCACCGGGGTGGGGGGACGAAGCCCCGGGGGGGCCGGGGCTGCCGTGCCTCGGGGGGAACGCGCACCGGAGGATGGGGGCTGCCGTGTATCGGGGGGGGACCGTGCGCCGGGGGGGCACACAACAGGCACCGAGCGGGGGGAGCCTGCCGTGCTCGGGGGTACCGTGTGCCGGGGGGGCCGTGCACTGCCGGCCTGGGGGCTGCCGTGCATCCCGGGGGACCGGCCACCCGCGGGGGACCCCGCACCGGGGGGCTGCCGTGCGGCGGGAGGGGACACCGTGCACGGGGGCCAGGCCTGGCTTTTCAACCCCCCCCTCCACGAAGAGCAGTCGGGCCCCGGTTTGGGGGGCTGTTGGCCCCGGGGATCGTCCCCGCCGCACGGTTCCGGGGGGGCTCGGGGCTGGGGCTCGGGTCCCCCCCCTCCACGGTGCTCGGGGTCACGGCGGGAGCGGGGCTGGGCGCACACGCGTGTGGGGTGCGCGGTGCGTGTGTGCACGGCCGAGCCCGAGCGTGCGGCCGTGTGTGCGCCCGCGGGGGGGTTGTTGTGCTGCCGTGGCTCCCCGTGTGGGTCCCGCTGTCTGTCCGTGTCACCGGCTGTGCGTGTGCCAGCGCGTGTGCCCGTGTCTCTCCGTGTCAGTGTGTCTGTGTGTGCCCGGCCATGGCTGTCCCTCTGTCTGCCGCCTGTCTGTGCAGCCAATCCCCCTTGCCCGGGCCCCCCGCCCGCCGCCGTGGGGCTGGGGGCTGCTCTGGGTGGGATCGGGGCCGGCCGGGAGCGGGGGGCCGGGATCACCCCCGGCCCGATGCCTGCAGTGCAGATCATAAATCAGCGGCGGCTGGAGCGGCATCCAGGGCCCGCGGGCTCCCCGGCACCCAAAGCACCGGCGCGGGGAGCCATGAGGCTTCCCGGGCTCGTGGGACCCCCAGCAGCCCCTCAGGGCCGTCAGCTGGGTGGCCTGTCCCCCCCGTCCCCGTTGTCCCCTCTGTCACGCTGGAGGCCAGCAACCGGCCGGGGCTGGCAAGCAGCCCACGCTGCCAGGGCTGCGGGCACCGCGGCCTCGCTGCCCGCCGGCTCCGCGGGGCCGTGGGGACTGTCCCCCAGCTGCCACCCGCCTGGCGGTACCCGGGGTGACCCGTGCTGTGGCCCTGTTTTGCAGGTGACAGCCCCCTCACTCGCCACCAGTGACGCGCTGGGCGGCGGGGACAGCTGTGGAGCCACCGAGGACGTAGGCTGAGCAGCGGGACACGAGGAGGAAGAGGAGGAGTGGGTGTCTCGGGGACAGCACCGTGCCTGTGTGTCCCCATCACCGCCATCCTTGAGCCGACGCAGTCTGCGAGGTCCCGGCGGCTTTTTTGGAGCCTGAGCCCTGCCGGCACCGCGGGGAGGAGGAAGAGCCGGGGAAGACGTGCCGGGTGATGGATGGCCCCAGCCCCGCGCGGCGGCCTCGGGAGAGCGGGACCGGGCGGCTCGGGGACCTCGGGGACCTGGTTGGCAGCACCCGCCTCTGCAGAGCCCGGCAGCGCCTGCTCCGCTGAGCTCCGGAGCCCGCAGCCGGCGGCAGCCGGGAGGAGGATTTGGAGAGGCCCCGGGTGACCCCCGCGTCCCCGTGCCGGGGGATGGTGCGGGGCTGAGCCGCCGTCCCCCGGGCATGGCACGGCAGACCTCGGGGGCCATGCTGGCCTCGGGGGGCCTGGGGTTCCCCCCCCAGAACCTGGCCCGCGTGGTGGTGTGGGAGTGGCTGAACGAGCACGGGCGCTGGCGGCCCTACTCGGCCGCCGTGTGCCACCACATCGAGAACGTGCTGAAGGAGGACGCCCGTGGCAGCGTGGTGCTGGGACAGGTCGATGTCCAGCTGGCACCCTACGTCATCGACCTCCAGTCCATGCATCAGTTCCGGCAGGACACGGGTAAGGGGTTGGCATCGAGCCAGGAACATCCAGCCACCCGTCCATCCTTCCATCTGTCCGTCCATCCTTGCAGCCATCCATCCACACAGCCATCACTCCTCCTCTCTCTCCATCCATCCATCCATCCATCCATCCATCCATCCATCCATCCATCCATCCTTCCACCCACTGGTACATCCCTCCCTCCCTCTCTCTGTCCTTCCATCCCACCATATTTCCTTCTGTCCTTCCATCTTTCCCTCCTCCAATCCGTCCCTCCATTCTTCCATCCATCCCTTCATCCCTCTCCCCATCCCTGTGTATATCTGTCTGTCGTTCCATTCATCTGTGAATCTGTCACTTCATATCTGTTTGTCTGTCATTCCATCCATCCATCCATCCATCCATCCATCCATCCATCCATCCATCCCTCGCTCCTTCCCTGACAGTGTATCTCTACTTATTCATCCATCATTTAATTCCTTCCTTCCTTCCTTCCTTCCTTCCTTCCTTCCTTCCTTCCTTCCTTCCTTCCTTCCTTCCTTCCTTCCTTCCTTCCTTCCTTCCTTCCTTCCTTCCTTCCTTCCTTCCTTCCTTCCTTCCTTCCTTCCTCTCTAGTTATTTGTCTGTCACTTCATTCCTGTGTCCCTCCATCCCTCCCTCCATCCTTCCATCTGTCCATCCATCTGTTGCCTCTCTCCTCCCCTCACTCTCCAGGGCTCCAGTCCCTCCATGGCCCAGGCTCCTCCAGCCCTTTCCTTTCCCATCCACCATGGACCCCCACCCCAGAGGGACATGTCCCCACATCCCTCCATGCCCTCTCCCCTCCGTGGGGTGCTGTGGTGTGTCCCATTATCTCGCTGTCCCCTTGTCTTCCCCTCCAAGCTGCTCCATCCCCAGGGAAGTGGGGAGGCCGCAGTTTGGACACTGGGAGCGGTGGTGGGCACTGGGATGGTTGCAGCTGTCGTGGTTGGTGCTGCAGCAGCGCATCCAGGCCACGTATCCTGTGGGGAATCGGGGCTGGTGCCACACTGGGACTGAGCCCAGACCCCGTTACACACATCCCCGTCACGGTGTGACCCATTAAAGCAGCACGTGCTGGCTGTGCTGTGGGGGATGCGCTGCTCTGGGTGCATTCCTGCCCGTCCCTGCATCCCTGCCCAGGGCAGGCAGAGCAGGCAGGAGACCTGCACACATCAGGTGACACCCTCTGGACATGCTTGGGGACACCCCACAGCGGGACCCCCATGGTTGTGCCACCTCAGCCTGGCCACTGGTGCCACCATTCCTGGTCCCCAGTGATGCCAAATGATCCCGTGTAGATGTGGCTCCTGCCGTGGGCTGGGGACTGAGATGGGGACCAAAGCAGGGACCTGCCACCTGCCTCTGCCATCCAGCCTGGCTCTGAATCCCTCTCCAGCCGGTCACGGACTTGGCAAAGGGCAGCTTGGCACCTGCAGCCCTGAGTCAGCGAGGATGCCGGCACGACCCGGAGGGTCCGCGCTGACTCAGAGCTGCGGGAGCCACCGGGACACCCTGGCTGTCCCCATGCCACCTTCTGCCAGCTTTGGCCAAGACCCATCCTCTGACAGCAGCTGGAATCACATCCCACGGCCACAGTGCTGGGTATTCCTTGGGGACATGTGCCCGTGGTGGCGCCACAGATGGATTTGGGGTGACAAAACAACGCTTCCCAGGATGTCCCTGGGTGCCACAGTCCCTGTCCCAGAAGGACTTGGGGACAGGGATGCTGAGAGAGGGACCTCGGTGTCCCTGGGGGTGTCATGTAGCCACTGTCCTCAGCACTGTGGTCTCCTTGTGCCCCATCCCTGTATCCATCTCTGCCCATCCTCTGCCCCAGGGTGAGGCCCAGGGTTTGAGCTGTCACATGGCTCATGGTGCTCGGGGACAGGAGGGTCTCCTGAGCTGAGGGTGCTCCTGGTGCCTGCTGTGACATGGGGACACAGGGAAGGTTGGCAGGAGGCTGGGGGCTCAGGGGGCTTGGCCCACGTAGTGCCTGGGGACACAAACCCAGTGACGAGCAAAACGAGGTGACCCCGTTCCGAGAGCGGGGACGTGCGTCCCCTCCTGGTGGCCCTGGGGACACTGGCTTGGCCCTGTGGCTCTTGGCGTGGCTGGCAGAGGGGGCAGGGGCTGGGGGCTGTGGGCAGCTAGTGACCCTTTGGGACCGGGATCTGTGTGTGCCAAGGGGAACGGGCTGGTCCTGCAATGTTCTCTGGGGGATGCGGGATGTGAGGGGCGGGGGAATGCGGAATTTGGGATGGGGATGTGGGGTTTGGGATGGGGGTGTGGGGTTTGGGATGGGGATGTGGGGTTTGGGATGGGCTTGTGAGGGGCAGTGTGATGTGGGATGCA
>OU383788.1:2251448-2741448 GCA_910950805.1 Acrocephalus scirpaceus scirpaceus
ACAGGCTACCTGGTTGGATCTGTTTCTTTATCTTTGTGGCTGGGATGTGTTTCCCTGTCACAGAGCGCTAATGAGGATGAAAAGCTGCAGTGAGCACAAGTAACTGAGGACAGCTGGGCAGCACTGGGGAATTCCTGTGAAAATACGAGTGCAATGCTGTTCTCTTTCAAACCTTTGCAGTAGCAGTGCAGATGCTGCTGCCCCCTGGGCCTGTCGGTAGAGCTGGTTTGGCAGACGGCTCTGCACTGGGGTAAAAGATTCAGCTTTGAGCCTAGGACGAGCCATCAATTACTCATCAGCCTTCTGTTGCAAGAGCACTGCTTGCCCTTCTCCAGTGAATCATCCAGCTTGCTGGAGAGGTACCTATCCTTTCCCTCTGATTAGAGGCTGCGCTCGGCTAGTTTGGGAAGCCTTTGGAGATTTTGCCTGTAGGTGTGCTCTGGACTCTGCTCCCGCCCCCTCCCTTTGCAGTTCCCACTGGCTTGTTTTCTTCAGCTGTGGCATTTAAAGTCGGTATGAGTTCCACTGCAATGCTGGTTTTGCACGCATGTGAGATAATGTAATGCCTCTGACAGCTTCAATAAAAGGAAATGAGACATGTGGAAGTCAGGCCATTAAGACTAATAAAATAAACTCAAAAGTGTAGGTTTTGTGCATCTCTCTCAAGCACAACGTGCTCTGCTTTAGTCATGTTACCTGGGGCCAGTTTGTACATGCATGACACGCTGTTGATCTCAGCAGTCATTGTTCTCCACAGTGTGTTCAGTGAGCCTCAGGTTATCTGCTCTCACTGCTAGATGGATGTGACTCAGGCTCTTGCACCAACTCTTTGCAGAAAGTTGTTTATTTTCTCTGTGTTTTCTGCTCCTCTCCCGCAGAGAAGTTACATAAGGAGGAGGGCAAACGGACTATAAATGGGATCTAGGTAAATTTCCTATGAGAAATCAAGATCTCGATTTATTTTGATTTCTCCTTTTGCAGCCTTAAGCCTTGTCTGACACTGCTTCGATGCAGATGGGAATGGCAGAAGAATGCTTTCTTGCCGATACTGCAATTCTTCCCCAGGCAGCTGCAGGCTGGGGAGAGGCAGCAGTTTCCGTGCGGCGCAGCAAAGCTCCCAGCTCTGCCCACAGCCCCGGGGAGACACGGCCAGCTCCCCTGGCCTGGCCCAGGGTGCGGCCTCTGCACTTGGACCTGCGCTGGCTCTGCAGGAGCAACTTCCAGCTGGTTTCACTAAGAGCTTTTCTCATTTCCAGGCGCTGTAGGAACAAGGATGTGCCGGGCTGGTGCAAACCAGGCTCTGGGCCGGTGCCACTGGCCGAGCTCCAGCCCCGGGGCCGCGCTGCTCCGGCACCCGCCGCGGGGCCGAGCCCTTACGCGTGTGGGGTGGGGCGGGGCAGGGCCTGCCTGGCCCGCGGGGGCTCCGAGCGGGCCAAGGAGGCTCCTTGTCCGCCCAGAGGCCTGAGGAGATCCTGGGGAGCAGCATTTCCATGCCCAGCTGGGCTGGGGCTCTTGAAACACCTGGTGCTGGACAGCCAGGCTGAGCAGGACTCCTGGCTTGCTTTGGGCTGACCACACTGCCCGGGGTGGGATGTCTGGTCAGCCTAAGAACCGGCTCACTTTAAGGCAATCCAAGCAAGCAGCGCAAACCCCCTTCCAGGAATAATAACATTTTTTCAAGTCAAATGGGTTTTTTATTGCGGAGCTTAAAATAAGCTTAATTCCCCACTTAATTCCCGAGCCCTAGGATGGGATCCATGCGGAGCCTCTTAGCAGGGGGGAGGCAGCATTTAGTTGGAACAAGCAGTGCTGGTCACCGGCCATGAGCGGCCGGAGCGGCTCCGATCCCCATCCCTGCTGCCCGTAGCTGCCTGCGCTGCCGGCCCCTGTGCCCGCTCCTCAGCGCCCAAATATGTGGCTGCCGGTTCTTCATGTTCCTGCCCGCCCTCGGCCTCCAGGTACTCAGTGAGCGGCCAAGAGCAAAGAGAGAGGGATAAAACTGTGCAGGATCAGCTGGCGAATGGAGGGACTTCTCTGGATTGCTGTGGAGATGGCCTGTTTGTTCTCAGCTGTGTCCCTCATGCCCTGGGCTCAGCCGCTCTCAGAGACACGACCTTGCTGCAGTGTCAGTGGCTGTGAGGGAGGCCTGTTCTGTCTCCGGGGCTCTGTTCCCTCTGCTGCTGGTCTGGCTCCCTGCTCCTCCAGGTAAGCTGCTTTTTACTCTCCTGCCTTGCAGAGCTGTACTGAGGTCTAAATATTCTTTCTGGACATTACAGCAGGAGGAACACAGGGAGAGGCTTACAGGACACAGTGAAGGAAGTGAGGAAAGGTGTTTCTCCCCCACAGCACACGACAGGCACGTCCCAGAACAAACCCAGAAGCGTTCTTGAGACCTGGGCCTGAGCAGAAGTGTCAGACAAAATTTTAACTGAGGATGAAGCAAACCTTTGATGCAGGGTTGAGAAGGGGGTGCTGCAGCTGTGCTGAGCTGTGTTGCCGTTCAGCTTAGATTAGTGTTATTCCTTTTTTGTTTTTCCAAGTCGTGTGAGTTTGTTTTATGACCTGAAGCACTTTGCTGTGGGGTGCTGGATTGACTCTGACACTTCTCTAATACTCAGTTTCTTTTCTTTGAACATGCAGGTGTACAACTACAGTGTTCCTGCCCAGACAGCACCCTGTTTGGTGAGTATAATGGATAGATTTAATTTTATTCTCCTACAGTTCATTGGGGACATGCTGAGATTTTTATTTCCTCCTCTTCTATTTTTATTGAAGAGGGTAAATTATTTGCCTCCATAAACCAGAGTGGGCAGCCGGTGATACAGGATGGGCACTTCCATCAGTCATGCACCAGGCATAAAGCACTGCTCACTTTCAGTATCTCTGCCTCCCGTTGTACAAATATGACTGTACATGTGAAACAGCAGCTGTTCACAGGAGAGACTTCCTGTGTGCTGGCACTGTCACTCCAGCTCCCATCTGTGGGGTCACAAAGCACGGGCACCTGTGATCTCTGTAACATCCTTGCTGGGAGATGGTGCATTAAGGGTGATCAGCAGGGAAGTGCTGGTGCAGAGTAGAGAGGGATGAGTCAGGCGTGATTCCTGTCACACCGCGGGGTCTGTCCCCATGCTGAGCAGCCAGCCCTCTGCTCGCCCACAATCTGGTTTGGGCTCTGCTTTCATCTAGAAGGGGCTCAGTGGAGACAGAACTCTGCAGAGCAGCTCAGGCTCTGCCCAGCAGCATTCGGGTGAGGGGAAAATGGGAATTGCTTCAGCAAGTGTAAGTCAGCCCTCCAGGGATAAAGGCAGTGAACTAGAGCAGTGGAGGGGATGTGATCAAACCTGCTGTTCACCAAAAGGATGTGCTGAGCGTTGCACTGACATAGGCTGAATGACATTAATGTGCTCCCTACAGAGTCCCTGGGGACACCAGGGCATTTTGTAAATCCTGGATGAGAAAGCTGGGCCAGGACAGCGGTGTTCTGCCCCCCACGCTGGGCTGGCGCTCCTGGAGCCGCGGCATGTTCCTCATCCTGCCCGTATGGCTGTTAATGGCCTTGTCCTGCCTCCATCCTCAGGGAATAATTGCCTCACACTTGAGCAAATGTGCTCGGTGTTTGAAAGGAGTCTATCGATTTGTGCGTATTCCTGAAAGCCTCCCAGGGCCCTGTTCCCTTTGAAGTGTAAAAGCATCTGTCTGTCTCTGCTTCTCGAGCCATTTGCATCTCCTCTCGGGCTGCCCAGGAATCCATCCCTGGCCCCATGCCGTGCTCCAGTTTCGGCTGCTGAGAGGGCTCCCTGCCACGGGAAGATGGGACTTGGAGACAAAGGTGCAAAGCTTCAGTCTAGGGAGGGGGTTGAGCTCAGCTTGCAGCTGGGGGTACTCAGGATGGAGCTGTTCCCGGAGGCCAGTTTCCAGTAGCCAGACTGGGAATGTTCTCATTGGGTATTCTCATTGGGTATTCTCATTGGGTATTTATCTGTTGGTGGGTGCGTTAATTAGGAAGGAGAGGAAATAGCCTCTGGCTCCTTCCCACCGTAGCACTTCCCATTCCGGACAGCACTGGTTGGTAAGGAAGGTCAGACCTGGACTGCCTTGGATAATCCACCATGTGGGAGCTGAATTGCACAGGACTGACCAGAACCCTTGATGGTTCTCTGATGTGCATTTGAACAAACACTACTGAAATGTTGAAATGAGGCCCTGGTCTGTGTGTGGGAATTCAGCCTGTGATTCTCCCCATCCCACCCCCCCTGGACAATGGGACTGGCCCTGGCTGGGCTGCTTGTCCCTGCCAGGGCATTTTCATGGAGACACAACCTTACAGGGATGACTGTATTTCTGGAGCTAGGACTCAGAGCTCTGACACTCCTTGGTCATCCCTGGGGTGGTAGTGAGATAACTCCAGGCTGGAATTGCAGGGGCTGCCTGTAGCCACTGCCATCCAGCACATCCACACAGATGGTGTGCTGGGTTTCCTATTTCAAGGGGGCCCCAGCGGAGCAGCCATGGCACCTCGCTGCTGGAGGCAGTAAATGGGCTCCCATCTGGTTTTAATGATCAGTAGCACTTTGGTGCTTGTTTATTCCCATGTTTTATGCTTCAGCAATAAAATACTGCTTCAGTTTGTTCAATCCATCCTGGTGCTGGATGCAGATGAGTTCACAGCCTCTGACAAAGAGGTCCCAGCAGTATACAGGATGTTGTCTGTTTTGGTTTTTTTTTCAGACAGCTGGCCAAAATCAGATCATGTAGTGGCTTTTGAAATACAAACGTCGGTGGACAGTATAGAAGGCAGGGCACACAGCTCATCATGTCTAGCAAAGAAATCATGTCCTTAGATTAAGGAAGATTTGGTTCTGGAGCTGGAACAGTCTGCCCTTCTATCACCCAAAGGGCAGCACAGAGCTCTGGTGTGGAGACTGAATTAAGTTAGTCCCAACTTTAAACTAGGTACTCAAGGAGATTTTAGTCTCAAAGTGCTGCCTGTGGCAGTCACTGAGCTGCAGCATTGTGCTTTAGCCTTCCCACCACAGCCCTACAGTGGCAGTGGAAGTAGCAGAAGCACTGGCACGTCTCACCATGGGCTCACACCAGCTCTGTGACAGATTCCTGGTGCCACCATGCTCGGAGCAGCTGTGGTGGGCTGGGAACTGTACAAAATTCTCTGGGGTCAATGCAGTCATCTATTAAATTAATCAAAGGGGGCAACTGTCTGTAAGGGGCTGTGGGGCTTTCTTCCTGTCCCCAGCACACTCACGTTCCCTGGAGGGTGTGCCCAGGAGCAGGGAGCAGTCTGCCAGCAGCTCTGGCACTGAGGGGATTGTCCTCCAAGGGGACAGGCAATCTGGCACTCCGTATCTGGGATCCTGAATCAGTTCTGCCAAAGCCAGTTAAAGCTTTTCAGCACCTCTGTTGCAGGGTAGGTGGGGATACCAAGGCAAAGAGATTAAAGACAGTAAACCACAGGGGGAGAAATGAGCTTTTTGTCTCCCTTCTGACCTTTATGGAGAAATATTTGGAAATATTTTGCTTTCCCATCTAACATTCATCTTCTACCCTAATGCTGGAGAAACAGTCTTTTACACTTTATTTCCCAGCTGTATGCTCCTTAGAAAATCATTAACTCTTACCTCTAAAGAGCATTGATTTTCTGCAGAGACCCTTTTTCCCAACTGTTTGTCAAGGCTCGGAGATTTAGGTGGCAACTAAAGAGAGAAGGATTTTAACAAACTAATTAACCTCACTCCAAGTCATTCAGGGTCTGTTCCCTTGGTGCCACTGATGTTGCATTTGTGCTAATTTCCCTTGGAAGGTCTAATGTAGGGGGAGCGATTAAAGGAGGCTTTTCTTGGGCAGTTTTTACGCATCAGGAAGAGGGGAAGGTGGCAGTGGCTGCTCTATGTGGTTATTGCTGTCCCCAGGGTCATCCACCAGCCCCTGCTGGAGCCAGAGCCCAGCTCCCTGCTCTAGAAACACTTGGGGTGCCCACCACTGAGAGTGGCCATGTCCCAGCAAGGCAAAGCAGTCCCTCAAATCTCACCAAGTACTCTCTGAAATGGGGCTCTGGCTTACACCAAATGTGTCACCCCAGCTTCCCAAACAAACAGGCTGTCAGTGTGGAGGGAAGGATCTACAGAGCTGACAGGGTTTTGCCATCACAGTGTCAGAAGGGCTCTCTGCTCCTCTGGCTTTCAACTGCAAATGAAGCAAATGGCAAAACATTGACAAAGGACCTCCTTGGCATCTGCCCTGGCCCAGTGCTGGGTCCAGCCTCACCACACGTGCTGATGGTGTCAAATCTCCTGGAATCAGGGCAGAACTGTGTCATGGTGCCCTGGAAAAAGGAAACCCTGATTCTTATGGATGCTCCTAAAAGCTTGTGCTGCTGGAATTAGGTGAGGCTCTGGGTGGCAGGAGACAAGCAAAAGCAGATGTGGGGGCACCATGCTCATCCTCATGCTGCTCCCAGGCTGAAAGTGGGGATGATGAGGATAAATAACGCTGTGATTCCTGGAATGTACTGCTGGGACAGCTTGTGAGCTGTGGCACGAACTCCTCGAGTCCAGACTATAAAGTACTTCACAGGCCTGTCCCAATTGCCTGGCCTATTAGTTTTATGGCGGGGCCTATTGTAAGGATGCAGTTGGTCTCCTTTTGCCACGGTAATGAAAATACAACCAACAGTGGGGAGAGAGAGACCCTGGCAGGGAGGCAGTGGGAAGCCTGTGTTTGGGCGTTGGGGTCACAACCCTGTGGGCTGCTGGGGTCCCCGGGTATCTGCCGGTGCCACTCGGGGTGCACTTTGGCAAGGAGAGCCTTTGCCCCTTGGCCCAGCCGGGGATTCCTCGGGGCACCCCGAGCAGAGGTGGAGGCTGGAGCTGGGCATGCACAGGCAGGGGCACAGTGCCACCCAGTGACTGCGTGTGACCTGCGAGGGGACAGCTGGGGCAGGCTGCAGGGGGGTTGCTGCAAAGGTGCTGAGGCCTGGAAGCTGCAGCAAGGGTATCCCAGGGCACTGTGGAGAACAGAAAGCCAAGAAAGCATCTACATTGTTACTTTCTGGTTACAGTGCACAAGAGGCAAAGCTCTGGGGCTGTTGTGCTGTGTCTGGAGCGAGGGTTTTGCATGATTTGCTCAGATGCTGACAGAAGGCAAGTGTTGGGCAAGTTGGGCCTGAAGCAGCTCACGTTTTAGGAGGGACCTGGCAGCAAAACAAGGGGAGGAGAAGGTGGTTACCTGGGATGAGCTGCTCTCCATGGGGAGGATGTGTCTCTGCTTTGAGAAGTGCAGGTGGCTCTGGGGTAGCGTGTCTGGTCCCAGAGAGACAAGGCTGTCACGGGGCTGCCTTGGAGCCCCTCGGCCCCTGCCAGGAAGGGGCCCCTTGTGTCTTGAGCAGCAGGTGACAGCCACGTGTGGTGGATGTGTGAGGTTAATGCAAGACGTTTCCTCCCTTCTGCCCAAACCCTGCCGACATTCCTTGCCAGGTCAAGCCCTGTGTCCTGTGTTTCCAGGCTGTAACAAGCATCAACAGGCAGCTTGAATGGTGAGGGAGAGGAAGAGGAGCCAGGTACAATGGGACATGGTGCAGGCATCTCCCGAGGTGGCTCCTGCAGGAAATCACTGCCCCAAGCAATGCCCTGATATGTTTCCAGCAGGGGCTGTTTCTTGGAGGAGGCACAGACTGTGGCTCTATTTTGGGTGATGACTGCAGAGCCCACGGAGCATTTGGCAGCAGGGAGGGGTGTTAAATTAGCCTGTCCTTCTCCAGGTACATCATCTCCACCCCCCTCCATTTTCCACAGCTGTTCCAATGCGGCGCTGCCATGGGGCTGTGGGGCTGCAGTGTGGGCTGAAATCAAGGCACTGCAGTGAGGGAGGCATGAGCCCTGCATGGCTGATGCATGCAAGTCCCACATCTTTACTGCCCTGTTAAGGACTGCGCACGCTTTCTGTTCCTAGGCTGGTCTCCAATTTGTCTTTATTTTTGTCTATTTAAATTTACCAGTGTTGATCCCACAAACACCATTGTGGAGGTCTGTGGGCTTCTGCTGCTGTACAGCACAAAGCCTTGCTAGAAATCCAGTACCAGCTGGAGAGATGTTTCCATGCCATCACCCACTCTGCCTTGATCAGATGGTCACTAGTTATGGTGAGGGTAGATCACTGAGCCTCATACAGGCAGGAGCTGCTCCAGAGTACTTGGAGTAACCTTTTTGTCACTGCCAGCGTACATACTGCAGTTTGGAATGATTTTGGCCAGAGATTTCCAATGGTGCTGCTTATCCCGCCTGTGGTGGTCAGACCTGTGTTAGCGCATTCAGCAGAATCTCAGACCTGAGTTAATTTTAGCTTTTCTCTTTCAGACTCCTGCTGATGTGTCCCTTGTCCAGGCCAAGGTGCTATTTCTTGCAGGGAAATGATCTTTGTTAATTTTAGATCTAGCTCTCCAAAGTGCCGAGTAGGCACAGCTATTCCAGGTAGTCGGGCACAGTGGGAGGTGTTCGATCTTTGTGGGATATGGCTCTTCCTTACACGACGAAGGCCAAGCCTGATGAATTACATTTCCTTTGTGCCCTGCAGAGCATGAGGCTGATGCTCAGCAGGAATCCAGCCCAGAGCTGTGTATCCGTTGTCACTGCAGACTCGGAGCCAGAGCACCAGCTGCGATACCTGGAAAGAGAAAAGCTCTTTCTCTTCAAGGTCAGTGGATTAATTGTATCACTGGTCACAAGAAGAGGAGAAAAGAAGAGATAGTCTAACATAACAGACAGAAATGGATTCAGCAGGTAGAAGTCCCCATGAGAGTCCCTGAACCACATAATCCAGATCAATGTAGTAAGGAACAGAATATATTAAAAACTGTGGAAATCGCGTCTAGAAATACAGGGGGTCATTACTTCCCAGTAATGAAAAATGGGCAAGTTTGATTTTTGATTTTTCTATGACAAGGATAGCAACAGTGCACTCTAAGGCCTGGTTGGGTTTGTCACTTCTGTCAGGAGCATCCCTGGGGGTCTCCAGCTTGGCTGCAGACTGGTGGTGGGCTGAACAGGAGTCGAGTGCCAAGAGTTTCAAACCAACTCCTGTTGTTCACTTATGTCAGTCCCTTCTGTCTGTTCAAAACAGCATCCTCTCCTTGGACTTGCCACTCCCCCCAAATCAGTTGGATTTTGGGTGCAGGGGCAGCTGGGGGAAGGCAAAGCAGCATGTCCAGCACTGCCCTTCTACCCCTGCTGCCCTCTGACAGCCCAGTGAGAGCTGCTCCTGCCTGAGGGTCTGGAGAGGATTCACTGGATAGCCCAGACTGGGAATCAGTACAGTGGAGGGGGATTAACAGTCCCTTTGGATCCATACTTTCATTTCAGCTTTAGTGATAAATTTCTAGACCAAATGCTAGTAACAGATTTCTCAGCACTGACTTTCAGCTGCCCTTGTTGGACCAGTCAGGACGTACAAAGCAGGAGCCATTTCCCTGCGGATACCCCAGATTTAGCTCTGATCCCAATTGTCTGGTGTGCCAGCGGCGGGTTAGACTAGTAACTCGTGCAGGGAGGGTTCTGGTTACAAAATGCCTGGAATGAAGCAAGCAGGTGCTGGGAAGGTTAACTGAGGGGAGCACTGCGTTTATTCCCCATCGCCTCTCACTCCCCTGCCTGCCTCGGGAGCAGTGGGATGGATCTTCCGCAGGTGAGGCTGCACGAGGGGCGGCTGCCAGTCCCCGGTGAGCACCGGCACACCACAGAGTAGGGGCAGCTCAGCTTTTGCTCTCAAGGTTGTGCCAGTCGGGAGCAGGAGCCCCCGCGAAGCAGACGGGCTGAGTCACGGGGGTGGGCGCTGGGTTTCCGGGCTGCTCCCGGGGAGGGCGGGCAGCTGGAGCAGTGTGTGGATAGCCTGACTCAGGCTGGGCACACAACACTCTGTGTTAATGAGTCACAACAATCGGTGCCGCTGTGGCTCTCGGCAAGCTCTCAGGGCTTGCATTTCAGAGCAGGAGGCTCGCTCTGGGACAGCTGGGATGGTTTCTTTCCCGGCGGGACACGCGGCCCTGCTGCAGCAGGACTCAGCTGTTTGCACAGCGACCGCCAGTTTGCAGCTCGGGGTATGGAGGGTTCCTGAAATTAGAACTGCTTTACCTTTCCCTGCTGAGCTGTGACTGGTGGTTCAACAGCTGCTACAGGAGCAGCTGACCTGTCCTCTAAAAAAAAAAAAAAAAGGCAGAGGGGACAATATGGGGGACAGAAATCAGTATGGTTGCTCCAAGGTGAGCGTGGACCTCAGGAGCTTTCATCTGTGCACAGTCCACACTATGGAGAATCATGGAGAAATGGAACTGTGTTCTGCTGTGGCTGCAGTTTATTTGGTGTATTTCCAACTGGTGTAAGCTCCAACAGACACACCTCTTGGTATGTTGTAAAGGGTGTTTGTCATCACACTGGTTTAGAAATAAAACCTTTTAAGCAAATCAGTGACAAACTGATGAACCCAGCTGATCCCAGCTTGCACTGGAAAATGGAGGCTTGTGCTGCCTGTTGTGGGACTGAAGTGAGTGAACTACTTCAGATTTGCACTGGTGGAAGCCTGAATGCAGGTAAGACAAACCCACCTTGAGGTACTGCTTGCTTCTTGTTACCTTTTACTTTTTGCCTTTTAGCCTGAAACAGGATTACCAAGCCCACTGAATGTATCTGACCTATTCTCCTCTTTAAAATACAACTGGTTTTATCTAAAATGTAACTTGCCAAATGTGACTATTTGATGATAAGACACTGTGCAGAGTTGGCTATGAATGTTTATTAACATCACATGGAAATCTGTACTCCAGAGAAGACAAACACGAGGCTGTCACCATACCTACAGAGTCCAGGGAATCAATACAAGCTTTGTAGGCTTCTCCTTTGCAGCAGTTGAGTGGCTGATGTTCTTCTCAAGTTTTCCTCCTACACACGATCAGCTCAAGTATCAACATCTTGTTAATGATTTAACTGAAAAAAACCTTTAAGTGTAGTTAAGTTACTATTGATCTGGATTGACTAAAAAGGCAGAAGATGACCAGGATGTGGGTTCTGACTTCCAAACACAGACGATTCTGATGTTCTGCACCAGCACCTCGTGGCAGGGGCCAGAGCCAGTCCCTGCTCCCCAGTGCCTGCACGGTTACACCTTAAGTTACTCAACCAATAATAAGTGAAATTCAAACCATTGCATAAACCAGTCATTCTTACAAGCACAGTCAAGGGCATCACAGTAAACAAAGGTCATGGTTTCCAGAGATCCTTAAAAGCCTGGGTCAAAGAGCACAACAAATACAGTGGTGGATGAGCAGGAAGAGCACAGACGTGTCGAGCATCAGGGTAGAGAAGACAGTGGTAATCTGTATCACCAGAGATGCATTTTTTTCATGTGAACCTCCACAGCAGTATTGTCTGAGAAGAGGCACGAGGATGGAACAGGAGAGTATCATTCAGCCTGGCAACAGCGTTTTCTCCTGCTTAATTCTTCCTTTGACTCTGGACAACTTCAGTTGGCACACTCTGTTCACCCACAGAAAGGGGCATTGTAAGGACAGAGTAAGGGCTTCAACACTCTGCTGTTATCGTCAAGGTTTTCAGACTAAAGATGACAAATAATACTGTAAGTTGAGGCAAGTTTTATTTAGACTGTACAAACAGGGCGCTGGGGAAAAAACACAGTGGCTTGATGTTGGGACCAGTTCTATGAATTTAGTGGAGTAAGAAATTAAAAAGGCACTAATCTTAAGAAAAGACACTCCGTATATTCTAAGAATATAATTCATTTAATACTGTTAATCTTATAGCACAAAAAATAAAACAAGCTATGATCCCCAAAATAAATTTTAAAAGCTTACACTTAATATTATTGCCTGAAGATCATGGTCTTTAAATTACATATTGTGTTTAAAAGTTTACACAGTGAAGACTGTCTCAAATACAAGGCCACCTTTCCCACTGCAATAATTGTATCCTTGTCCCAAAATACACTTTAACACAAATAAACAGAAAATGACAACTATACAGGAACGCTTTCACTGGTCCCAAAAGGCAAGTCTTTTAGGCAGGTCTCACTTTCAAATGCAGGTATTGAGGAAAATGCTTGAAAACTGGACTAAAAACCAAAGGCAGCCCACTCATTCCCAGGATGTTAATACAATATAAAAAATTACAGGCACATGAAATGGCACGAAGAATGCTGTTTTTCCCTTTACAAAAATAATGCTCAGGCTCTTCAGAGCCTCAACCCAAACAGGATATTCCCTTTTGTTTATTCTTTCCCAATTTGTAAACAATCATGAATTAAATAAGCGCTTATCCAGTGATGGACACTGATTAAAACAGTTTTCATTTAAACTTTCAGACTGGTCAGAGGCTTCAATGTCTATATACACATGTACACAGCAGGAGGAAGCCAAGCCTTTCGTGATAGTTGACTACTGTGGCACCAGGTCTTTACACCAGCTCCTAGTTCCAAAGCAAGGACAACTTTAATGGTGCATAGATTGAAGCCATCACTTGTAGGCTCTCATGCTTCATATCAAGGTTACCTTACACGCCCAAGAACATTTACACTGATAGATTATCACTCAGATTTAAGAGGTTTCATAAAACGACAGCACATGTGTAAGCAAGCGACAAGCGATTGAGAATCCAAAGTCCTTCAAAGAGAAACACACACTGATCCAATGTCAGTGGTCAGCAGTCTTTATATGAAAATACTTGTCTCATAGTAAAATAGCCAAGACACATTTTGAAGCAAGGTTACAATCAGCTTAGGCTGGTCAGTATGCTACATTGAAACCACATTTTACATACCTGAACCACACCACTGCTACTTGGAGAAACACTGTTCATTCATGGCCTAAAACCAGGTTCACAGAAACTCAAGAATTCTCATCTTTGCATCAGATACCACTACACACAAATTTTGCATAGTTTTGAAGGTAAAATACTTTGCTTTTCTGCAGTATCAGAACATAATTAAACCTAAAACAATGTTTGTGTTCAAAGCGTAGACCTTATTCAATGAGGGGATGAGTCAAGATGTTTATTTCAGTGAAAAAAAATCAGGTTAAAAGTTATGTTCAAGATCTCAAATCTCACAGTATTTATTTACCACGCAAAGGAAGAATTCTACAATCAGTCTTCTGAAGAGCTGCCTGTAACTAGGTCAGGACTGAAATGAGATTTCTCTGCAGCAGACTGAGTTTAGTGCAGTTTGTATTCAGAAGATGACTTTCAGTAGTACAATCTGTGTAGTAAATGTGCAGGTATTGTTGGGGCACAGGAAAAGCATGACCTTCTTTAGTTAAGAGAACTGCATAGCTTTTCTTTGCAAAACAAAATGTCAATGCCTATTGTCAAGAATTACAGCACCAAACACTTCAGTCAATGCTACTCTACTTCACAGTTAATTTGGTAGTAAAATGCTCTACAAGAACTTCCAGACTGTCAGCCACTTGATCAATACTTCAGAAAACAGTTAACAGATGAACGGAGAGACTTCTTTAAAACATTCTGAATGTCTGCTTGTGAATGCCATTTCTGCAGTTCTTCAGTGCCTCCCAACTCAGGATCTCATGGCACTCCCACATGAACTACTAACAACGTGCTTTTATTAGGATCAAGCAACACAAATCAACAAGAAAACATGCTGGAACTTAAGACAATGTTTATATCATTAGACATTTGTAAGATCTGATGACATTCTCCAGGTGTTTGAAGTTTCTTGTTTTGCTACAACCAAGAGCCTTCCAAAGTTGAAAAATGGGAGCTGCTGTTTTCCTGCCAGCTTCCACACTGGACATCTGCCTTAACCAGGCTGTCTGAAAAGGGAGGTTTTGTAGCTGTATCTTTGCAGACATGTATTCTGTTAATTCAGCATTCCACCATTTTGAAAAGAGCATTCCAGTTCACCTACAACACACATTTGAAGAAGGATTCTGGCACAGGATTCCACTGTGCCTGTGGTTTCATATCCTGCACCCAGGCTCAGGCTGAGCACCCGCACGGCACCACCGACACTCACCCAGCTGCAGCCAGGAGCTCCCTGCTGCAGAACAATCACAGCAGCAGAGCTCAGGTACACAAAGAGGGAAGGAGCTACACTAATCACAGACACCTCGGTGGCCTCCTCCAGCCCGAGCATTATCACACGGGGGAACCCAGGCAGCTGACTCCAATTAACCATTTTCTAGAGGATGCTGGGAGAGGGAGGGACCTGGGTCATATATAAACGAGAGCCAATGCCTTAGAAAGGGTAAAAAAAAAAAGATGTCAGCATGCAGAGGACTTGGGATATGAGCGAGGAAAAAGAATGAAGGGGGAAAAGAAGATGAAAGCAGCTCTGGAAGAGAAGCACAGCAATACAGACACCTTGGTAAAAAGGTACTGTGTTTGAAAAGGAGCTTCTGATGAGCTGGGGCTGGCATAGCTAGGAAACTGGAGAGAGCAGGGAGGCTGCAGAGAAATTGATATAAAAGGTCTTTAAATGTTTAAATAAGAGGATTTTATCTGTGTTTACCAAGTTCTTCTGCCCCACTCCTACTTCTCCTCACAGCAATCTGATCTGTCTACCAAGTAACAGCTTGATAACAAGCACTTCTGTACAAGTAAAACTACACTTTCAACACTGCAGAAGAGCTGTATGTAGACCAGGCCAAAGTGTTTCCCCTTAAAGCTCACTTTCTACAGTTAGTGCTTGCAAAAATCAACAGAAATGCATTAAATATGTCAAAACCATGTAACAAGTATCAAACCCTCCTAGGTTTCCTTATAAATAAATGCCTCAGCTTCAATGCAGTTCAATCAATGGTTATTTGCATTTAAAACACACTGTTTCAGGAAGGTCAACAACAAGCTTAAGAGTTAACAGAAAAGAGCAGTCTAATACAACTGCTTAGAATACATAAGCTCCAATTATTGTCCTTTAAAGAAACCATCATTTTAAATGTACTACCTTAGGACAGGTCGTTTCAAAACTGAAACTTCTTCAGTTCTAAAATTGCATTTTTGTTGTTGCTTTTTGTTGGACAGTAATGCACAAGTTGCATGTTTGACCTAAGATTAGGGCTCTTCCTACTGAGCAAACCAGAAAAAGTCCATGCAAGTCTCAACAGGGAAGGCTTTTTTCCCATACCTCTCTGCAATATTCCGGTTCAGTCTTCTCCAGCTTAAGGCCCATAAAGTTTTAGAAGTGTAACTAAATTCTGGATGATGCAATTATGGTCTGAAGGTCAGAACTTCAGTTGTATGTATTCCAAATGTATATTAAAAGAACTGTCAAACTGCAGCAAGCTGGAAAATGGGCAATGCTAGCAATGTGCCATTAAGTCATCATCCCACCTCAAACAATGCCAATGATAGCCAGAAAAATGAAGCAGCAGTGTAAATCGGGCAGAGGGAGTCATTCGTTCTCATCTGGGTTTTGAGGGTCAAATATTTTGACATGTGTGAAAGGGAAGAGCCCTTTTCGACCATTGACTTCTCCTTCCCACTGACCATTTATGTTCATCCTCGTAACCTTCACAATATCTCCGACCTGCGGAATTAGAAACAAAAAAAGCCTTATCACACATGGGATTCTCACCTCTGATACAAATGCAAATCAAATGAACAACACAAACAAGCCCATCACAGGGAAAGGCATCTTGCCCTCTTCTTGGCAGAAGGTTCAATTTCAAAGTTACTTTTACTGAACTACAATACCAACACTTCATTGCTAAACATAATATTGTTGTCTGCACTCTGAGACTCTTAATTACATGTATATTTATAAAGATTACTGAACTCCACCTCTTTTTATAGGAGAGCTTACAGCTTCATGCAACAGTATCTTTAGCTTAGATATAAATTCTTATCAGTAAAGCTACCAGTGATGAGTCACAACATCCTTTCAAAAGAGCACAGTATTGGGACTGGTTTTAGCAGCAGCTGACTAAAAAGAGATGTAGTTTTTCAAAGAGAGATTCCTAAGTCAAAGAAACCATTATTTGAAGCTCTAATTCAGATGATCCCAGTCTAAGAACCTTCTGTAATTTCTAAAACAGTGGTACACTTCCAAGGTACCACTTTAGTACCAATCTCGAACTTTTTTTTTTTTAGTGGTAGACATAGAATCTAGCTTTATTTGTGGTTTTCACACCTACTTCCTGTCAAAGCATTTGAAGCAGGAATGATGACATGTCAGGCCTTTCCTACTGTAACTGTTCTCTTCCTATCTGGCAGTGAAAAATGAGAGAAGTCTCAAATATGATCAAGCAAGAAACAGCAGCCCAAATGATGATAAATTATACTCTTACTGTTCAACACCTGTATTTAATCTGGATTAGGACAATTTACAAAGTAAAATATCCAAATTGACAAGAAGCATTTAAGACAAGCTAACTACTCATTCTCCCTGAGATGCTTCTGGAGAGCTGAACACGTGGTCTGTTACAGCAGCTCTCTAACTCTCCCCCTCCCTTCCTGTTTACTTATTTGACTCTATGTGGTAACACAGAAGGTATTAGAAAAGTGACATTAGCAGCTAAAAACTAATTTCACAAAAAGTACAACCAGCCTATGACCAATGCCCAAGTTCTGTTCATAAGTTTCTTTTCCAAACTAGGTCCAAGCTCTTTGTAATTGACTCTCAGTTATCAAACTACTGCTGTGAAATTCAAAGGAAACTAGCTTTAATCGTATTTAAGGTAGACAAAAAATAGACAATAGACAAAAAAATAGACATTTATACAGTATGTAAAGCAATTTGTCTACGTTTTCTAAATAGTTTTAAAATTCAGACCAGATGCAGATAGGCCCTTGGCCAACATCCTTAAACTTTTCAGGTGAGACCTGTATATTTTATGTTAAAGAAGAACAGTGTTTTTCTGAGTTACAAAATGATGTGCATGTCACTAGATGATTTGAAGCCCATTCAAACCAGTTACCCTTACTGTAACAGATATTTTTGAAGATCACACAGAAGCAAGAACACTTAAAAGTGAAATTTAAGATACTATAATAAACTCATTAACAGTTAGTCACTCAGTGTTATGTCTCTTAAAATAAAATTTGTTGAACTTTGAAACTATTCTCAGAAATTTAAGCCTTATATGTTGCTCTGTCTTCCCTACTTTTTCTCCACTACTTTGGTTGTCTGCATCCTGTGTGCTCTCCATATTTGAGACTGTCTCACTTGGAACAATTGTAACCTTGTGCTTTTGAGAGAGGAGAAATCCCTTTGAACTCCCTTAAGTTCCTAGGATGTATTCTTAGGATGTATCTGAGGCCATATTACTTTCTTAAATGAACATTTTTATATATGCTGTTCCTAAGCTCAAACATGAAGCCAGCATACAGAATTAAGCAGTTAAACACTGCATGTACACACAGAATTCACCCAACTGCTTTTCATCTCTCCAGGGCCTGCTGCAGCATGCTCTAACTGTGTATTTGCTAAAAAGCACAATTTGTCAGACTTCTCACTTAAGAAAGCTTTAAATAGTAACAAGATAACCTAAACAGGAACCAAGCAAGTGTCTCTTTAGGAAAAGGCTGATAACATCTATAAATACTCAGTGTTACATTGCTACATTTAAATAACTCTTGAAGACAGATCTAAGTTCCAAATTCTAGACCCAGCCTGAGGAAGATGCAGCCATCATCACAACAGTTTAAAGCTAATGAGTTGCACTTTGACTACACCACAAACCAAACCCACTCTCAAACCCTTTAATCTTAAAAATGATCTTTTGAATCAAAAACATGGACCTGCATTTTCTGAGAGTCTGACAATGTAATCTGTCCAAGTGCTGTAAAGATCAATCCATTATTCATTCTGAAGTTCTATAACAGATATTCTTCAACTTGGTTCTGAAAGACTTCACAATGTGAATAGGTTTGGAAATCTTGCTTCAGCTAAGTGAAAAGAATATTTAAAATATGTCTCCTATTGCATTGCAACAAACTGCCCTGTAGATTAATGATGTAAAATGTCCTTTATGCTGCTGGGTGGGCAAAGCATCTGCCCACCACACCAGCATCTGCCACTAAAGAGAGCTGGCTGACAAAAGCTACTAAAACATACTCCCATATGCCGAGAACCACTGGAATAGTAAAATAATTTGCAATAACTTTCTATTATTTTTGAGAGGGCTTTTTATTTTTTTTAATGAAAGCTGCTGAATATCCTCTTGTACTGTATTATTTTAAAAATGTAGTTTCCCTGAGAAGACTAAATTAAACAGCATGTTGAAATAATATTTTTGGTGCAGGAACCTTGATTTCATGCTAGACTAACTCATGGGTCTTATCTTAAAAACCTTAATTTCAAAAATGTCTAGAAAAGTCTGGTCAACTAGTCCCTCTGTGTATTTTTCCCCCCAAGTAAAAGCATTATTTCATAAATGCCTTTTAAAGCATCTATAATATGGTCAGCTGAGGTGCAATCTCCCATTAAAATTATTTAACACACTATTTTTTTCAGAGAATGTTTTAAGCCAGTCAGAAGAATTGTCTTATGATTAGGCACAGGACAGGGTCAGGAGACCTGGTTCTATTCTCATCTCTGCCACAAACTTCCTGTATGACTCTGGACAGCTAATAGCCTTTATCTATAGATGAGGAGAAGACAGACTCAGCATCTCTCAGCTACGTTAATTCAGTTGTGAAACACACCAGCACTGCTGGAATGAAACAGCACTGCTGAAATGAGTAATACTTCTGAAATGCAGCCATTTGGTTACACCCAAATGATAAAAATCAAAATGTATTTTAGATAGCATCTTTCATTATGTCCTTGTTAGAGCATGAATTCAAAGCCCTGGGGAAACACAAGCTGTGGAACATGCCAGTCAGAAAGGTTACCTCATTCACTCGAGACTCTTCCATACCTGTCTTCCATTTGAAGCCGATTCATACTCTGCAAATGTTTCCTGCAAGCCATTTTAGTCAACCAATTCAATGAGTTTTACAGATATTCCAACAATTGTATGTTAATAGTTCTATGGCTGATAAAGTTCTGTAATATAAGTTTAAGGAGATAAAAATACATTAAAATTCTAAATCATCATTTTAGCGCACTGGGTCAGTGCTATAGAAAACACTGCTCTCTGGAATCTACAGGATGTTGAATCTCAGTCATTATCCTAATTAGTGTCACAGCTCACCTTCTTTGGTAACACTAACATTAATACCAAAATCAAAACAGTTGTTCAGGCCAGCTGCCTGCCTGGAGAAGAACAGACAAGGTCCAACACTGAGAAAATACCTGATACCCCACTGTCCCCAAAGTGAGGAGCTACACAAGAGAGGCAGAGTTCAGCCACTCTGCAAACAGGACAAAAGGACACTGAAGGAGCTGGTGCTGTATGTATTGAAAGATCCAAGAAAGCACCAGGCCAAAAGCACAGCTTAATTATCTTTCACTTCTGATGTTCTGGGCCAGAACCCAGTTGATGCCCAAACCGGAGAATCAAACAGTTCAGAGGGAAAGCTTCATCCATTCTTGAGGCATGAGAGGAGGTTCAAGGGCAACATAGAAATGTGGAAGTGCTAGATGCAATTAATCTGGCCTCACCTAGGAACAGATTAAAACAAAGAACTTTGCATTTCACCAAGAGCCAAGAAAATTGTCAGAGTAGGGGCTGCAGCATCAAAAAAGCGCTGCTTTTCATTGCATGGTGGTAGCCTGTCTCCTTCAGATTAAGCCACTGTGGTGACTACAGAAGTCGAGAGCTCACTTTCAGTTCAACAGTAACAGCAACTAAAGATCCCTGATCAACAACTCACACAACACAAATACAGGATCCATATTTTGCTTAAAATCCAGACTTTGTGGGTTAGATAGATTTTAATGTTTAACACAAGGCTAAGTTTCCTTGGCTTAAGAAAAACACAATGCTTGTTGTCTACTGAAAGAAGTAGCCTAATTTCCTAATTAAGAAAGTTCTACCGCTAGCACATTTTGGCCTACTTGTCTCAACTTTTCTTTGAAGAGGGAAAAAGTTAACTGTAACCTAATTGTAACAGGCTCAAGAGGAATGCTGTAAGTCAGTTATATAATTATGGTGGATGGATATTTATTTCACCAAAACATTTCAGTGACAGGTTAACTCTGTACTAGCAAACATACACATGTATGATTGCTACATCACAAAAAGATAAACTGCTTAACACTATAATGCTGGCACGAGTTTATACAAAGCAAACATTAGTATAAAACTTTTAAAAAAATAGTGCAACTCCTGTTTAAAAAGAAAAAAATAAATCTTTGATTCCATAACACTGTGAAGTTAAGTGTGGAGATGAACCACTGCTGCCTTCAAAATTACCTATGACACTGATTAGAGCACTGGCAATATATTCAATCATTTTTTAAACACAACAGGTATAAACCTGGTGGCTGCTGTTGGTCTCCCATTGTCTGGTTCCTTACCCTATTTCATTCCATTTTATAAGCGAATATAGAATTTGTTGTTCATGTCCTGGTTAGAGCTTGTCAGATTGAAACAAGGCTTCATTAGCACACTATTGCTAACAGGCTGGCTACAGATTTACAACACGTTTTTAAAGGCTGGGAAACTTTCAGGTATACTTTGCTACTCTGTATCACAGTAACAGTGTCAAAGAGTCTCTGCTCTTATCAAATCCATCACCTTCTTAAAGTGTAAGTCCTTTGAACATGAGATTGCCCTCCCAGTTTTCCCACAGTAATCAGCAGGATTGAAGAATAGCAATGCATAACTCTGTGGTGCAGAATTTTGGTCCCATTAAGCACAGGACACTGTAACCCTGTCCTTCATACCCCTTCCTCTACAGCCCCAGAAAGGAAGGAAATAGCTTCTTGGCTAGAAGTACACAAGTAAAGAAACAGACCTGGCTCCTCAGCCGTTGTGCTTTTTGGTTAGGGGTTGGGTTTGGTGGTTTTTATTTTTATTTTGTAGCTTGCTTGTTTAGTGGTTTGGGTTTTTTTAATGCAGTACCCATAAAATTCTACACATATTAGTAACAAAGTTAGCTGTAGTGAGAAGCTACAGAGTTCAATATGTAGAATTTAATGTTCATTAAAAATATTAAACCTGAACTGCCAAAGTAACTCAATAGACAAGAGCATGTGTAAATCTTAGAAATACGTGTAATTTATTGTAGGCTTTATTAACTGTTCCCTGGTGCAGGGAGATGCACAAAATTACATGTACCACCAGCTGTAAGCTTTGAGATAGTGTCTATACTTGCAACTACCATTTTAGCCTATAAACAGATTATATTTTAATTTTTTATTTTAGAGAATAAAAGTGGAGTATTATATCACAATAGGATCAAGTCAACACTTATGCATTAGTAACTTCAGTAACACCAATATTGTTACCCAGAGAGGTTGAGAACTCCCCATCCCTGGAAATGTCCAAGGTCACATCGGATGGGGCTTGGAGCAACCTGGGATCGTGGAAGGTGTCCCTGCCAATGGCAGGGGTTGGAATGAAATGAGCTCTAAGGTCCCTTCCAAACCAAACCATTCTGTGATTCTATATAATGCTAAATAAACTTAGTCCAGCAAATATAAATGCCTTATTGACTAGTATCCTACAGAAATAAAATTGTAGTTGCTTTTAAATTGTCACACTTTTAAATTCACCAGTTGAACCCTTCATCTTTATCCAGCCTATCAGATCTTGTTTCAGATTTTCTGTAGAACAGTCAATTGGTCACTTACATTTTTCATGTAAGAAATTTTAAAAAAACCCACCAAAACCAAACTTGCTTACAAAACAAACTTCTCTGTAACAGACTATAAATTTTTACCTTATCTTAAAGAAAAATTCTGTCAGCTTCTGTAAACAATAGTGTACAGTGGAAACACTGGGCTTGCAGGCAGGGAGCTTGTCCCACTTTCAAGCTGAACCAAGAAGAATGACATCGCTACACTTAAAAGGAAGTTGAGCAGATTACTATGCCATGGCTTTATTTACTCCAGATGCTATTCTCTTCCTTTTAAGTCCTGTCTGTGCTGACCACACAAGGCTAGAGCCAGCAAACAGACACTTTGCCTTCATATTGCTTTATCAGTTTAAATGAGATTGCACAATCAGCAACCATGTAATTACACTCACAAGCTGTTCCACCTGTACAAGCTGAACTGCCACTTAGGGTACACCTATACTGAGGGGGAGAACTGTCAAATAATATTTTTATGGAAGACCACCATTAACTTTCTTCCCCAAAACAGTCCCATAACCTGTTTTTTGTCTAACACTACTTTCAGTGGTCCAACAAAACAGATGTTCCAAACGATTCCGTTTATTTAGTAAAGCCCTCACAGGGCTAGGATTAAATATTTTATCAGGGTCCTGCAGGTGTTTGGCAAACTAAAGAAAAATCATTAAAAGAAGCTGAATAATTTTTAAGAATAGTCCATATGACAAAAAAATACTGCTATAATGAAGTTTAGCTAAAGTTCCCTATGCATGGATAGATATGGAGAAGCTGCAATCACTGATTTCAATGAAAATGTAGAGCAGTTCCCAGAACACTGCTTCTGAAACCTCTTGAGAAACCACAGTGTGGATGAGGTACACTTGCAAATAAAACAGACTGCATGGGAAGACAAAATATGACAGTGTTGAAAGACACAAAAACATGAGGCAGTAAGTGGTCAGAGGATGAGAAGAATCTCTCAAACAAAACTTCAGTAATTTGAAGGTTCAAACCAAGTCAAACCTATTTGCTGGCCAGAGAATTAATCCTACTGGTATTTTTGAGTAGCTAAACTGATGGGGTTAGCTGGGTCACTTAAAAGGCAAGTCAGAAAAGCCTGTATGTAGGGACCAACCTTCCAAGTCGTTCTGCTACCCTGCAGCAATGCAAGTGCCAGCAATGTGTCCATGACACACTGATAACATAGCAAAATCCATGGCTTGCCTTGCCTTGCTTTCAGAAGCATGAGTCGTTTTGGCAGGAATCTTCTGTACAGTGCAGCTGGCAGTGAATTTACACTTTGTTCTATGATAATTTTCACACATTTTTCACAAATAACAAGCTGCTAGATTTCACAAGACAAAGAAATTGCAGTGATTCACATTTAACTTTTAACCCCGTAAGAGTAACCACCTGTAGAAATATTACAAATACAGGAGTAAAACAATTAGGGTGAGTACATTGAATAATGGGAAGTCACAAATACAACCTTCCACATTTCAGTCAAAAGTATCAGCCATAGGTAACAGCTTTAACTTGCGAAGTAACTGAGCGTAAACAACAGGAAATGTTCGAAAGTATTTTAAAAACCTTTATTATTTTACTTGCTAAAATGCTGTTGCTTCCTATGCTTGTTTACTTGCATTTGTTCCTGGAAGTATTGCAGCACGCTGAAATTTCACTTTTTCCAGGTGAGACATTTTTGAATTACAGGTTAACTAGCCTTCAGTATCATCTAAATGTAAAAATAACAGTCTTCTGGATATAGCTTTGAAAAACTTCTTCCAATCAATCATTTATTCCAGGTTAACTAGAAGTATCATATGAATTCTTTACTATTTACAGAATAACACTCCAAAGTTTTTAAGATATCGCCAATAAAAATAAATTAAAATACAATAGCAAGCACAGGAACTTGCAGCACTTTAGAGGTTACACTACACTCCTCACCCCCAGTTTAGGTGTTAAGATTTCTCAAATTCCACTCTTGAGAACCTAAGTAAAAGGGGCTAGAGTATTTCTGATATATTCTGCTCAGACTTCAGCTCTCAGCACAAGATCTTCAAGTGCATCTCACAGCTGAGGATCAGAAACACTAAGTGTATCAGCCAGCAATCTTTACCTTTCTCTAGAGGATGCCACTGTCAGTTCTTAGCCTGGAACTCCACAATGATTAATGAAACATCTCCTTCCTTCCCCAAGATTAGGTGGAGAAGCAAAGCCATCCTCTCACTAGCACATCTTCAGCATGTGTACACTCTGCTACCCTTGAAACATTTGCACAGTTGAACAAGCAAGAAGGGAGGGAAAATACAGGTCTAGAGTTACTTACTAGGTAACTTTTCTCAAAGGAAGTGGTATAGATGAAGCAATTCTTGTGGATGTTTCTTCAGAATGTAACCTAACTTCTCAGTCCCTTGACATAAATAAGCAGACTCCACATGAAGTCATCCACACCAACTTCACAACAATTTTTAGTTTCTTCTTTCACAAGGCAATTGAAAACTCTGAGACTGGAGGAAAAACTTACCTCTAATGCCAGCGCAGTCTTGTCATAAGCACAGGGTACTCTCTTTTGGACAGCTTTGGCATAGACTGGTCCATTCTGTGTGGATGGCAGAGGACTGATCACTGCTCCAGGTGTGCTGGATACTGAGGGAAGGGGAGTTGCGGTTTGAGGCTGAGCATAAGCATGGGCAGGTTCTGGAATACCATAACTGTTGGAATTCCTGTTTCCATGCTTGCCAGCAGGAGCTCGGACTACCTTTTCTACGTAAGGAACAGGAATCATCCCCATCCGACCCTGGTTGTTTCTGGCACTCCACCACTGTTCTTCTGGCTTCTCTACAATGAGCAGTATCTCGCCCTTTTTAAATGGAAGATCCTCGGCATCGTTGCCAGGAAAGTCATAGAGAGTCCGAACATACTCCGCATTTTCTTCTGCAGTGGACATGGCAGGGGCAGATCCAGATCCCATTGGTGGACTTGGATACCTGAAGATTTGGTAAAAGTAATAGCTATTGGTTTGTATTTCCAGTAACAAAGCTAAGTACCAGGTTTGCAGTAGCAAAATCAATTAGAGAAGAGTTACTTACTTGGATTTGTAACAAAAGTATTGGCTTGGCAGCACTGTGAGGCATTTCATAACTCACGCTCTCAAATAATAATTTTAATATCCAAAGTAGTGTCCCCAGAAACCCAAAGTAATCTATCATGGGATGCAGAAAACTAGGAGAAATAAAGCAAAATCTTCATCCACCTGTTCTGGATTGCTATGAAGATCTTAGAGTCAAATTAATTCTATAGCTCAAGTTATGAGAGTAATGATACAGAAAACCAAATTAAGACTATTGGGGTGATTGAGGTGGAAGGGCAATACATAAAAATGTAGCTGTGAATCTCTCTAAGAGTCCTCCGCCACCTCCAAAGTCATCCAAATAATTTTATTTTGGTTTTAACTTCAGCATCCAAGTCTAAAGAATTTGGTAAGTAAATGCTAGACTTGATGCACTGTAGAGGAAAAAGGGAACAAAAGTAAGATGGTATGACGTATTCATAAAGACACCATGAAATACTTGCATCCACAGATAAGAAGGAACTAAGGGAAAAAAAAACCCAACTAGCCTTCTAGAAATATTCCTTTGCCTATTAAACATATTATCTTTATTTACATAATTATTACTCTGTCCATCATTTGACAAATACAGTCACTTTGTTGTCTGTGATAATATATAAGATTGTCCATCAAATGAGAATGCTTTCACTATTTTCATCATAAATGTTACACATTTTATTCCAAGCAGCTGTCAAAAACCCTTAATGGATATAGGCCACAGCATATACTTATTATCTAAGCTATGATAGCAAGAATGCGTGTCATTAGCCTACTTCAATTCTCTTTTGCTACTTGCAAAATATGATGGAAGTCAAATCCCTGTGATTTTTTGCAAGATATGCCAGAAGCCCCAAAGAGAAAAATATTCCATCTTTCAGACACCCTGCTGCAGGCAAAGCAGGGGGACAGAGGGAACCCTTCAGGGTGCAATTGCTCTGCATAAGCAAGAGCTCAGGAACATCAGCAAGGATGGTCAGAGCCCACTACTAGAGACACAAAACAAACAGAAAGTTTAAAATGGTCCATTTACAACTGTTTTAGAAGTTTAAGATGTCATCTCCAACAAGATCTAGAGGTACTGTAGGGCTCTACATAGAAACCACCTTTCAGGCTGTACTTTATGAAATTAAAAGAATGAACAGCTTTCAAAATCACAAGCATCTGAGAGCAATGGGCCCAGGAAAATGCCAGAGAAATAACAATTAGCATAATAGTTCTGAAACACATACCTGGCCACCTCTATTCTAAATTTAGTCCATTAACTAAAAATAAAAACCCCCAAATTCTGGAAATGCTACCTTTCATCTTCCCTCTTGCAGCAGGAAGCTTCCTTTGCACAGAATTTAAAACCATCAACTATATCATTGATTTTTCTAAGAGCTTTAACATAAATCATGCTAAGTAAAAACACCTAGTCGATCCCATTTGTAGCTCTGTAAAAAAAACCTGTCAATTCACAGCAGATTAGGTCCTATCTGTCTTTGTGCTGAGAGAACAATATGCAACCAAAACCTTGAAAATAATGTGGTACTAAAATGTTCACATAACATTTCACACAGGACTTTGTCTAACAAATACCAAGTGTGCAAGTGCAACCAGCTCTTAGTTCTCAAGTGTTTTGAGAAAGCCAAGTCAGTCATGGCCATAAATGATTAAGAACAAATCTTTGCATCCAGAAATGTTCAGGAGTATCCAGGTTGGAGGACAGAGATAAGCATGAAGATTGCTTCAGCATAAGACTCCTTTTCTTCCCAACTCTCCACAAGTTTAAGCATGCACCTAACATTGGGCAGCCCCATTTAAGCATTCCTGCAATGGTGAAAACGATTTTTTGTTCACCTACCCATCTCTCTAAGCCACAATCACTACCCAAAAGGCTGCCAGCAGCTTGCAGAGTTCCTGAAGGTTGTGCTTTCTGTTCCATCCTGCCCACGATTTGACAGCTTTTCAGAATGACTTCTGAACACTTGAGTTTTTCAACTTGACAAGCTATTTTTGACAAGTGACTGTCATTAAGTATTGGTCTATGCCAAGGTTCAGTTGTGATTATAAACCTCAAAGTTATTCTTCCCCCCTAAGAACTTGCTAATCTGCAAAATATAATAAGATACTAAAATGCAGAATTCAGAAGTGAACCAATTTGGATTTATTTTTTTAATATGTCACTACTTTTCTCTTATTTAATTTAATTTCATTCTACCCAGGAAGCCCAAAAGCTTTGACAAAGGATACTGAGAAAGGCTTTATTAATTAAAAGTAAGGAATATGTTCTAGGATTCTTCATAAGCAGTTTACTGATGCATGTTGCAGGTATGTCCCATGCTGGGACCAGGACAAAGAAGGAGCTCATAGCCAAGTCACATTTTCCCATCCTCCTAGAACAACATTTCTCAGTGAAGTGTATGGTATATGCAGATATAGTTGAACAGTGCCATAAGCAAACTGTGAGAAATAAGTGGTTTACATTTTTTTTTTGGCACAGAAATGCCACTCTAGAAGTTTGGGAAATGCTGCCCTAGAATGTATTAATGCTGACTTAACAGTCCAAAGCAGTCTGATCACATAAAAGCCAGTTCTGTTGTAATCAGTGCGGGTGCAGGGTTAGACAGCAAACTAAGCTCAGAGACTGTACTTCAGTCACGGAGAAGACCGGTGAACCAGCTTCTCAACCATCCTTGGAACGGAGAGACAATACTAGAAGAAAAGGATAACACAAAAAGAGTGACGTGCGACCACACCCTCTTCCAAGGCAGTTATAGCCCGTGGTAGAGGTACATGGTACCTCTACACACAAGGTCAGCACAGAGACCGTGGATGATTTGACTGAAAGAGCAACACTTTTAATTGTCAGCGAGATCCAGAGCGTGAAGAAGGCCCAGTGTTAGAAAAGAATGTTTCCCTAGTATTTATTCATAGTTTCTACATCCATTGCCAGGCTCCCGGAGCTACTGGGCTGGACTATGGCACCTTTACAGGTCTCGCCTTCGCGCGCCACTCGGAGCAAAGGTGGCGGTGGGTGTGGCGGGGGCGGAGGGCACTCACCTGGGCGCGGGCTCGATGAGGGTGGTGGTGTCCAGGTAGTGGATCTTGTAGAACTCCAGCAGGGCGGGCAGGTGCTCGAACTCCTGGTCGCCGATCTTAAAGCGGCGGTTGGGCAGGGAGTTGATGATGTAGTGGGAAACGCGGGAGTTCTCGGACACCGAGAGGACATAGTCCCCCGGGCAGGTGGACGAGTCCCGCACCAAGAACATGCCGTGCCGCTGCCCTTGCAGCCGCGTCTGCGCCTCCGCCCGGGACACCGGGCCCACGTACCAGCTGGAGCGATCCGACGAATCGAAACGAGCGGCGGAGGACATGGCTCCGAGAGGGGAAGGGGAAGGAAAGGGAGGGAGGAAGGTGAGGAGCCCGAAGGCCCAGGCGGAGGAAGAGACCCGGAGAAGAGGAGGCCTGGGCAGAGAGGCCTGGGAGGCGGTGCGGGCTGGGGGCGAGGGGGAAGCGGCTCGTGCCTACTCTGGGAGAAAGGAAACGCAGGGAAAGGGGAAAAAGGGAGAAGGACGCTCCGTGCCGCTGGAGACGAAGGGCCGAGGAGCGGCTGGGGTGGGGCTGGCCAGACGCGGCGCGCAGGGCCCCCGAGTCTCCCTCAGCGGCGGGGTGTGCAGGGCATCCTTCCCGCCTCTCTCAGGCCTGCGGCGGGCCCGGCCAGGCGGGTGACGAAGAGCACCGGCGGCTGACACGGCCAGGCGGCCCGAGAAAGCGGCGAGCGGAGCCGGCTCGGGGCGGGACGGGGAGGCAGAAGCGCCGGGCGCCGCGTCCTCCCGCGGGTTCCTCCCCTCGCGAGCCGAGCTCCAAAATGGCGGCCGCGCCGGGCCGCGCGAACGCTCCGAGACACCGCCCCGCGCACGCGCCATGGCGGCGGCGGCAGCGCGGGGCCGCGCCCGCCTCAGGGGCCGGGCGGAGGCAGGCGGCGGGGCTCGGCGGGGTTTCGTGCCCCGGTGTCTCGGTGGTCCATCCTGGCTTCCAGGGGAACAGGAGAAACGCCCCTTCCCCATTTCTCCGCGAGAGTCACTCAAGCCGTCCCTGGCGCACCCCCGGTCGGTGCGGTGAGTGAGGCGGGGGTGACCCCGTGTCTGCCGCATCCCTTCACACGCCAGGGCATCCCCGCTGCTGCAGGCGTGCTTTGAAGCGGGCCACCCGCCCGAAACTCCCCAGCCCTTGGCCTTAAGGTATCTGAGGGGAACCCTCCATCTTCTCCGCATCCCTCTCGGCACGTCCTCCCTCCTCGGTGCCGCCCAGCCCTAGGCTTTGCCCCTCGGTGCCCCGGGACTGCCTCGGGCCGCTCTCACTGCACCTGGATCTGAGGAGTGCCAGCACCCTGACTCCAGGCGGTTTGCAGACAGACACCACCTCCCCTGAGGTTTTGCTGTTTTTTACTAGTTAATGAATTTTCTTTTAAGGAACAAAACGGCCCGCTGTGATAATCATCTGTGATCTCGAGATAACTTCCCTACGTGCTCTAAGGGGCCGTTTCCTGCCTCTTCATAGCCTTGTTCCCAGATAACGGGGTCAAAGCCCTGTCTGGCCCAGGCGGGAGGGAAGATGGAGTCGCAGCTGCTGAAGAGGAAGGAAACCCCGGAAAGGACTCAGCAGGGCTCGGGGGCAGCGCTTGACACATGGTGCGGATGAGCTGTTTGAATTTGAGAGGGAGGTTGGCGCCGTGAGCCCAGACAGGCACCGAGCTCTGACTCACGTCCCGGGGGCCGGCAGCGGCATTCGGCCTGTCCAGCCGCAGCGGGCAAGGGCGCGGCAAAATAACTGCGCTGCCTCCCCGGACGTGCTAGAAACCTCTGCAAATGGTGTGATTTTAGCTCAGTCTTGTGACTTTGTTTAATTTGTGCTATTGGTTTTCATTTTGCTTCAGGGCTGGCAACGTGAAATGAAGCAGCACTTAAAAGCAAAAAAAAAAAAAAAAAGGCAAAAAAAAGCCATTTCAAATAGAGAAATAAATTTAAGATGTCTGTCTTGAAGTGCTTAACTGGACTATTGTGCAGTGTTATTCCAGCTTTGCTGTCTTTCTTTCATGCTCTGTCTTTTCCAAAAGCTCAGTCATTACACAGTCATCTTTTTCCTCTTTGTTCCTCATCCTACATTGGCAACCAATGCCAACTGAGGTATCTGGATTGGAACATACGGGCTGTGTCTCTGCAGACATTTAGCAAAGTTCAAATCGTACAAAATGGAAGACTTCTCCAGTGTCATGTTTTAGACAAAACCATCCAGGAAAGTCTCATCATTAAGATGAAAGTATCTTAAAGCAGCCCCTGAATCCATGTACAGGTATCATTTTACCAGTTGCTGACATACATCCATCTCCAGGGTGGAAAACAACAGCTGTTAGTCATGTACAGCAGCACTGGCAAAACAGTGACTTAGAGATGAATAATTACATCTGAAAATTCACATCTATGCAAAAAAATTTTGTCCGTTACTAGGAAAGCTTGCTTAGTAGCTATAGCTTTGATCCATTCCTACTGCTTTAAGTGCTTGTATCTGCCAATAAGAGTCAGTTTTAAACACCTGTAGACAGGCTACAATAGAATATAAAGACTATGATGTTTTCTTGTGTCATTTGAACAGATCTGGATTGTTTTCTGTTTGACCGTGGCCAAAATACAAATTAAAAGATAGCACTTGGACATGCAATAATATGGTCTATAATGTTTAAAAATAATTACAAAAGCCATAATTTAGCGGCAGATTTAGTAGCACATAGTATATAAAAAGGAAATAAAAATTCCTACTGCTTCATTTTAATTGAATTAAAATGTTTGTTAAAATAAAAATCAAATATACATAGGGATTTTGCCTCCATTTTGTACAGATAATACTAGAATCTCAAAAGAGTTGGAACATGTCAGAAATAAGTAGTATTAATTATAAACCAGGTTTTGTGCAGTACTGCATGGGGCTGGACTACTGCTGGAGAACCAACTCGCCCACCTTCCCATCCCAAAAGAATTCTAAGGCATGGAGAGGTTTTCAGTTTGAAAGGAACTTTCAAATTAGATGTTCTGAACTTGTATGTATGCAGGCTGTGTGCATCCTTCAATTTATTGCCTCCTCAGTTTTGGTAACTGTGGTTAAACTAAACCAGATATTTTAGGTAAAAGATCCCACATTCTACTTCCATATGTGAAAAAGATGATTTGTTCATCATTAATGTTTTCTGATAAGACTGGGCTTCAACTGCCTAGACTACAGACAATTATCTCAGGTGTATTACATCCCTGCAAGTGCATTTGGTTTAGGAAGAATGGATGAATGTCTGGTACCACTTTACCTTTTTAGTACATATAAATACCTTTATGCTCTTTGGCTTTACCTGTTGGCAGCTGACACCCTCAGGGCATGGCCAGTTGTAACACAGTGGAGGAGAAGGGAGCTCAAAAGTGCATCAGCTGCCCATGAAATAAAAACTTAGTTGGCAGAATATTCCCTTGAGAAGGCCCTATACCTCTTTTCTTGTGCCCAGCTGTTCCTTCTTCCTTTCACCAGAAGCTTTTGATCTCATCAGTTGGGCTGAGTGCCAAATAAATTGTACATGTGGCAATCCCTAAGCAAGGAGAAGTAAATTTCTGTCAAGGGTACAGAATAAGAATCCTTATGTTGTTTCAAATCAAGTACTGGGTATGCTTCCAATGCAAAATTAACTACCCTAATTTAAACTATGAGGAAAATGGGAAAGGATATGTTGGATTTGGAAGTAGACAGCTGGAGAAGAAATACAGTAGTGAAAGCAGTTATGAAACAAAACTGAAGCAATCACAATCACTTCTGCAAATGTGGAAGCCTGAAATAATTCAGGATACAAGTCCACTAATTACAAATCTGGCAAATATGCCTGTACAGCTTTACCTCTGTGCTGGCAGGAAATAGGAAAATAGATCATCAAGAAACCTAATTACTATTCTTCTGGACTTCCTAATGTATCAGCAGTTTAAGTGTTGGTATTTTGATCACTCAGTTCTGGAAGAGCTGTTTGTTCTCCCACAGACCAGAAATAACTTAAAGCTTTCTTAGTTCATTGTCCATCTGTCCACAATGTCTTGTTTTATACTGGCTCAGAGAGCTTACTGTAAAGAAAAAAAAAAAAAAAAAAGCCTTTTTCTCTCAGATACAAGATTGACATATTTAGGACATCAGAGAATTTATAAACAAAAAAAATACAGAATCAGCTGGAAATCCCTATGAGTACATGTTTCTCTTGAGGTAACAGAAAGCTGGGCTCATGAAAGTTCAGTTCCAGAAGCATAATTCTTGATAGGAAAAGCAAAAGTAATAATTAATTATTGTATCAACCTGTGATTGTCATTTGTTTATATAGGTAATGGTAGTAAACAAGAAGTGCTTTATGTCCGTTGAGTAAGAGAAAATTGACATTTTTAAATCAAAGCAATTTTATTATTATTTAGCCTGTGTGCCAGTTTGAAAAAAGGACATGCTGGCCTAAAATGAGCTACTGCTAAAAAAAATGATTAGGATGATTTGAGCTAAACTCCATGTTTTTTTACCTAAATGAAATACATGCAGGTAAGATAGTGCATACTGTAACTTTTAACAGTCAGATTTTGCTCAGATGTAAATAAATTTTGGGGCTGAAAGCAACAAGTTTTATTTTTTATCAAGTATTACCTGCCCTTAAGTTTAGTTCATGTAACTTAGGGTTAGTATAGCAGTAAGTAAAAAAAAGAGAAAAATAATGTAGTGCTAAGGTAGATGTTCATCTGCTTTAAGTAATTTCCTTGCAACTGCATTCTAAGCCTTATATTGATTAGCTTTGCACAGCATCCAACTGCAACATTTAGTGACTAACACAATCACAAAATTGCATATGCTGATAAATGGAATAATGGCTGACCTCTCTAGAAATCAGTACTCAAACACAGGAATGACAGGGTAGAAGCTGGAACTTCCCCCCCCCAAGTTTTCTCAAGATGTTTCTTTGGCTCATTAATTACTCATGAATGTCTTCTATTCTATGTAATCTAAGAATTAGCCTCTAAGGTTGGTTATTTGTAACAGCAAGTAATACCCTCTAGTGGTACACACAGGAAAAGGAGCTAGAGAAAGAATGATTATTTTTTCATCTAAGTAACTCTGTAGGCAATGAAGGAATATTTATCAATCTCTAATATAGCAGTGTAATAAAGTCTGTACTTCCAGACCCTGTGTGCAGTCCAGAGTTCCATATCAAAAAAATATTTTCTGAAAAAGCTCATAGTCAGGGTTTTCTGCAGTTACCAAGTCCTTTGTTTTATTTGCCAATTGGCAAAAGTTCAGTGATGGAGATGAAAATTGACAGTGCTGAAGAATAAAGTCCAACAAATGCCTCTCTTACCAAGAAAAAGCTACTGAACTTATTTAAACAAATGTGCAAATACTCTTGAGTCTTTTTACTAAAGCAGAGTAATTTAGGTCTGTCTTGAAATCATCTTTGCTTCCATAAATAGAATACCCCCAAGTAGGGGGGATATCCAGGAACTGACTGCATTTCTCTGAAGCAGCACATCCATATGCAGTATTTGTCACTTTGAGATGACACTTGACTAGTCCCATGCCATTCTGATTGTCACTGGTTTTGCCTTTCTGCAACCCCATTATTGCTATAAGATTTAAAAGCTTTTAGTAGTTTTTCAGGATTTTCTGGTGGTACTTATTACTCCACCCCTCCAAGAGGAAGGATCTCATACTGTTCAGTGTCACACTGGTTCAGATTTTAAATCAGCTTCTAACCTAATGTTATGGAAGATGGTAGTCAGGAACCAATTATTTTAAGGCCCCATGAAGGAAGGATTTACTGTGCCTTATCTTTCTCTGCTGTAGTTCCTGGCATTAGTTCAGCTACTGTAGGGTCTTGGACGGGTGTAATCTTCCATACTTCTTGTTATCTCATTATTTTTTTCTTTTGCTGTGGCAAACCCATCTCTGTTCTCTTTATTCTTTTCTAAAGCATATAATAAAAGAATGAAAAAATTGCCCATCTCCCAGGCTGGAGTAACTTTACCAATACTGCTGTAGGATATAATGAAACTTTCAGCCACCACATCACTGTTAATAAAATGGAGACAGCAGTTAAAAAAGCTCTGACAAGAATTTATTAATTTATGGTTGAGAACAAATGTGTCTGACAGTGGAATGATGAGATTGCCATATTCTGTACAGAGAGATTTTTCTAGAAATCTTCTTTCCACTGTGTTGACAGAACTTGCAGTATAGAAGTTCAGGAGTGGGTGTCAGTTCACAGACTCTCAGCCAGTTACAAGGATGGCTGCATGCCCAGATGAGATGAAGGTTCAGACTTGCTACTGTTCCTGTTTCTGTATGTTCACTCTTGCTGAAAAACTAATCAAGCTGTCTGACACCTGGCACAGGAGGGCAGCACTAGGTGTTACCTTCCTGTATTAATCTGGCTAGGAAGTTTTATTACCCAAAAGAAAAGGAAAAAAAAAATCTCAACAAGCTATTTTGAGCTAAAAGCTGGAAGGAAAGGAGCTAGTCAAGCTGAGCCTTCTGTGCTTTTTTTCTGTCCATGCTGAAGGCTGAGAAAAGCCTCCTTCAAAGTACAAGAACCTCTATACAACTGGGGGGAAATGGCAGTTGTGTGGTTACTTTAAAAATGCTGCTTTCTGGCAGGGGGGCAGGTAGTGACTGTAAGTGCATTTTGTGCAGAACACTTGCAGATGGGTAGATATTGACTGTGAATGGCATTTTGTGCAGAACACTTATTTTTAAAACCTTTAAATACTTTTATGTATATAAGAAAGACATATAAAATCTCTCAAGTACTTTCCCCAAGCCTTAATTTCCTCATCCGCTGGCAAAAAAAAAAATAAAACAATTAAAAGTTTTCTAATCTTCACTTGAATTGTCAAATTCCTCCCAGTCTGATACGCTCATAACTTCTGATGGAAAGTCAAGATGATGCTTCATTCGGTCTGCGTGCCATTCTGAGAGCCACTTCTCTGTTTCCATTAAAATAGCCCTGGGCAACGTGAGGACACAGGCAGCCATCCCAGAAATATCATCCTCCAGCTGGGGTCCTTCCTCCCAACAGTCTCTCTCTGCATCATAAATGTGGACGTAGTCCATGCGGATTCCCCTGTTGTGGGATCTGCCTCCCAAGACATAAATCCTGTTGTCTAAGACCGCGATGCCTGGCTCTCCATGTCCTGCAGGAAGTGGACATACATTTGTCCACTGATCAGTGCTTGGTTTGTAGCAGGCAACCTGTAAAGCAAAAAAGAAAAGAGGGAAGCCAAAACTGAACTTGTATCCTAGTGACAGAGCCTGGCCATAAGGTAAACTATTTAGGAAGGAATATCATCAGCCTTCTGACTGTGTTAATAATGGAGACAGCATATGACTGTCTAATACAAGTACAAGCTCAGCAGAAAATTGTGCGTAGTTGCCACATAGCTTTGAAATCACCAGTTCTGACCCTGTTGCTGGAGTAACAGCTGTATGTCATTCCAAAAACGTGTACAAAAGTGAAAGAGATGGGGACACATGCTAATATAAGCCCAGACATAATGCACCTATTTGCATTAGAGAAAAAATGCTGGAACATACAAATATGACAAATCTGCTAAGCTGCCTCTGTGCCATATGTTGGAGAGTTTTAGATATCATTGGGTACCTACTTGGCTAACTGCTTTTGTTTGTAGGCACCTTCTCATCATTCAGATACACTCTTCAGCTAGATTTAATTGTGCCATCTCCACTGCCTCTATAAAAACAGTTACTTTTTGTGTCTTCTTTTCAAATCTCTAGCAGTTCTAGAAGCTGGAATAAGGTTCAAGAGAATTCTCTCCAGACATCCCGTACCATCAGATACTGTATATTTTAATTGCATTATACAACCACGATCCAACATATCCTTAACAGCTCTGCCCTGCAATTACACATTGGTAATTCAAAAGTTCTTCACTTAGAAAAAATGCATGTAAAGACAGCATAAAGTCATTTCACTGATGTGCTGTTTACTGGGCATATGCATGCCAATGAAGTCATCCATCAGAAATGTTTCAAAATTGGTAAGAATTCCAAGTGCTAGAGCTTTAATGCTTTGTGGGTGAGACAAAGTGTTCAAGACAGACAACAGTAAAAAAATCATTGCCAGTTCTGGAGGTGAGTTGGGGAGAGCTCGTCCAGCAGCCACTGCTGAGCTAACAGTTTTATTTGCACACTTAGTAGGAGAAAAACATTACATCTAAGTGCCAGCATCAATAAGAAACCAAGAAAAGACAGAGGTGTGACATGGTCTCACCTGATGAACGTCCCTCCTGTAGCCAGAGTCATTGTTGCTTCCCCCGATGACATAGAGCTTTCCCAGCAGTGCAGCCATGCCGTGCCATGCCCGTCTCACTGGGCCATCCGCCAGCACGTCCCAGCGGTCAGTCCTTGGGTCATAGCACTGCAGCTCCTTCAGATAATCCTCTCCTCTCCTCCCACAGGTGATGTACATCTTCCCATCCAGCGCTGCTCCCGCATGGGCGTACACCTGCACCGCCACACCAGTGGCAAAGCAAGAGGTTGAGGTCGGGGTTTATGTATTTCTCCCAGTTTTGAAGCAGGGAGTAGACATAACGGGAGTGACATTCTTCATGAGTTATGCAGAGATCAAAATCAGAAAGGATTTTCTTATGGACAGTTCTTTCTAAGATATTATAATTGTGAATTTCTGAATGAAACACACTAGAATTTCTAAAACTGCAGCATTCTCTGTCTTTATTGTTCCTTGATTAGAAGGAACTTTACTGCCTAATCTACTTGGAAGCCTTTTTACTGGTGATTTTTCTTACACAAGCAGTGTTATTAGGAATGCAAGTTACTCTACTTAGTAGCATTCAATTCAGGCTTTTTATATTTTCAGCACCGACACACATTTATTATTTGTTTTATTTATAGTTTCAAAGGTTAACACAATAAAGGCAAAATCAGCAAGAAACAGGAAAAATAAGCATTTAACTGGAAAATGTAATCTACATATGCTATTATTTTATTTTCTTGTCATCCATTTATTCCATATACAAAGTTTACTTCTTTCCATCTGAATATCAGCAAATTAAAAGTTACACCAGAGAAAAACATCTAGCAAGATTAAATCAGGAATTGGGGAACTGTGTGGCTAATGCACTCCTTACCTCCTTCTTCAGAGGTGTCACATATTCCCAAGTGTTGGTTTTAGGGTCATACCTCTCCACTTCCCTCAGGTCTTCATGGTAATCTCGGCCTGCGACGGCATAAATATAGTTGTCCACGACACAAACACTGAGGTCAGCGTGCTCTTGCTGCAGGGACTGGATCTGGAACCATCTGTTGTGTCGTGGGTCATACCTTGTAAAAGAATGGGATCAAAGAGAGTTATTCCTACAGCCACAGAATCACTGCTGGAAGATCAGACAGCTCCATGGATATGGGTTACTGCACTGTTTTTAGCTGAAATTGAGCTCATTTGTAAGTGATGGCCTTGTCAGCATTTTATTATTAGCAAAGTTGTTTTATTCTATTTATAGAAGATGTACTTTAGCTGACATAATCATGCTATAAAAGCCTAGGTTTTCCATTATCTTGTACACTGCTCTCGGTATCATATCACAGTCTCTGTTTGCACAAAGCCATTCTACAAGATAACACAGTCTAAAAATAGCACAAAGACTGAATCTGGATCTTCAAGAATACAAGAAGGGCATAAATATGTGGTGGGTTCTTTGATTCCTGTCCCCAAAACTCTGCTATTCAAAATGAATCTCATGATTCACTTTCATGTCAAACAATCTCATCTGGAAATTTTAGTTACAGAGAAAACTGGTTGACAATTGAAACTATGCATGCCATACAATAAGGGCAGCTAAGACTTATATAAAAATGAGCACAATATAGAGGCAAAAGGGTTTCTATCTGTTTTTGCAATGTAATGGGCATGAAGGTCTAAACCTGATCCTTCCTCCTGCTCTTTTCCCTGTCACACAGTAATATAAAAGGACTCTGGAATGCTGCTATTGTGCACACAGATTTTTGAAAATCTGTTGGTAATAGCATTTTATTTAAAATCCTTTTGTATTGGGACAAAAACAACATATAGAAGACTTCCAGAAAACGCTAGTTAGAGAACATCTAGACAACTATAGCTGAGGCTCATTACTGGTTCCCACACCTTTAATACTTCCCTCCTCCAACAAAGCAGAAAGTAGAAGGAGTGATACTCTTGAATGAGTAGCTGTTTCTACGCTGTCAGGCTTGGCTTGGTCTCCCAAGCACTGTTGGGAGCTTCCTGTAACTATGAAGCTCATTTCTTGTGTTTTCTTTCAATGAGGCTCCTGCAGAGTTCCTAATCTTTTGGCTGGCAAGCGTACTGACTGTCTACTGGCTCACTGATTCAGAAATGGACAACAGGGTGGCAATAAAATTAATAGCAGGATTCTCCTTATCTTACCTCCAACACCTTGACTCTGCTCGAAAACCACTTACATTGTTGTCTCCACCAATTAAATATACAAAATTATTGAGAACAGCAATCCCTTGGTTGGACATTCTGGGGGCTAGTGCAGCTGTGAAGTGCCTCCACTCCCCCAACAGGGGGTTCAGATACTTGGCTTGATCACTGAGGACAATGGATGGAGTAGAATGCATCCCTCCAAATCCCACGACACACTGGAACTCTGATCTCAGCTGTGTCTGGGAGCTCTGAAGCATTGGCTGAAGACATTCATTCTTGTGGTACATTAATGCATCTGCAACTGTATCTTTTAAAGGACATGGACTTAATTTGTCATGAAGCCTTTGAAGGATCTGGGGTTCCATCAAAGGAAAACGAACTGTCTCAAGTAGCTTAAGGGGCTCCATCAGGGAGATCTGATCTGTCTCCAGTTCCTCTGGAGAATAGTGATAAAAAAGTGCTCCATCATAAACTTCAAACTCATAGTTAACCTCCAAGCGGTTGCTGCTGAGAAGGGAGTAGACCTTCTGCAGGGGTAGCTGTCGGTACACTTGTGTCCTTGAGAAAGCTGTAAAGTTCTTCAAAATGTAGGAGTCCAGCTGCTCACTCAAATGCCTCAAGTCATAGTGGTCAGCTAGTCTGTACACATCAAGAATGTTCTCTTCATCTACCCAGGACATGAGGAAATCACAACAGAACTTAATGACTTCTGGAATCTGCAAGAGAGAGATTTTTCATTTCAGACACCACCCACCCCACACTTGAGAGACAGGGGACTGAAGCCTGGGGTCACTGTAAGGAAATTGTCCTCAAAATGGCAGCTCTCCTCACAGTCTGACCACCATGGTCACTTCTGCCCTATTCACATTTCTCCAGAGAAAGAGAACTCAGTGTGGCTATGTAAATGAATATAATACAACTTTTCTAACCATGCTGTACTGCGAGTTTGGCTTCAGGTGCAGCAGCACTGTGTCTTCCAAGACACATGGGACATGGGCAGCCAGGCTGCCTGCTCTGCAGCCTGCCTGGGAGCAGCCAGAAAAACAGACTCAGAGGACATGCTGATGCAGTGAGTCTGTGTTTGTTTTTTCAGAGCACTATAGACATACTATATCAAAGATTGTATCTGTAACAAATACATCACTCAGGAGCATAGGAAGCCATTAGAAAGGAAGATGAATATTTAGTATTGTCTTTTGAACACAATTTGAAGTTGTATCTGGCAGGAGGAACTACTGGCAAACAAAGAGCAAACTGCTTTCCAGGAGCCCCTCTGCTAATAAAGTGTGGAAAAACCAACCAAAGCAAGCACTCACAAAGTTTAAGATTTAGTACCAAAGCCTTGTGCAGCAGTTAGCTGCAGGGGAAACTAGAGACAAAAACTTGTCTTAAAGGCACATGAACCCTGCACTTAGTGCAAACCATAGTGGCAGGATTTCCTGTAGTGACCAGGGTCAGGAGAGGTCATGTGCCTGTGGACTCACTTGGGGAAGGCCTTGAGCAGTACAACAATTTCTGAGCAGCAAACCCTATTCTTTACCATAGGCCAAGGATATTCTGTTTCAGGGAAGCTTTCCTTAGCAGATCAGTGAAAGTGAATGCTATATAAAATACTCCTCTAGATGAAATGGGTAATGTTTTAAGTAATGAAACCATTGGCACAAATGAGATATGCAAGTACCCATTCATTGTTCCTACCCTTCCACAGTTAGTTCCAGTGGATACAACATCCCAGAAATCCTTCTTATCATGCCCGTGCTTCTGCTCACCTCTTAACCCTCCCTCTAACCAGATATCCATGTTTTCTGTTTCTTTCATTGTTGCTTTTGTTTCTTGTTTCTTTTTTGTCCCATCTCCCAGTACCTCACCTGAAGTTGACAGGCTGCAGCTAAGGTTTCTTGTACACTGTTCACACTGAGTTCCAGCTCAGAAGTGTAAATAAAGTTCAAGATTTTACACATTGCATTGTAGGAGATGCCATGAATATGAACTTCTTCTTGTTCCATCTCTCTCAATCCTCCTGCAAACATTCCTCTGCAAAACAGACAATGGCACATGCTATGGCAGATTTGCATTGAAGTTATTTCCAGTTTGCTCATCTTATGTTGTCCTGGGAACATAAAAAATATTCAGAAATACAAAAACCTAGCTAGACACTTTTATATGATTACCTCTTCTCTAAGTTAAGAGTACAGGCCTTTAGGACATATGAAAGTAACTCTTCATTGTGTAGGAAAACAGTAGGGGCAACATAGAAGGTACAGTTCACAGGTGGACTTAAATACAAACCCAGTACCTATGGATAGTCAATGGTCAAAGGCAGATACTTTGGGTCTGGGGAAAGAGGAAACACAGAGGAACTTGGGCCTGTGGGAATTTTTTTCCAAGGTAGAGCAGTTCTTCCTTCAGTAAGAAGTTTGTCTGGATTGAGTTGGGTATTTGCTCTATGAAAACAAAGAAACTGCTAATCAGATTGGCTGAGGACTGCCTGGTTTAATGGCCAGCAAGTCACTCTATAGGCACACAACACCAGTGACCCACCTCCAGTGAGTGTTTGTGTATTATGAAATGATCGCCACAATGGGCAAAGTCTTACAATGCTATGTTAAAAGCCACTTAGAGTGCACTTAAGCAGAAGACACCAGTTCAGATAGTCTCTCCTCTTTATAAACCTCCAAGCATCACAGTGAATTTAGTGGAGGTAAGCTCAGTGTGCAGGAACAAGAGCTTTATTTCTGCAGAGAAATAACAGAGAGATGAATAAAGCCATAGTAAGCATTTTGAAACAGCCTCAGCTCCATCTTACGGGTATGATTTTAGATTCGGAAGGAGTATGCTCAGACAGAAGATTTGGATGTCACAGTTTTAACTAAGAGTGAGACACGTGCTTGTTACTGAGGTGTACCTGAAGTAGTCACAGGACGCGGCCAGAAGGATGCGATGAGCCTCAATGGGTTTGTCTTCCACCACCAGAACCACATCGAAGAGGATGCTGCTGTCCCGCAGAGACACCAGGCCACTGAGCAGGGCCTGCGAGTGCTCCGCACTGCGGTAAGTGTTGCTGCTGCGCTGCTGGAGGGAGGGCTCCAGTGGAGCTTTGTGTGCCTGAGTCAGCTCCTGATCCTCCGCCATCCCAGGCAGAAATGCTCAGCCACCAGCTGCAGCAGAATGAAATCTGTGAGACAACAGAATCAGCAAAGGTTTGTGCCTTTTGCTTTACAAACGGTCCTCTGACCCTTGCCTGTCACAGAAAATAAAGCAACTCTTCAGTCAATGGAGAGACAGTTCTATCCTGAACAAATTATTCCAAATTATACTGAAAACAGACACATGGACATCAGCACACCAAAGCGGCAGAATAAGGTTTTCCAAAAGCAGGTATTCTGACTTCTGGGTTTTCAGACCAATATCAGAGTATGTGTCACATGTTTGTTTTTTTTTTTTTCTTAGCAAGAGTTTCACTTCCCAATCCATTGCCAAACCCTCTTGTTTCTTTTGTATTTCTGCAACAAAAAATGGACCAAATTTTTGCCAAATTCCAAACTGGCTAATATTCTCAGGTAACTTTTCTGCAATATAAACTGCATCTTCCATCTTTCTCTTAATATTTTACCACAGAATCAGAAAGTTCTCCCTGTGTTTGCTTTTTCCATGTTCTGTAGCTGAGCGCATTTCCAACCATAATTGTGCAAAATACTGTATGAAACTGCAGGCTTCAAAGCGAGTTTCTTTATTTTGGCAACTTCAAGCTAGCATGGACAACTACTTTCCACTTCCCTGTGACTCCCTGCAGAGAGGAGGTATTTCCTCCAGAATGGGCACTGTCCAAGGCTATCCTGTACCTTTCTCTAGGGCTCACACACTGGGAAGGTCCCCTATGGCACACTGGGAAACACCTGTAAAAAGCTATCTGGAAGTGATTGTTTCATGTCCATGGTTAAGCAATCAAAATCTCATGAGTCCTCTTCTACCATCCTGTAATTTACCCTGACCATTGTCTTTGAAGAATGTCAGAAGTTGTAGCAGTCAGAGCTTACAGATTCTATCCAGTTTTCAGAGCGCATTAAAAAAACACCCCCCATTAGTAAAAGGAAGTAAGTGAGCTGATATGGCTGCTAACACATTTATAAGATCCTCTCTTCAGCAGCCTGGGAAAGAGCTTAGTGCCACAAGGGACAGTCACAAGGGGTTAGCAGCAATCAAGGAAGCAAAACGGGAACAAACCCAGCAAATCCAAACAAACAGTGAAGAAATGGAACCACTGTTTAATTGTGGTTTTAGCCACAGCCATAGACAGTGAGTGCAGCACTGGAGATCTCTCAAAATACTGCAGGTATTCTGGGTATGGGCAGCAAAGAAGGAGCTACCCAGATGACACCAAGAAATATGAAAATGTTTATTGTTCTGCCTGAGGAAGTTACCCTACACTGTCCAAAACAAAAGGAAGGTGGTGTTGCATGGTGAATGGGATGGAAAAAACCCTGAGAAAGTGTATTAATGTTTATCTGCTCCTTGCCAGCAAAACTAAGACAGCAGCTCAGAAGAGGAGCTCTGACAAGACAGCCTTCTGGGAAGCACTGAGGGTGATTAGAGAGGGAAAACTATCCATCATCAGCTGAAGAGATGAGTAATGGGTTATTTTTCATGACAGGTTGATGCTTTTCCTAGAAATCAAATGAAAGCAGACAAAACATTACTGTATCATTGCATTTGCTCCTGGGGAATACTAAGAATGATGGATTGAGGCAAGGGAAATAATATAGTAAGAAAGGCAAGTGAAACAGTGAGTGTTACATGATGTTGATCAGAAATTTCCCATGTCACTAAAAGGAAATAAATGCAACAAAACCAGAGTAGGGTGAGGTATGGTCCAAATGAGGAACTGATCAAGATTAATTCTGTTAATGTGGTTAAAGCTCCAAAACAGGTTACATCTGTTCCTCTTCTGAGAGAGCTGTATCAAAAGAAGTCCCTATGGAAGTAAAATCACTGTATCAAAAAGCAGAAGTAAAAGCAACAAATTACCTATTTTCTGAATCCAAAGACATTTCAGGAGTAGGGGAAACAGCATGACCTTTGATACAATCTTATAGCATATTATCTACTGCAGTCATCGGTGGGAGAGAGGCCAAGGCAAGATAAGTGATAGATAAAACTACACAGGCCAATGAAGCCCTGTAACAAGTGTTAGCAAGGAAATGTATTGTAGGAGAAGCAGGTTACAGAGAGATCCATGCAGGGTAGAGTGGGAAACCCATATAATAATGCAAGCCTTTATTTATTTAATTTTAATTAATGTGACTGTAGATAGTTACTGTTCAGAATACATTCTCTATTCGAATAATCTTAAAAAGTAACAGAAAGGGGATGAAGCTTTCAGCAAGTAAAGCCCCCCCCCAAAAAAAAGATCTGATCTTACAAATGTGGTAACTGGAACCAGGAAGATTAAATGGCATTATGAAAGAGAGAAAATAGAAATAAATTAAAATGATAGATCATTCAGTGGTTCTGTAGCAAGTATGAGCATTAGAATCTGAATAGCTCAGTGACAAGTGGGGGCTGTCTTGGAGATCTGCAGGGAGTTTATGTCACAGTTAGTTTGAGTAGATAGAGACTTGAATTATGCCACAACTATTTTCAAGAGCTGAACAAACCAGCTCTGTCATGACCACCCAGTGTGGTCAAAAAGAGATGCTGGGAGTGCAGCTGAACCATCCCCCACAGCTGGTTTTTGGCTGGTTAACAGTGGAACCTACAGATATTTTGCTAGGCTCTACTTTCTGCACTCTGGCAGTCCAGACCTTTTGTTTCCAACTTCTGCCCCTGGGTTGCACCTCAGCTGTCACTGGCAAGCTGGACTGTCCCTCAGGGTGATCACTCATGCTTGTACATCATTCTAATGAACTGCTCCTGGCCTATAAAATTAAAGCTAAACATTTGTAGTAATAGTCTATAAAGTCTGACTGACAGATGTGGTTAAGTCTTCCTTGAGCCAAAAGCCAAGGAAAGCCTAACTCCTGCCTAGATAGTTTCAGAAGATGTTAGAAAAGAAGTGTAAGACCAAGAAGGGTAGAGGACCACGGTGTGGCTGTGGGGGATGTGGCCAGCAGGACTCCTCAGCTGAGTGTGCTCAGCTCTGGGACAGCTGCACCAGGAGCAGCCGGGGTCCGCTGGGCAGGAAGGGGCAGAGCGGCTGCTGAGGCAGGGTTAGTGGGGTTGTGTTGTGAGCTTCTTTGAAAGAGAAGTTGGGTGGATTTGGTATTTGAGTTTCCTGGATTAAATGCAGTGTGTTTGGTGAGCTGATTGATCATTTTGTATTTCTTTAGGTATTGTTCTAAATGCTGATTACAAAACTGCTGAGGAGGGATATTGCTGTTAGCACAGCACCCTGCTTCTCAAACTGTGTGGTCTAACTGACCAGTGTGCTTTGTGCCTTTGTTGCTGTCTAAAAATCTTTTTTGCTTAATCTTTATTAAGAAAAAAACCCAACCCAAAGCTGCCTAAATGCGCAAGCAGGACAGTCCTGGATAGAGAGACAGAACAGCTTTGTTCCCTCTATCCTGAGCTTCTCTACTGTCAGCTTCTTGCTCGTAGGATGTTCCTGAGGCCTCTCTGCTCTCTTACTTCTGTTATTGTGAAAACAGCCCTGTGACTGAGACAAGTTCCTAGAAATTTAACTAATGTTTTCTTTCCCTTCTCTTCTTGAGAAAGTTTCTCAGTACTAGTCAGCTGTTAGCAGTGGGCTTCAGTGGTAGAAAAGATGAGGTGGAAAAGATGAGGGATTCTTTGAGTTCACTGTGCTTCTTTAACAGTAGCAATGATAAGAAATATTGTCTCACGTGCTGTGGGATGTTGTCTGCAGAAACAGGGGAAGTCCTTGTTCCAACCACTTTGAAATTGCAGAGAAAATCTGGCTGGACATTTGCTTTGCTGGCTGCACAATGCATTTGAGCCTGCAGTTATGTTAGTTTGTATTTGCCTTTTAGAGGATGTGGGTTAATGTAGTTATTAATTTTAAAGTATTACAACTGAGTGTCCAGTACATAAAGAAGAAAGCATATGGGGTCAGTAATTGTATGTGTATGTCTATAGGCAAGTGTACGAAGATGTTGATTGTTTGATCACTTTGAATCAAGGAGATAAAAAAACTACAACAGGCAAAAAAAAATCCCCATAAATGGCAAAACCCTCAGGGGGGTACCTAGGAACACAAGACTGCTCTTTTTCAGTAGACTGAAATCTTCTACATTCGGTGCCTGGATTCCATCTGAGAACCAAGAGGAGGCAGCCATGCCTTGCAATGGAGGGAGCTCGAAAGAACTTGACTATTTCCTTCTCTTTCCTGTATTGTACACAAAGTTCACTGTATCACTAGTGGTCTTTCGTAATAAGCTATTGACACAGTGAAAGCTACAATGTCTCAGTGACTTGCAGAGAACTCTGTGTGGTTGTCTTGTATTCAAATTCCACTTCTACAACATGCTTCTGCAGATTACTGGCATGAAGAAAAGTAGAGGTCTTAGGCTTCTGATTATTCAACTGAAATAACTCGTTACATACCCATGAAGAGTCGTGGTCATTTTTTAAAAACAAAATCCCCTCTCTGATCAACAACAGAATACTTGCTTTCATAATGAAGGTATGTGGTTTATGACAGGGGAAGTTGTCACTGGGACAGGAGGAATTTAGGGAATGCACTGTAGTTTGATCAATGGCAAAATGGTGAGAAACTGGTGTGCTGGGTTGCTCTTGTGCTCACTGAAAATCCTTATCCTTTTAAGAACACAAGGTCTAGGAATGGAGTAACTCAACTACAAGCAGAGGGGAAGGGAAAAGTTAAAGGCATGACAAAATAGATACGGCAGAGGAGAATGCAGTGTCTGTCCTAAGGATATTTTTCAACATAGATTAATTGTCACACCACGGTGTTCCTGTGCTGCCATTACAGCTAACGCAGCCCCTATTTTCTGGTGAGGCATGCTGTGTTTAACGTGGTGTAGATCATTCACAGTGCTGAAGTCTATTGCTGGTGTTGTGTGGTATGATGCACACCTAGCCAAGTATTCACCCCTTGTATGACCAACATCCAGGTTAGAGAGATGCTCCTAATGTGAGGTGCATGTGTGGGTTTGGGGCTGTCTTTGTAAAGTTGTGCTGACAGCCTTGATTCTCTACTGTAGAGAAATGGCTGGATGCAGGAAGGATTAACCAAGTTAGTTTCTATGGAAACTCAGACATTTTTGTATTCAAGAGCTCCTGGCTGTCAGTTACATCACTACAAAGAGGTGTTTTACGCAGATAGTGATATTTTCTTGTGCATCAGCTGTGCCCAAAATAAACTTGAGCTTGTTGGTGTCGGGTATCCAAATCTGTTTAGCTTACTGCCATATGGACAGGTGGCTTGAGCTTGGTGGGGGTCCCATGCTTTCTTAGAAGTGTGGAATAATTTAGACTGGAAAGAAACTTGGGAGGTCTCTAGTCCAATCTGTGCTCAAAGCAGGGAAAGCTTCAAAATCAGGTCAGGATGTGGAGAGCCTTGTCTAGTCATGTGCAAAATCTCCATCCTTGTCAGTAGTCAGAAAACTGATTGTTTAACCACCAGATTTGTTTTCTTCTTTAGCTGTCTGAATTTTTTCCCTGCATTTTGTGACACTTGCCTCTCATCTCTGGCATGATGTACTACAAAGGAGAGTTTGGCTCTACATTGTCCTGTGCCCATTAGGTAGCTTAAAAATGTCAGCTGGCTCTGTCCTTATTCTTTTTGCCCTGTACTGAACAAATCCAGCGTTCTTGCCTTGCAGGTGCTTCTATTTTGTAAGTGCTTCTGCCCTGTATGGTTCCTCCACTGAATTCTCAGGTTTTTCTGTCAGCAGAGAGCTCAAAACTGGGCACAGTATTCCAATTTTTTGGGATTATGAGTGCTCAATAGAGTGGGAAATAATAATTTCACATGACCTACTGGCCATGCTCTTGCTAACAGAGCCCACTATGAAGCTGGACCCCACTGGAGAAATCATATTTAACTAGCTGCCCATCAGGACCCCCAGGGTCTCTTCTTCCTTGCAGCCAGGCTTGCCTCCTACCTGCTGTGGTATGTGAAGTTACACTTACCCAGCATGACTTTGCTTTTGCTGCTAAAAATGATGTTGTTACTCTTGGTCCCCTCTAAGAGCTTGCTGTCCTCTTTCTTTGCAGGCCACATTCATCAGGGCTTTTCCCTGACACAGAACAACCAGTGTGGTGTGCTGGTTGGGATCCAAATACATTAGGCCCTTAAAAGTTTTAATGCATTGAAGGAATTTGAAAATCTGTGCCCTAAGGCTTCTCACACCTTCATCTCTCCCTAGGGAGTAACAAGGATTAGGATTTAAACAAGGCTTCCAGCTGCAAGCCTGACAAGACAAGATACAGGGCTGGAGCAAAATGCTACTGCTCTGCTGAGTCTTGGGGGCTGCAGATGCCAGGAGGCAGAACCTGGCAGAATTTTAACCGGGCAGAGGACACACAAACAAACACATCAGCTAAGTCAAGGAGTGTGCAGGAAGGGGAGGCATCTGGGTGCCTGCCAAAATAGTTGGGAAAACAAATGTGATGCCACAAACAATGTAAAATGACACGCAAAACTATTGTTCATTCTAACTGGAGTGCAAATACCAGAATAATTCATTAACGATGTGATAATTTGTAATGGGCACTTGTGAGACTGCTACATAGAAGACAATTCAGTTCATGTTAGGTGTAGACAGAAACCAGTTTCGTGCTCTTTCAAGGAAAAGGGAGGAAAGGTAAAGGGAAGGCAGAAGCTTTTATCAGTAATTCTTCTTTCCGAATCCCTCTATGCATTCACAACTGTGCAAAAATAAATACTCTTAAATACTAATTTTAGTAATTAAAATACTAAAATACTCCATTTTGGGAGCCTTCTATAAATACAAGAAACAACGCAAAGAACTCCTTTTGACCAAGGTCCTCACAAAAAGAAAGAAAGGAGGATAGCTGGTATTATTTAATATCTCGGCATTATTTTTGAGCACTCAAATGAAGTCGTGCTTTTGCCTGCTCTGTACACACAGTCTTCCTTTATGTCACTAATGGAAATATGCAGAAATACACTCTGAATTGACTTTCTGAGCCATTTTCAGTTTCTAGCATTAGTAGTATACTTGAAGTGTGGGAGGAAACCAAAAGGCGTGGCTTGGGAAACAGCTTTTGCAAACTATGCTGTCTCACAAATGTTGGCATTCATCCCTCGCAGCAAACACCTGGAGGTTTTTGCTTATTTTTCCCCCCAGATCCATTACAAGTTATTTCTAAGACATATCCAGAATAAAACACCTCATTTTAAATGTATATGACAACACCACCATGAAGTATATCTATATTTAAATAAATGGATATTTAAAAATATTTTTTCCTCCCATGAATAGCAGTATAACCTAAAGAACATGAGCTTTCTAATTTGAGTATTTTACCTTATCTGTAACAGATTTGCAATTTACTCACATTCATAGAACTGTAATGTTTTCTGTTGTGTAATTTTTGTGTAATTTATAAATTAGCCAATATGCTCAAAGAATTTTGAGAAACTCAGGTAGGTGCCAAGACTTGAACCTGATTTATAGAATTGCTTAAATCATATCATGACTTTTTAAGTATTCTAAAAAACAAGGAGAAAAAAAAATTGGGAGTAATTATTTCTATGCCAAACACAACACTTAAACGACTTGGAAGAGAGCAAGAGCCTCTTCCAGCACATTCCAGCTCCAGTTTCTCATGAACATGAATTTTTTGATATTATTCACCACATTAATTTTGTTCTAGCAGGTGTCTGTAGAGTACTAACCCATGATTTAGACATTTCTTATCAGTGACACAGAACGAGCAGTTTGCTCTGCGGGGAAGGTGACCTGGAATTGCACACTCCGTGAGGCAACCTGGCTCTAGACCAGCCCTGTGACGAGGAGGTCAAAGCCAGGTCAAGCACAGTCATGGTTTTACTTTCTGTTGCCGGGCTGACAAACGCCTTTGCAGGTGCTGAAGGAATTTGAAAATCTGTGCCCTAAGGCACAGACTTTCAGCCTTTGCAGGTGCTGACACCGCTCTGGCCGCACCTGCTCCCCGCTGCCGTGCGGGCAGCCCTGCACAGGTACGCGGGGCCGGCCTCCACCTGCCGGGCGTCCCCAGAGGCTTCGTGCCGGCGCCAGGGCAGGGGCTGCCCGGCCCGGGCGGGACGCGGCGCTGGCAGACGCTGCCCCGGTACCTGCCACCGCCTCCGGCTCCGGCCGCGGCACATCCCTCCCGTTCTCCCGCGGTGTCCCCGGGCAGCCCTGCGGCGAGCAGGGCAGCAGGACACGGCCTCGGCCCGAGGGGTCGGGCCGGGACACGCTCCCACGCGCGGCCCCGGGGCTCCGCGGCGCCCCCGGGGAACGGCAGCGCCGGTGCCGGCAGGGGAGCACCGGGCAGCCCGGCCGAGGCCCGCACTCCCTCGCCCCCGCCGCAGCACCTACCGAGAGCGGCGGCGGTGCCTCCGCCTTCATGTGCGACCCGGAACCCACCGTGCGAGGGAGGGGCGGCGGCGGCCGGAACCGGGGTGGGCGGCGTGGGCGGCACCAGCACCACTCGGGAAAGCGCTACGGCTGTGCCCGGTGAGTGCCGGGCCGGGCACCGCCGCGGCGAGCCCGGGGCTGCCGTGGCAGCGACCCTCGGGGGCAGTGCGGGGCGCGCCCGAGCCGCCACCGCCGAGCAGTGCTCCTGGGCCGGACTACATTTCCCAGCGAGCCTCACGCCGAGCACGCAGATCCCGTGAGAGTTGGCGGGGTCGGCGCCGGGACTTCATTTCCCGCGATCCCTTGCGCGCCGGAAGCGGCGGCGCGGCGGTTCCGCGGCGGAGGCCCAGGGCAGCGGCGGGAGGCGGCGGCGGCGGCGGGAGGCGCTCCCGGTGGCGGCCATGGACGTGACCGGGCCCGAGACTGACTGGCGCAGCACCAACTTCCGCCAAAAGCTCGTCAGCCAGATGTGAGTGAGAGCCGCGGGCTCTGTGCTGGGTAGGCCGCGCACGGGCCTCGGCTCCTGCCGCCCCCGGGGCCGCCCGCGGGGCCGTGTCCCGCCCTTGCCCGCTCCTCTGCAGGGCTTTCCGGCTCTCCCCTGGCTGGGTTCGTGCCCGGTCCCCGGTGTTTCCTCTCCTAAGGGAGGCTCTCTCCTGAGGGGGCCTCGTTACCGGGATTTGCTCAGATCCTGTGCAGGGCTAACCGGGACTGTTCTTTGACTTAATTTTTCTGCTTCTCCTTCTCTTTCCTTTTCTCCATCAATATCGGCTTCCTACCCTGCTTGACACCGTCTGTTTTAGGGCTTTAGTTTTACCGGTGTTCATGATGATGTGAAATTTCGCATATTCAGCCCTATGAAAATCACTGTTATGGGCTTGTGTCTGACTTTTGGGGGCAAATATGAAATAAAAATGCTGGCAATTTAATGTGAAGTTCAACTTGTTGCTTTTTCAGTTTTCCTTTGTGAAACAATTGCTTTCTTTGAATTACTTTGTTGCTCTGCAGGCTTTTTTTATTTTGGGAAGGCTCTTCTATCCTGTGCAAGGTGGTGAGCCCAGAAGTGAAAGTACTGTTCCTTGTTTATAAACTAATGTTGGAGTATAATTCATGTATACTTGGAAAGCTTGATATTCTCTTGTTAATTTGAGCAATCAATATCTGGAACTGGACTGTTTTTATGACATATAAGTAGTTTGCATGTTTGTGGATTTACTACAATTAGAGTGCTGTTCTAGATTTCAACTTCTGCAGTATTCATTGAAGAAGTATGATGGTGTTTGTCTGTCAGAGCCAGACAGACTTTCTTGGTGCTCACAACTGATGTTTCACTTTCTAAACTTCATGTAAAGTCATTAATCTTGTTAGATTAATCCCTTACTTCTCCTGTTCTTCTACTGCTCGTCAAAATGAGCAAACAAAAGTGCCCTTGAATGCTGTGTAGCTTTGAGGAAATGAACATGAGTAAGCACATGCAAACCTAACACAATAAAACTTTGAGTTTGTATTTGCCCTGCAAACTGTAATGTTTTTCTCTGAACAGCAAACAATGCTCATAAATGTTTCAGTGGAACTGTACAACAAGGGATTAAAAAATTACTGCTACTGACCAAAAAACCTTTAATGTTAATGCCAAATGAAGAGATGACAGTAATCCTAAACTTGTAATAAATGGCCTCTATTTATTTTCTTTCACACAAGTGCACAGATATCTCTGTATGATTCATGGTCTTTTTATTACAGATGTAGTGACAGGAGTTGTTTTGTCACTTCCTTGTGCTCCATCCAGTTTTACAGTAGGGATCAGTATTCATGGCCTTGTTTAAAAAGCAAGCAAAACTGTTACTGGGATGACTGGGATGAGTTGTTACAGTGACTGCAGCAGATTTTTTTAAGCAATTACTGTGTGTTAGATATCCAGAAACAGCCTGGCCTAGTTTCATGTGGCACTTGGAATAAGATGAATCTAGCCAGAAGTAGAGTTTGTTGAATGAGAAATAAAAGCAATTCACTTGCTAAAAAGCTTGAGCTCTCTATGCAACAAATTCCTATTTCTTTCTAGAAGTTCCCAGCTTTGTCATTAGAAGCTGACATAGTAGGTGGAAGAGGGAGGTAATTAAATATCTGGTGAATCATCTGAAAGTTTTTATAATCTGTGGGAAAATTGTTCTGAGCAGTTAGGGAAATACAGTCTTAAATGTGTGTATATCTTCCAGTTCATCCTGCAGCCAAGGAGTGATACTTGTCAAGATAAATGTCAACACTTGGCCTTGAACATTAAAAGCATGAAACCATTAACATAGCTCATTTTGAGTGCCTCTTTATAGCTGCTGGATATAGGTGTCTCAAGTTATTGCAATTCCATACTTGGGTTTTCATTACAACACTGAATTTAAGTTTCTGGGTTTTGGCTTTGTTTTTCAGGAGTGATGTTATGTGAGTGAACATTTCAGTGTGGGCAGTGGGTATCCTGAGGAATGTGTCAGTGGTCCATGTGCATGATTTGGTTGTGGATATTTGAGAGAATAGTGCTTTTGGTGTCCTGAGAAGCCTCTTCCAGTACTAGGTTCTGTGTGACTGCAGGCATGAGCAGAACTTCCACACTGTTGCAAGATTGAGCAAGCCTGAGCTCCAATGACTGAGGCTGAGAAGCAGCTTTGGCTTCTCCCAAGGTGTTCCAGGAGGCAGCAGTGATGTAGGAGTGTAGATATACACTTTTGCTTGCAGGGCACCACTTTATTCTGGCCCTTACAGAGAGCCAGTACACACTGGTGCCTTGGGAGTCTCCTTTATATGTTTTTCCTTGATATGTTTTTAGCTGTTGGCAGTGCCTGAAGGACTGGTCTGATCTGGGCTGTGAACTCAGCCTGTGGTTGTGTCTGGTCCCTGCCCTGAGCTGCTTCTAGGCTGTGTTAGAAGGGAATTGTGCTGATTGTGGGAATGGGATGTAACTCACCTTGTGTGCTGGCCCTGGAACTCCTTTGCTTGGTGCTTCACAGTAACAACTGATTCACGGAGTCCTGGTGAGGACTGGGTAGGGAGCTGGGGCAGTTTTGAAGGAGAGCATGTTCTGCAAGATTTTTCTGTTAGACCAGCTAGCCTGAGTGAGAGGTTGCACATATTTGGGCTGGAAACAAGCTTACTGAGAGTGGAGGGGGAATTCCTGGAGCTGGTGTCACAAGATGAAGCACTCATCTTGTGTAACCACAACTCTGAGTGTTCTGCATGCAGTCAGAAAGGCAGATTTTGAGTGCACATCTACTAATGATATGTTTACTAAGTGCTTACAAGGCAGATTAAGGTTGAATTGGTTGATACCATCTAGTTCCCAATGTTTTGTAGAGCTGGGTGTTCTGCAAGGAGTGTGCTCTGTGCTAAAGCTATGACTCTTTTTTAGCTGACTTCCCATGTCTTTTAATGTAACTATTTTTATGTTGATGGCAGTTAAATAAGTGAACAAGGAACAAGTTGTGTGTTTTTGTTTCTTCCTAGTTTAAACCTTTGTTGGAATGCTGACTGATGACTTGGAGAGCTTGGAGTGGCATTTTCAGTGATGCAGATGTAGTCACAATAATACGTCTTTCATACTGTCAAGAGAAAATGATCCATATAAAAGCAGATAATTTCTTTACTGTGGATTTTTTTCGAGTTCCTGATACCACATTGATCACTGTCTCTATCACATCCACTAAGTGCTACTTACATGATACTTTCTTTTCCTGCCTCTGTGCAATCTTTGCCTTCTCTTTTTTTCTGCTCAGTTTTCAGTGCTCTCAACATGAAAGTCATTGGTCATTGTACTGGGACTGGAAAGTTAAGGAGGATTCAGAGTAGTGTGGATTTAGAGGCAGCCTTTCTAAAAAAGGAAAGTGTGAAAAGAAGGACTTGTTAATAGAGAATTGGATATAGCTTCTTCCTCCACAGCAGAGCTGTGGAACACTTTATGAGCAGTTCACTTCAAGGCTTGTTTGCCCCTGGAGGAATAGTTACTCTACATTATGTTCATATTCTGCTTCAGTTTAAGTAAGCTTCATATGTAAGCAGCATTGTTTTGGTGGCTGCCAGACCCCACAAACGGGTTCCCCTGAGAGCCTTCCAGCAGGTACAGTGTTCCTCTGTGTTCAAGACTGCAGCAGTTTAGCTGCGAGCTGCTGGTTTGCAGGTAAGGATGTGAGTTTTGTCAGTCTAAGCTCCTGCATTTTAAGGCTGTAGCATCTGCCCTTCTCTTCTGAGACTGTCATTGAGTTAATTCACAAATCCATTTACTTCTTGTGCAAGCACCATTCCTGCTGCATGGGAGGTCATAGAAATTCAGGGGAAAGAAAACATTAGTGCCTCTTCAGAGTGGCTAAAACTTTTCAGGGGTCACTGCCCTGAATGTAAGGTAGCTTCTCATGCAATGGCAGTCACTGAGAAATAACTTTCTGATATGTTAATTACAAAGTGAAAGTATTTCCTGATCACTTGTTTATGGAATTTAGACTGTAACTGCCAGGCTGCTTTTAAAAAGAACAGGTTTTGCAGGGGAGTTTCTGAGAATTATAATGCCTAGAGGATTGGAATAGGGCTTCACCTGGCTGAAATCTTTTTAGGACATCTTTTTAGGATGTCTTTCTTTGCATGTTCCATAGTTGAATTGGTTGCTGCTCTTTGATGTACTGAGAATGCACCTTCTTTTCTACTCATGTCCTATCCCACCCTGCCCATCACTGCACCTCTGCCCTTCCCTGGCCCTACTCGTGCTCCCATTCATTGTCCTCCCTCACTGGTTAAACCTCTGTGCCTTTAGGCAACCTTGTTTTATTTTGTTTTATTCTTCCACCTTATGTTTAGAGAATTCTTTTGGAAAATCCGATGCTAGGAAGCTCAGTCTCATTGTTTGCCAAACATGGATTACACTAATCCTGTCATTCAGCTTTCCTCAAATAAACAAGTCCTGGTATTTTGTCAAAATAATACATCAGACAGTAAAATAATAACTTGTTTAGTAGTTGGTCTTGAATTTCTGCAAAGAATATTTGTATTGCCTTTTAGAAATTAGTTGGCTTATTTTCTCCATTATTTGAAGAAACTTTAAAGGGTGGCAGTTTTAAGTAATATGTGGTAGTGGTTTGGATGGGTTATTGTTAGGGTTTTTTTGGGGGAAGGGGGGTTGTGGTGGGTATTTGGTGGTTTTTGTTTGTTTTTAACCTATAAATGAGAGAGGGGTAAAAAGCTATTTCACAGACCTTTCTAACTACAGGAAGTATTTTGCAATACCCTCAATTAATGCCCAGCCTTGTTTTTTCCTCTTTTTTTTTTTTTTTCAGTGATGAAGCTATGAGGAAAGCTGGTGTTGCCCATAATAAATCTAGCAAAGATATGGAGAGCCATGTGTTTATGAAGGCCAAAACAAGGGTAAATCTCTGTTTGCTTCCAGAAGGTATTCGGTGTCAAAAGAAGTTTGTAACAAATTGCAGAAATAGCAAAGCCAGTGCACTTAAGAATAAAGAGTTGTTTGAAATTTTAATTCTGCTACTTCTTTTACCTTGAGGTAATCAAACTAGACTTAGTGCAAGACAACTTTGCTGATGCTGCAGTGTTTCATGCATGTCTGGAACCACACTTTTCTTACCTGAATAATGAATTGCATAGAATTTCTTTTACCTCCAATGTAACGCCATTCCAGTTGGGGGATCAGAAAAGCCTAGGATATCAATGAAAAGGCTCTGTCAAGAAAAACCCCAATGGAAGAGCTGTGGTCTCTGTGAAAGTCTGGCTATAATGTCCAATTCTACACTCTTATCAAATCATAAACTTCTTCCCTGGAGCTCTGTAATGAGATATTGGATACTGTTGCTGTCTCCAAACGAGCCATGTTTGAAGTAGAGCTTGTCTTGGTGAAAATGTTACAATGCTGATGTCACAAATCTGCACCCACTGTTGGCATCCTCTCTGCTGAATTGTTTCATGGGCAGGAAGGCTGTCTCAGCCCTCTGCAGCTTCCTACAAATTAGGAAGCACTCTAAGGAAATATTTCAAAGAACGTTTGTCTTTCACTTCTGACACTTCTGTCATGTTAGTTTTCCAAGTTAGTAATTTACTTGTATTTGTAATATGAATTTAGCTTTAGAAAGAGTTACTGTAGTACAAATGTGACATAATTCAGGACTTAATTCAGTGTGCCAAGTAAGCAGGTACTGTCCTTATAAGAAAGGAATTACAGTGGCTAAGAAGAGGAAAATGTGTGTTGGTTTATAATGTTTGCATATTGTGGTCCTCTTAAATGTGGCTGTCAGGGAGGTTCTTTCCTGTGAATTTTGTGGTTTCTTGGCGTTCTTGTACTGTCAACCATAATGACATATTAGTAAAAATATTCCTAGTTAATAAACAGACTGCTCCTTAGAAGTGAACTGCTCTGAAAAGCCCACACACATTGTAAAGTAAAATCTAGTGTGTTGAGAAAGCATACTGAAGAACCAGAAAGTAATGGTTATTCTGTTTTCATTTCTTATGCTAAAATAATCCTTTTTCACCTCTAGGAGGAATATCTTTCTCTTGTGGCCAGACTTATTATCCATTTCCGAGATATTCGTGAGTAATTTTTTAGTTTTAGTTTTCTTTTCTTCTCAATTGTGGTTACTTGCTGAATCCTCATTTAAAAAAAAAAAAAAATTCGGGCTTCTATGTGTGATTCTGCACGTGATTCTTAACAGGTTGCTTTAAAAATCTTCCTGTAATATGCATGCCTAATTTATAAATACTATTTTTTTACACATCCTCTATAATAGAAAAGTGTTTCAGAAATTATTTAAACTTGCTACTTTTCTTCCTTCCTAATTTTTCCCATATCTTTACCTTCTTTCCATTTTTAATATAGCATTCTTATTACCAAATTGGCTTAAGTTAATGTATTTTATTAGAGCTACAGTATTTTTTAAATTATGACGTTAAGATATTTCTTGTAGAGAGTATATCCAAAGGGTCAAATGTGACAATATTAGCAAAGATGATCAATTGTTTTTTCTTTGCAGACAATAAGAAATCTCAAGCCTCAGTCAGTGGTAAGAGTTCCTTTTTTTGTTTTTGTTTTCTTCCTTCCCCTGTACTCTCCATTTCTAAATAGAACAGCTTAGAAATCAGGGCTGTGGTGTAGTAAGAATAAAGCATCTGTGTATCCCTGGCTGGGATATTAAATGCTGCTGGAGTAAAGGAAGGGGAGCAGGACAGTCTTGGAGTTGTTTAGTGATGAGGGTGACAGGCTTGGCCAGTGCTTTGGATGTAACACAGCAGACTTGTTTGTACTTTTGTTAGCTCACAGCTCTAAGATTCATGAAACCATGAGAGTGATTGAAAATAGTCTGCTGAGCAGCCCAGGTTCCTGCCTGTTGCCAGCTGTGGCTTCCTCAGGTGTTGCACCAGAGGCAGAGGTATTTGTGGGGCTATTTGGTGAGCTTAAATCTGATCCTGGCTCCTGTCTCTGTGCTAATGCTCACTACAGTGGATGTTAGCGACATAATATGGTCCTGTGGATTTATCCCTCTCTAGGGCAAATATGCAATCTGTAATTGATTAACATGCAGTCTAGACTGCTGGAAATTATTTTATAAGTATTCTTAACAAAGAGGTGGTGTGTGTTCTGTACCTGGTTAATATCGCTTCTGCACCCTGTGTTGTGTTTTGACCTCTTAAATTTTCTTTCACTCTTTAACTTCACTTTTCTGTGTGCCCAGGATTCAGATTATGAAAACTGTCTTGAAAAGCATTGAATTTATTCAATGCATAATAACTGATGTTAGAGGGGGTACTGTACAGCAAAGTACATCCTCTGGTCTGAGCATTGCTTCTCTGACTTGAGGAGGAAGATCCACAGTGGGACTCACTTCGTTTTTGAGATTAAAAGCTTTATATCCTCATGGAGTTTTGTTGGCAGCTTGTTTTGACTTTTATATTAATTTGGAGGTGGCTAATAAGTTCCTTTTCTCTGATGTATTTAAAATCTGTGTGGAACTTCACAACACTGGAGCACTTTAAATCATCTCTACTCTCTACAGAGAGGCAAAGATGTGCCGGAAGCCTTGTCTCACAGGCAGGGCAGTGAATCTGAGTTTGTCAGGGTGCTGCATCTAGTCATGGTCTGAAGTTGCCAGGTCAGAGAATGGATGATGGAGAGAGGAGGATTCTGGAAAAGCAATTGCATGGCTGGCTGCATATCAGTGTCTGTTTCCTTTGTAGATCCGATGAATGCCCTGCAGAATCTAACTGGGGGTCCCACGGCAGGGGCGCCTGGGATGGGCATGGCTTCCCGAGCTCAGGGAGCACCAATGAGTGGGATGACAGGCCTTGGTCCAATGGCACAGCAGATGAGTCTCCAAGGGCAGCAGCAGCCTCCTGGAACCTCAGCAATGGCCCCTCATGGGATGCCTGGTGTCTCCACAGCTACTCAGCAAAGTAAGTGTTCAGTTTGCTTCAACCATTGAAGTTGTTAGATCAGCTTTTCAGTTATAAGTCCTTTCCTGAAGGAAAAGGTGCTAAAGAGATGTGATACTTCTGGCTAAATCAGCCAGGTGAACTGGGGGAAGAATTGATTTCAAGTACTGCTACCTAATTGGATAAAGGTCTTCCTTAGTATAGTCAACAGTATAGCTGTTGTATGAGCAAATTCTTTCATCGTGTCATCTTCAGAATGTTGTATGTAGAGCTCACCTATGTTTTCCATGTTATGGTGCTTCCTGCTGGTGATCTCGATGCACATTCTTCCTGCACATTTTTACTCTTAGGTTGTTGACTTAATGGAGGCAGAGTGAATTACAAGTTGGTAGTACAAAGTTGTCCTGGTTTAGGGCAAATTTGTGAGAGAACCCCTGAATGGAGTCCCTATGGGAAGCAAACCTAAAAGGCCCCTCCCCCACAACCCGCCCAGGAAAAAAGAACTTCCTCAGAGGAAAGTGGAAAAAACTATTTATTTAACAAATAAGGTGCCCACAAGCATAAAGAATGAATAATATGAAACAATAAGACCTCTCATTGTCTAAAGGAGATGGTAAATTCAGAAAGTCCTTGCTGTGGGTAGCTCAACTCGCTCAGTCTCTTATCAGTTCCTCTGGTGCTGAAAAATGCTATCCTGGGCCCCAGGGGCGCAGGTGTGAGATCCGGGTGTCTCTCTGGGTTTTCAGTCCAGGACAGGTCTCAGACAAGCACAGTCCAGGAGCAGGAATGGAGAGGAGGGAATGCTGTTTCCAAAACAAACTCTGCACGTCTTCTTTCTCCCCTTTCACTCTCGGAACTGATGTCGCAGCAGTGATTCTCTCTCTCTAGGATCCTGATTCATGAATCTTGGCTCATGCTCCTCAAGGTTGCTACTCCATGACCATTCTCCCCTTACCAGCTATCCCTCTTTTATCTCACTCATCCTTATTGGATATAGCTATTACTCATCAGAGGCAAGGCTGCATTGGTTAATTAACAAAGCTGTTACTTATCAGGGGTTACTTAGTCTTAAAGGTACAGAACTTAACATACAGCATAAACAGAACAGACAACTGGGGACACAAGCATCAAAAAGTCACCCCAGGACAAAAGTGTAATTAATTCTGCTGTTAATGTGCCCTATCCATTTGAGGAAGCAAAAGTATGTACTGCTAAAGAAGGACATTAATTAATCTCACATTATTTGGGTATTGTGTTCTAAGTACAGTCTATCTTCTCTTTAGCCCAGCTTCAGCTTCAGCAGATAGCCCAGCAGCAACAGCAGCAGCAGCAGCAATTCCAGCAGCAGCAGGTGGCCCTGCAGCAGCAGCAGCAGTTCCAGGCCCAGCAGTCAGCCATGCAGCAGCAGTTCCAGGTGCAGCAGCAGCAGGCGGCAGCGGCTGCAGTGGCGCAGCAGCAGCAGCAGCAACAGCAGCAGTTGCAGGCTGTCCAGCAGCAGCAGCAGCACATGCTGAAACTGCAGATGCAGCAGCAGCAAAACCAACAGCAGGTGATGACAAACATCTACAGTGGAAAATGTGGTGATCTGCTGGTTTGAAAGCAAACCAGTAGGAGATCCCAAGTCAGAAGTACAATTTAATAGGAAAATTAAAATAAAACACAGTAGTACAAAAACACTGACAGAGTCAGAAGACAACCTGACACCCTTTTGGTCAAGGGTTTGGTAGCAGTCCAATTAAATGGTGGCTGTAGTCCTCCTGGAGTGACAGATGTGGTTCTGTTGAAGCAATGATCCTGTAGAAAGGTGAAGTTTTCTTCTGAAGGCCCAGTGGTGGTGTAGGTGGGTCTGATCTTCTTCTGAGAATGCAGTGGAAATAGGCTGCCCTGGTGTTCTGACACTCACATTATATCCAGGTAGGAATGCTTGGCTCCTCCTGCTGGGTGGAGCATCTCCCAATGGGATGATGTAATTTTATCAGTCATGCAGAGAGCCTTAATGGCCCATTAACATCAGATATCCCTCTGGAGGGAGGATGGGTTAGGGAAGAGATAAGGAACACTGCCCTAGCTGGTTTAACAGCTGGAAATAGAAAACATTCTTTTGGTTACATCTTACATTGCAGCCTAAGACAGTGAGTTACTTGTGAAGTGAGGCTTGCCTTGTGTGGAAGTATCAGCTCTGCCTGTTCCTAGCACATTCCCACTTTAGGGTAGGACTACAGGTTAGATTGGCAAGTGAATTGACAGCAGTATATTAACGTGCTAGAGGAAAGGCTTTACAGATGTTTTGTTGCTTTCTTCTGTCATAGCAATAGGGAATTAAAATCTTTGTCTCTTTATAAATGTCAGGGTAGTCTTTCATTCTGACAGACATTGGGAAAGAACAGCATTTGAATTACTCCAGTGTCTTGGGTTATGTAACCAAAAAAAGTGTATTCCATTTCATCTGTTGAAAGCCGTTGGGGAGATTTTTTTTTCTTTATCCCTTGTAACTCCAGGGGTGAGGGGGGCGAATGCCTTCTGATAATGGCCCAGCCACTAAAGCCAGCTGTGGCAGTGTTTCTTTATCTCTTTCACCACCTGTCCATCCTCCAGGGAGATATCTTCTGATAATGGGCCATGAAGGCTCACCAGTGACATCACGCATGACATCATCAGGGATATCTGCTGATAATGGGCCATGAAGGCTCACCAGTGACATCACACATTACATCGTCCCATTGTGAGATGCTTCACCCAGTGGGGGGGAGCCAACTGTTCCTACCTATATGAAAACTGAGCTAAAAAAACAAAACAAAACAAAACTGGACTCAGGAACTCCAGGGATCTGGGTTATTTTTCCACTGGATCCCTGGAGGAAGACCAGACCCATCTCGCTACCACTGGACTTTCTACAGGATCATCTCTTCTCCACAGAACCACATCTGTTACTCCAGGAGGATTTATTTGGACTGCTCCCAGCACCCTGACCAACAAGGTGTCAAGTCATATCTCTGACCCTGTCAGGGTTTTCCACGGCTTCTGTTTGCTTGCTTGCTTGTTTTTTTGTACTACTACATTTGTATTTTTTAATATTCCTAGTAAAGAACTGTTATTCCTATTCCCATATCTTTGCCTGAAAGCCCCTAATTGCAAAATTATAATAATTTGGCAGGAAGGGGAATTCTCTGCTCCAAGGGAAGTTCTAGCTTTCCCTGGCAGACATTTATCAGTCATGCAGTGTGACTCAATGGCCCATTAACAGCAGATATCCCTCTGGAGGGAGGATGGGTTAGGGAAGAGATAAGGAACACTGCCCCACTGTTTCAACAGCTGGAAATAGAAAACATTCTTTTGGTTACATCTTACATTGCAACCTAAGACAGTGAGTTACTTGTGAAGTGAGGCTTGCCTTGTGTGGAAGTATCAGCTCTGCCTGTTCCTAACACATTCCCAAACTGTCTTTCAAAACCTAGACATCTAGCAATAGTGGCTGTTTTGTCATTGTGTGAATAATGTGTTGCCACTTTAAAAATGTGCATATATACATGTGTGTATGTACATCTTTAGGAAAAAAGCAGATGAGGAAACTTCAGCTGTCATATTGTTGTACAGTCTTTGGTAAGGGGTGATTACATTTGAAAAACTGTATATGAGCCCATTTGTACAGGAGAAGCTGATGGTCTTCACCTTTGCTTTTAAAAGTTACAGAAAAGCTTGTAATGTGGAAATACAGGCTACAGACCATTTAGGGTTGAGATATATGAGGGGTGAGTGGGTAAAAAGGTTGGGCTTTCCCTTTAGGCTTAAAACATCAATCTGATGTATTAGGATTCTGTTTACTTTTGGTTTATGCTATAGAATTAAGTCTGCTGTTGCATTGTTGGAAGCTCTAACATCCTGGCTTTTCCTGCTTTTTAGATGCAGCAGCAACAGCAGCAGCAGCAACTCCAACGGATTGCTCAAATGCAACAGCTGCAGGCAGCACAGGTCATGCAGGCACAACAGCAGCAGCAGCAACAACAGCAGCAGCAACAGCAGCAGCAAATACCACAACAACAGATACAGCAGCAGCCACCTCAACAAGTCATGCAGCAGCAGATGCAACAGATGCAGCAGCAGCAACAGCAGCAACAGCAGCAGCAACAACAACAACAGGTTGCTCAGGCACAACAGTCTCAACTTCCACCACAATCCCAGCCTCAACCCCAGCCCATGGTATCTCAACCTCAGGCAATCTCAGGACAAATTCCCAGTCAGGTCATGCCTGTTACTCTCACACCACAGCAGCTAAAAGCTATGCAGGTAAGGGCTAGTGACCAGATGATTATTGATTTGTTATGACCATCTACAGAAATAAAAAATATATCTGACTTTTGCTAATAATGAAGTAGGAAAACCATAACTTGTTAAGAGCTCTGCAGCTGGCAAGTTATGAGTACTGGGTGTTTAAAGGTTTTTATCTAGGCCTGCCAGTAGAGAACAGTTTTGTACTTAAGGGTAGGAGTTCTGGAAATCTGTGAAAACCATTCATGCAGCTAATATTGAAAAAATAATTTCTTGTCTCACTCTTGAATGGACAAGTGAAAAAAAAAAAAAAAAGAAACATACTCTGGTTAAAGAAAAATTACCTCCATGCTGTTTGCTTTTCTAGAACACAAGCAAGTACTTTAAAGTGTTCTAGACTGCAGCCAGTGTTAGCTCTCTGCCATGCTGGCTTTGCTTCTGCTGCCATGTTGGGAGATTGGGGTCACAGTTTAATATGCTGGTTGTTCCTGCCTTGAAGAGAAGGTGGGCAAGACAACAGTTTTACTCTGTTAAATCTTTTGTGGGTCATCCTCTTAATGGTGCAGCTTTTTGTAGTGTTACATTATTCTTATCTGGGCTGTGTAGGTTACTGTTGAGCCAAAGCTCAGACCTGTTCTTCTTTGGGCCTTATTGGGGAGGACTGTCAGCCACACTTCAGAAATGGATCAGCTGATACCTCCACTTTGTGCTCCTACCGGCTAAGCTAGGAGTAGTTAAATGTCATGATTGTCACACTGACAGATGTAATGAATTTATGAACATTTGAAATGTGGGTCATTGGTAGGCTTGCCAGAAAGTTAAGTACCTCTTATTGTATATAAAACCTGAGAGTACAGGTTAGAAGTTGGAAGAAGTTGTTGAATTGGGTGTGCAGTCTGTGGGAAAACTATTCTAAATGTTTTAAACATGGTAACTTGTGTTCACAAAAAAACCTCAAAACCTTTTGGTTCGTGAGGCTGTCTTGTCTCCATACCCTTTTTAATGAGCATAGTCAATGCAGTTGAAACAGAAGTGTCATACCCAACTTAGGTATGCATGTTTACTTTGGGTTTTGTTCTCCTACTCTAGGTAAGAGCTCAGCTGGTCCAGCAGCAGCAGCAGGCAGCAGCAGCAGTGCAAGCAGCTCAGGCCCAAGCTGCTCAGATGGGAGCTTCAGGGCAGGTAAGGGCCCAGGGCCAGTGTCACAGGTCACAGGCCTGTGGCAAGTGCATGCTAGAGATGAGCATGGAGTTGGGTTTCTGGTGGTTTCTGATGAGGGGTCTGACTTTGGTCATCCCCTGTATAAAGGGGTTATGGTCTTCTCTGCTGTTTCTCCTTTGCCTGGAGTCAGAGGCAGGATTTCATTGCCAACCTCTCTGTGCATGCTCTCTGTCCCAAGTAGGTCCAGGTGTTGCCTGTACTGACACAGGAATGCACATGAGTAAGATGGTCTCCTGTGGGCACACTACAAGTCTGACTGTTGGTACCTGGAGTGTATCACCTCTTCTTTCATTAAACTCTCTTAGGTGACTGCTTTGTTGTGTAAACTGATTTCTGTACTGTGAATTTTTGCCTGCTATCTTTAATCACATGTGATTTACTGTCCATCTTCATGTATTGACTCTAAAAAAAAAATAGTATAGACAATGAAATGTCTCTGCACTCCCTTTCAGTCCTTTCATCTTTCATTCTTCTTCTGAGTGAAATGGGCAGTAGATCTAGATGCTGTTTTTCTGGATGTGAATTGTGAAGAACAAATGGTGTGTGTCACAAGTGCAGAGTTACATTAAAAAAAGTGCTGGGTGAAAGCTTGTTGTCTAACATGGGTTTTTTTATCCTGCAATACACCTGCAGCCCCAGTGGTTGTTTCTTGATGTGTGTCTGGTATGAAGGAGACTTGGGGAAAAAATGGGGAATGGCTTGAAGCTGAACCTCTTATCGCATTTTCCACAAGAATATGGAAGTCTTTTATGGCTTACCTCTGTAGTGTTTCATATTAAGGCATTTTACAGTCATGGGTAAGTACAAATATCATCACTCTGTAGAAGAGAGAGGCAGACAGATGAAATTACTAGGACTAATGGCAGAATTCTTTTTGTATATCCAGACATTCCATGTTTTTCAAGCACCATTTTCCATTCAGTGCACAAGTAATGTTATAGATTCAGTAAGAAGCTTTTTATATGGACTGTGATAGCAATTGCTTCTTCACTGTACACCTCCCAGACTTGTATCTGGGGTAGTGTCTTGTACCATGGTAACTGACATGGCCACATCCTTGTTGGTGTGGCCAAGTTCTGTTTCTGAATTGCTCCTTTGGCTTGTGTCAGTGTAACACAGGATGTAAAAGCTGAGCACTGGTAAGTACAGTTGGGACACTACTGGCAGCAGTGCAGAATTCTCTTCCAACAGTTGAAATGTGAATTAAGACTTGTTTGTTTCTTGAATAATTTCCAGGTGGGAGCTGCAGGGACTTAGAAGGAGACACTGACTTTTTCTTGTTACTAACTTTAATGGTGCTCTTTTCAACTCTGAAGCAGATGGATTGTGTTTATTTAGAGTCAACTTAATTCTTGCCCCTTTAGTGACTTCTTGTGCCAGTGGCTTAAGAGCACAGTGCATTTGAAAGGCTTTGGGTGATAACATGGTTGACAGACAGTTTTATATTGCAGCTTTATCCTTTCCCGTGTAGTAAATTTGGGGATTGCTCTTTATCTACCACATATGGAGTTTGGAATATTCCACATATGGGCTTTACTCCACTTATGTTCATGCCATTGCAAGATGAGTTTGCCAAAATTCACCTACCATTATGAAGTCCAATAACTAAATGGGTTCCTTGTACTTGTCTAAATATTTTCTGGATATAATAGTTTTAAGATTGTGGCTGTATATAATATTACAATGCAGCTTCAGTGTTGAGAGTATATAAGGATTTTCTTTATTTTATAAGAATCTCTTTTAAGACTAGATTTTTGCATTCTATTTAGTAGATTTTTCAGTAGCATCAGCATTTTTAATAAATCTGCCTTGATTTCTTTATTTGGTTCAGGAAAGCTTTTTTTATAAACAAACCCTATCCTAATCTTTGCTTGTTACATTTAAACTTAGTCTTTAAGGGCTTTCAAACTGGGAATTTTGCTTGCTATCTCTGCATTTTTCCTTTTCCATAAAGTTTCTGTAAATTCTTCCTACATAAAAGTAAAAGCAGTCCCAGGTTTAAACATGGCTTCATGTGAGAAGTTCTTCTCTGAAGTTCTAAAGACACCACCCAGGTCAATGTTACCCTGCTCTAGTCCTTGTGAGCATGTAACTCACAGGGAAGCTTGTAGCAGGAGTGTCCTAGCAACCAGAGACCTACACAAAATGCCTGCAGCACCAAGGAAAAAGATCTGTAATCAACTGCAGTTAAGTATTAGTAAACTTAATTCACTGTTCTGATGCAATTCCTTCAGGTTCTCAGAATGCAGAATGGCTGATGCTGACTGAAAATCTGAGCTGCCTTTAGTACAGTGGCACTGGATGCACGTGCTCACTAGAAGCTGTATATTTATGGAATGCTGAACGTTTGGGTGTTAGATAAAAGAAAGTCACAGGTTCTGGGTTCTATTTGTTCTATTCTACTTCATTTTTATCAAATAATGGGGTTTGTAGCTTACTTTGGAGGGAGAGCCTCTTCTTGCTCTCTGATTTAGCTCAATTTTCAGGGTCTGGAATCTTACTTCATAAGAATCAATTTCACTTGTGGAGGAAGATATGTGTTCAGTTAAAATCTTTTTCAAAAATTCTGGTTGTGTTCTTATTTTACGAGAAGAGTTAACTCCTTTATGGACATACTGCTTTGGAACCCCCTTTCCTGACTCCTTTGTCAAAGGGTCATGGGTTTTATAAATATAAATGAGCTGGAGAATGGGGGAAAATAGATTACTTTTGTTAAGAGAGTGGAATTGGTATCATTTTATATATGTATTTCCTTTCCAAAACACACATTACAAAAAATACAAAAACCCTTAATCCAAAATTTTATGCTTGTGCACTCGTTTGACCAACCACAATACTACAAACAGCTGAAAGCCTTTGAATTGGAGTTTGTCATGTTGGTGTTCAGTGGTTTGCCAGACACTTAACCTGTGAATATTCTTCTGATTTCCTTTGCCTCAGTGGAAGTAATCTAAATCTTCACACTTTGGTGGTGTGGCTTCAGAAACATGGCCAAGATGGGATATGTGGGTCACCCAAACATGCCTGGGATTCCACACGCTCCAGAGATCTGTGTGCATTCACGAGGGTCTAAGATGGGGTGATTGTGCCTGAAAGGATGTATTCCTCCCCCCCTCAGCAATTTCCCCCTTTTTTTTTGGTTTTGTTAGGGTTATGTTGCTTCACCAGCTCTCATGTTGATACTGTAGCTCTTCACTGCACTTCATAGCATCCACCTGTGCTTGTGGCAGTGCTGGGTTGTTGTGTTTGCTCGTGGCAGCTGCTGCATGCTGTGTGTGCACGTGTGCATGTGTGTGTGATGTCTGAGGCGCTCTCATTTGTTCCCCTTTTGAAATCCTGTCTCTGACCATCCCTCTTTGCCTGGATGGAAAGGGACTGCATTTGCTCTGATGTTGTGAACTAACAGCTGTGCTGAATTTGACACTGTTTTCTTTATCAGTTATTGCTTTCCTTTTTCAGTCTTGCTATGTTGTATTTAATTTTATTTATTTTTAACAATTGTAAGCACATGCATTCTTTGACTCTGTAGAGATGTGTTGCTGGCTGCTTCAGTCCATTTACATAAACACCAAGCAGGAGTGCCCCAAACCATTTACAGGAAGGAGACTCCATTATCCCTTAGGTTAGTTAGGATTGTGTAGGTTCCTTGGTAACATGTAAGCTAGGAAAAAAAGGTAGCCCAGAGAACTTTACTGTAGATCTTTGAAGTCCCAAACAGAACCTCTTTTACTGATAAGTGAATCTGCCAAAGCTACCTGAATACTACCTCAAATATATGCTGTATTTGTTGTAAATTCTCAGTATGTGGTGTAGTATCAAATTTCAAGTAGCAGAGGGCTATACAGATATAAAAAATTAAATCTGTGTGGCTCATGCAGGCTGATGGTTCTAAAAAGTACTTTTAGACACTGCAGAGCAGCATAGTCCTAATACTATTTCGAAATAAATAAATTATTCTAATGCTTACCTTTATAATTTACCCTAAATGATTGCATTTTAGGGTGTGCTCACCCTATACAGCTGGAGAATCAAAAAGCATGAATAGGCTTGAGGAAGATCATGGACTCATAATAATTTAGCATGCCTTAGTAGTAGAGGAATAGGTATTTGTCAAAATTATGGTAATTAAAAATTACCAATACTTGACTTATTGTGTGGGTTATAAAAGGAAGGAAATAGATTTCTCAAACCTGGAAGTCCTTTTTGTAGTCCTTGGCATTGTTACACTGGCATAGGTTAGGCTGGTGTGAAATTTGCTCACTGTGGAGCATTGTACTGACAGCTGCTGTTGAACAAAATGTCCTGGAACAGAGGGGGCATTGGCCAGTACTGCTAAACCAGGAAATACTGCTAAACCACAGTGGGGGAAAGCACATCAGAAACCTATGGCATTACAGAGCTTCTTATATGGAGCGTTCCTGACAGCAATCTTAGAGTATGTCTTTCCAAGACTTTTAGAGCTTTAGATGTCAGGAAAGATGTAGGAAAGACCCTCCATGGAAATGACAGGATAGTCAACCCTTGACCCACAAGTCGGAGTCTGCATCTTAGCTCTCTCAGGGTACCAGGAGTTCATTAGGTGCTCTCTGGAAACAGAAGGAGTATGAAAAGGAGTTTGATTTCCAAGCCAGCATGCTAGGTTAACCTTTAGAGAAAAGCTCACTAACCTTCCCTTCATGCTCCCGCTCCCCAGTTCCTGGAGGCTGCATGTGCTTCTCATCCTGCCAGTGCACTGCATTTCTTGTTTTGCGATTACTTTTGTCTGTTGTCCCTCTGTCCTCAAAGATGATCACCGCACCTATGGCCCGAGGTGGGATGCAAATCAGACCACGGTTCCCGCCTACCACCGCGGTGTCTGCTACACCACCAAGCTCCATCCCCTTGGGCGGACAGCAAATGCCACAGGTATTTACTGGGTCACAGCACATTGTGTCAGCACTTGTGCAAAGCTTCACTGCCTGGGTCTCTGGCGCTGTGTTTCCAGCGAGGAAATGTTCACTTTTGCATCAAACTATGAACTTGCTGGTGTTACTCAGGGTGTTGGCCTGTTTAGGTTGTGTTTTTTATGGATCCTTTTTCATTTTAAGTAATAGGTTTTCTGACAGCTTGGGATATAAATAAAGCATTTTTAAACTGGGATAGAGCTTTTTTTTAACATGTAAAACTTCTCCATGTTCAGAATTGATTCAAGTCTCAAAGGTCCACACTCAATGAGTGTGCATTTCTGAGTGTTGCAAGTCAGCACTGCAGCATACCTGGCTGAGTTGTGTCCAGGACCTTGCTTGGTGTAATGTTCATGCTCTGTACAAGTGCTTCTTGTGTTATTAGTAAACTTGGCTGGTTTCAGTTTGAGCAGCTTCTTGGCATGGTGTCAGGGACCCAGAAAAATTTGAGCTGTTCTTTTCTTTCATGGTTGTGTAGGAGGAATTGCCAGAAGGATTGCACTTGTACCTGCATCAGAGAAGAACCTGTGTAGGCAGGCTGGCAGTTCCTATCCAGTTGTTGCTGGAAAATGCATGAGGTCAGAGCACTTCATTTCTTCTCAGGAGTTTGCAAAGGTAGTGAGAGTGACCAGGAAGATTCTGCAGTCCTAGGCAAACATATCTGTTGTCATTTCTGGTTGAAGATGGATGGTCATTTCAATCCAGAACAGTGTGCATTTGTTAACTGACACAAACCCCAGCCATAGCTGTGGAGTCAGAGGGGAGTTTACTTTGTCCTTTGGTCACTGTAGCAGTTAATAGACACTGAGATAATCATCTCCCATTTGAAATATCCACAATATTTGAGGCTTTCCCATGGATATTTAAATATTAATTTTGCTTATATTTAATATTTGACTCATAGCAAAAGACTTCTGGTTCAAGCATTCAGTGTCACAGGGTGATCTTTCAGCACTGTCACTGTTACTGAGGAGCTTTGATTTCTGACACCAAGTGAGCTGCTCATCAGAAGTGTTCTCAGTAGCATGCCAAGGATTGTGAAAGTGATGTACAAGGCTGAACAACTGGTCAAAGCAGCAGCGGAAGAGAAATCTTTCATGAGCAATGATTGTAGTGAAAATGACTCTGAAGCAAGTGCTAGGGTGAGTGAGTGAGTCATGGTTTAATGGTGGCTGAAACATGTCTTGAAGGCAGTCTGACCTGCCATGTACTTGACAGCTCTGGACCAGCATGAATCTCTAGTATTGTCTGCCAAAACATTTTGTTCAGGTTCTAGGTAGATTAGAAATTAGAAATGCTGTCTTTTACACCTCTTAATCTAATAAAATGCTAAACTACTATTGTCTGTTGGGTATAACTTTGTTGTCATCAGAGCCCTTCAGCTGTTCACAATAGGACTAAAGGGCTGTAGCAGATATGTGGTTATTAATCACTCATTTAAGAGCAACATGTCCTCTCCTTGACTGTAGCATCAAAATCCATTTAGATGTGGTGATAGGTAGTTCAGGGTCTATTTTCTCTTTGGAAAAGAATCTTGGTGTTGCATTGAAGAGCGCTTTTCAACAGAAGGACCAGATGTGATATCAATACCTTGTGGCTATTTATTTTTATCCCATATGACAAAACAATCTGTCCTTTTTTATCACAAGACTCATTTGATTCTCTAGTGAGTTTATTTGTTTGGTTGGGGTTTTTTGCTTATTACAGACTTTTCAAACAAAACAAAAATTACTGATATGATGTCATATTCCTCAATCACCTGGTGTTTTGATTTGCAAGAGAGAACTAAGAGCCCTTACCAGCCTTGTCTCTTGAGTGCTGTTCTGTGCCTGAGACTCAGCAAACTGGAGATAGAACTCATAGCTGGGTTTATCTTCCAGGACAGTGTGCTCTGAACACTAAAAATAGCTTTGATTTAGTGAATGTAAATGCAAACTTTTATCACACAGGCCTGAATACCTTTTGGGCAAGACTTCAGAAAATTAGAGTATGGTGTCATGATCAGGTCACCGTAGGGTCACAGAGCAAACTCATGCTCAATGGGCTGTAGTAGCTGTCCATGGACATGCTTTTATGTGCAGAAATTCATATCCCTCAGTGAAAAAATGTGTAACTGGATTTCCTTGTACCTGTTGAAGATGCAGGGTGTACAAAATGATCAGTAACCATGGCTTAATTCTGGAGCTGAATGAATTCAACGGAGTTAAAACTCCAGAGAGGAGAGGAGGTTTTGTCTTTTTGTAGCTATTCATAGCTATGTTTGTTTGGGTTTTTTTTTTTTTAAGCCTTCTTTTTACTCAGAGTCAGCTGCAAAGAGCATTCCCTAGACATTGAAATTTCATTAAATTGTTACAATCTTAATCCATATCCTGCAAATAATGTAGAAAGCTAAATCTGAAATCATCTTTAAATCTGTTCTATAGAAAAAGTTTTGAAATTATGTAGCAAATGAACTGCTGTCAAAGAAAACCAAGGCAGTAAATTCAGAGCTGCACACTTCTGAATGACTGTTTTTGAAAATGTCACAATTTTGCTTACTATTAGACATTGGCCTTTGCTGTTCTGAAATGAAGCTGGCAGAGAGCAAACCTGCAAAGGAGGAAATCTGTTTACCTGTGCAAGTATTTGAATGAGGAGGGGTAGTGCAAAACATTCAATTAATCCAGTGCTTACATGCACAGTAAATGCTGCATATCCTTTTCTTCACTTTTCTGCAGCATTTGTAAATTAATGGTAATAATGTTCTTGGTGCTGAATTACACACAGAAGCTTAAATCTGGCAGAAAACTTAATGAAATCTTTCTCCTCCCTTCCCAAAACACAAGGATTTAAGTGTTCAGAAGTAATTTTTTGTAACCAACTTGAGACACTTAACAGGGGCCTGATCTTCAGGAAGTGATGAACCACTCCAAGTGGTCTTAGTCTGACTTGATGAAAAATGGGTGCAGTATCCACATGGGTAAGATCTAAATCACTTGCTGTCTAATAGCACATTAAATAGACTTGTGAAGAATCAGGGAATGCTTTTTTGCAGTGTCCATCCTAGCTTCCTTCCAAACATGGTGAGCTGCCTGGTGTCTGTGGGAGGTAAACTCTGCTTTTCAGTCTCAGAAATGCTTTTCCAGCTGTTGAGGAGAGACATGCTGCTAAAGAACCCACCTCCTTTGGAAAACAGTAAGCACAGGCTCAGTAGTTGCTGATTATGGAGAAAGGGAAGATATTGTATTTCAGCCTCATTTGCTGTATGCACTACCTTTGGGAGAGAGGTTGCAAAGGTACTGGGGCTATTGAAGATTGAAAAAAAAATCGTAGTATGTCAGGCTGCATTTGGTTTTGAACTATTCTGTAATGGATGATAAACTAGTATCTTCAAGCTTAGTAGCTTTGCACTGAGCTGGGGATTGTGCTTTTTTGGGGGGGAGTATGACCTTTTGCATAGCTGCAATCTGGTAGTCCAAGCAAAGCATCTCCTGTTGTAGTCAGTGTGTCCATGCAAAAGTAGACAATGGAATACTTTTCAATGTGCTAAATATCATGTCCTCTGGATACAGTTGGATTATTTAGATTGAAAGACGAACATTTAACACAAGAGAGTGAAGGGCAACACAAATTTGCAGTGCCTGTGGTGTGCCTGGGACTTGTGGGTTTACTGGAACTTCGAGAGTTGTTAATTCAAAGATGCTAATCAGTGACTTACAGAATGGACACATGGGTTAATGAGCCACAATATATTGCCTCTGCAAGCTAATTCCATTTACCTTTGTATGTACTTATTTATAGCCTCAAGTCATAAGAACTCTGCATGTGCCTTAAACAAATGTGATCACTTAATATCTGCATCACTATCCCATGGCTCTGCCATTGCACAGGTTTTCTTGTTTGGTTTTAAGTGATTGAGAGGCAAAATGTTTATTACAACACTTGTGAGAAGTTGCACAAATTTTAGTTCATCTGGCTCTGGCACTGTAGAGGGTACAGAATAAACAGTTGTTACCCAGAGCTTGGTGCTGTTCTGGAAATGCTCTTACTTGTCTTTTTGTCCTTTAGGCACACTTCATCATTCTCCAAAGGTCAGAAAGATGCTTCATTTTTTTTTTCAACTCAGCTGTTCAGTTCGGAGTTTCTATCTCCACCCAGATTTTCAGAACTCAATATTTAAACAAGGTGTTGGTGGTTTGGCTTACCTAATTTTTTTCTTCCTTCTTCCAGTTGAGAAAACCAGTTGAGAAGCTGCAGTTGAGTCTGACATTTTGAAGACTATAATTAAAATGTCTAAATAAGGAGGGGTTTTTGACTCTTCATTATCAAGTGGGAAATGTCTTTTCTTCCTGCTCTTCTTTAGTTCTAATAAAGTACAGGTTTTTTCACATGGCACTTCCAACATTTTAATTGCAACGTGGTGGTTTGGGCAGTGAAAAATAATTATTACACAGTTAATTCAAACTATGTGCAGTTTTAATGGTCATTTCTACTTGATAAGATTTACTGCCCTGAGAGCTTCAAGAGTGACACAGGTGGGAGTGTCCTTATGGGAGAGAAGGGAAACTAATGCTTTCATTTCTTGTAGGCCTGAGGATACACTTCTCTCCACAGGTAAAGCCTTTTAGTTAGGTTCCCATCCTCTGCTCCCTTTTGTTGTTATTGATGGTATCTTTTCCCACATTCCAGGTGAGCCAGAACAATATTACCATGATGTCATCCCCATCTCCTGTCCAGCAAGCTCAGACACCGCAATCGATGCCTCCACCGCCACAGCCGCAGCCGTCACCCCAGCCAGGCCAGCCAACCTCTCAGCCAAACTCAAATGTCAGGTGAGCCACACTGCAGCTCCTGAGCACTTCTGTTCATGCCATAAGCCTGAGCTTTTCACAAACACTCAATAATCTTACTCTGTTTCCATTGATGTGAATGAATTTTAATACCAATTCCACTGGGAGCACAGGTGAGACTGTGTTGAATTCACTCTGAAAACTCACGTTTTACATAGGTAATCTGTGTATGAAATTTCACCAAGGCACAACTACAGGTTGATGATGCTTACTAAAATCATATCTGCTTACAGGCTGATAATCCTTCCTTGTCAGATCCTAGCAGGTTTAATTTTATGTTTACTTTTCAGCTCTGGTCCTGCTCCATCACCCAGCAGCTTTCTCCCCAGTCCATCTCCACAACCATCGCAGAGCCCAGCAGCTGCACGAACACCTCAGAACTTTAGTGTCCCATCCCCAGGTCCTTTAAACACTCCAGGTAAATGATCTGAGAGCTGTACTGCACACCATGGGTTGGACTATGTTTTGGTAACTGTAATAAAATTCCTGGGAAACCTCTTATTTTTGGCACAGTGTAAACTTCCGAGAGCTCTACGTAGCAGCTGACATTGCAGGCAGTGAACATGTCATATACACCACATAACACAACAGCTTGGAATCCCAAATCAAAATCAATTGAAACTTCTTTTCTCATCACTGAACTATGTAATGGGTTTTTCTAGCTTCCCCAGTCTGAAAAAAAGAATGATACTTAATTTAATGGAGCAAGTTTATGGAAGCATAATGATTTCTTAGCTCCAACAGGAAGGAACCCTTAGTGACATTGTGCAGTTGTGAAGGACATAAAAACTTAATCCCAGGCAGCAGGCTGCTTTGCTGCAGAACACCTTCCCAGGTGTACTCTGGCAGTTTGCACTTCCCTACAGACAGAATAAACAGTTTGTGATACTGTGAATGGAGGTAACATACTGGCTCCTTCTCATACCAGTGTTGTGTGTTTTGCAGATAGGAAAGGACCCACTGAACAAAAAGTGCTGTGAATTTATTGTGTTTATTTCGTGTTTAAAGCATCAGAGTGAAGGCAAAATAAAGACCTAGAAAATGGGTATATGGAACTTTGGAACTTTGCAGGAAAAATGTATTAAGTGGGAGTTGTTGTTCTGCCCATAGAACATGTTATTTGTACACAAAGACTAGAGGGTTGGGCAAGCACCTAAACTGGAGAGCATCCAGTTGTGGATTTGGGTATTTGACAGGAGCTACACTTTGAGAGTGCCACATTTCAGATCAAGATTCTGGAATGTGAGAATAATGTTCTTCAGTATCTTTTATCACCCTGTGACATGCGGTCTTCTTTTTTGGCAGGAAATCCAAATTCTGTCATGAGTCCAGCCAGTTCTGGTCAGTCAGAGGAGCAGCAGTATCTGGAAAAACTCAAACAACTGTCAAAATACATTGAACCACTCCGGAGGATGATCAATAAAATAGATAAAAATGAAGGTGAGGTTTCCTGTATTTGGCCATGCATTTATCTGTGTGGGCTCTCTTATCTGCTGAAAGAAGCAATACTTTGTCTTTTGTCGTGACTTCTTTTCCAGGGATTAAAAATGTCAGAGAAAGTTAGCTGTTCTTTCTTGCTTCTAACTAAAAATTTTAGTGTGAGGAGTGGGGAAAATCCTTATCCTTAAATTCTCATCATTTTTTCTTACTTCTGATGGTTTTGAAACATGTATAGCATGTTAGTGCTTTGGATATACTTAGCATTAAATGAAAGGTTTTTAATCCTCACTAATTTTTTTAATATTGGCTCATATTTTCATTGTTGACAGTGTGGTGTATTTCTGTCTGCAAGAACAGAAGCTATTCTTGTAGTCAGTGTTAGTGTTTCTCATCCTGTTTCAGATAGGAAGAAGGACCTGAGTAAAATGAAGAGTCTCTTGGATATCCTGACTGACCCCTCAAAACGGTAACTTTTCCTGTCAGTTTTCCCTATTTTCCTGTCAGCTATTCCAGAAATCTGTTGTTTAGCACCCAGCCCAGTTGCCATTGAGGCCATCTCTGGGGCTCAGCTAGCAGAAACACTTCAGCTTTGGTGGGTGATGTGGATGAAATTTCTCCTCTTCCACAGGTGCCCCCTGAAGACGCTGCAGAAATGTGAAATTGCTCTGGAGAAGCTGAAAAATGATATGGCTGTGGTATGTAATGCTTTGTGCCAGCAGAGATAAGCAGCTCATTCCAAAAGGTCTTAAGACTTGGCAGGATCATTCTAGCAGTTTTTATTACTCATGCTGTTAAAACTTCAAGTAAGGTTGGACAAAATAAGAAAACAGGAAAAGATGACTTCATGTAAGTCACCTGTATGTCACGCTGAGACACGGAAGGAGCACGCTGGACACGCTCAGTCACTCAAGGCAAAAAGGAGAACTTTATTTACAGTTTCTACAATTTATAGACTCTCTAAAGTGAGAGTGGATTGGAGGATAATATACCTCTTCTGAATTACACTGGCCAGGTGAACAGTCTGTCAATTTTCTCCTTCTCCAAGAAGGAATGTGAAAAACACATAGTGTTTTGAGAAAAAGTGTGGGAATTCTGACTCCAAGTATGTAAATATCAGAAGGCTTTTGAAAATCAGGGCGAGACCTGTATGTATCTTTTAACTGAACTTCAATTTCTTGTGCTCTGTGCCAAGACCTGAATAATTCTTTCTTTGGACTATGGCTGATTTCAGGACAGCCTTCCTAAACCAAAACTACATATGGGGTTTTTTTGCTTTACTTCCCCCCTTAATATTACTATATACAGTTTTGAGAATCATTTGCATTTCATGCCTTGGAAGTCTACTGCTATAAAATTTTTCAGAATCAACAGTAGATATTTCTATTTTTGGTGATGATTAAAGGAGAAGGGGTTTCTGTTGTGTTTCAGCCTACTCCACCACCTCCCCCAGTGCCCCCTACCAAGCAGCAGTACCTGTGTCAGCCCCTCTTGGATGCTGTTCTGGCCAACATCCGCTCGCCAGTGTTCAACCATTCCCTGTACCGGACGTTCATGCCGGCCATGACCGCGATCCACGGGCAGCCCATCACGTACGTACCATGGGGCTGCTGCCTGGCCCGAGGGCTCATTGTTTGAGCAATAATGTTTCTCTAGAAATTGTTGAAAGAACAGATGGGTTTATGCATGGGGGTGACCTGGAGCTTTTCTTTTTTCACGTGAAATATTGAACAAGTGCAGCGTTAGCACATTTTCACCTGGTCCTTTTGTGTTTTACGCAGAGCCCCCATTGCTTCCCCTCGAAAGCGGAAATACGAAGAGGATGAAAGACAGACCATACCAAATGTCTTACAAGGAGAAGTTGCACGATTAAATCCTAAATTCCTGGTGAACCTGGACCCTTCACACTGCAGTAATAATGGCACAGTTCATCTCATATGCAAGCTAGGTAAGAAGAAAGGGGGAGATGTGCAGTTTGGTTACTCGTTGGGATTCACAGACTAGAAATCAAACTCAGTTATGCACAAAAAGCCTCCTGTCCAGCAAGAAATGCTCTGCTCTGATGGAAGTCTGATTGCCTTTTAGATGACAAGAATCTTCCAAATGTCCCACCACTCCAGCTCAGTGTTCCAGCAGACTATCCAGATCAGAGCCCTCTGTGGATAAAGAACCCCAGACAGTATGGTATGGAGATGCTGCCATGGCATTTGTTGGGCATGTGTATGTGACAGTAGTGGGGAAATGTGAACACCTAATGTTGCTCTTTTAATGTTGCTTTTAATACGATTTTTATGACAACTTCCTTTATCTGTTACCTCTTTTTTCTCCAGCAGCCAATCCCTTTTTGCAGTCAGTGTATCGATACATGACTTCAAAACTATTGCAGCTCCCAGACAAGCACTCAGTGACAGCTCTCTTGAACACCTGGGCACAAAGCATTCGTCAGGCCTGTCTCTCTGCTGCATAACAGCTCACCTCTGAAATCATGAAGCCAGAAAGAAGCTCACAACAGCTGGCCTCTTCCACATGCCACTGGAAAACCACAGTGTGGGGAGGTTACTTCAGAAGAAAGAAGCCTTATGTTGTTTTGTTTCTAGGTTGTCAGGTTCAGTAGAGAACCTGATGTTAGACTTAGCTTTCATGCTTTCTATCTTCTGCCTCTGTGGACTTTTGCCAGCATTTTCAGATATACAAAATGTGTATATATGGTTCTCAAGACTGTATTTAGGATGAGTTTTTATTGTCTTCTTAGAGAAGAAATTATTTGTGGACTTCCATCAGGGAGTCTGGTATAAGAGGGGGTAGGGAAAAATGTCCTAATTTGCTTCAAAATTTGCTCAGTGCCAGTATTTCTTTCACACTGTATGTTTTGTGACCTGATACTGCCCCAAAAATAAATGAGCTGCAACTCGAGAATGTGCTTGCAAACTTCCCAGTGGGTGCAGGAAATCTTTTTGACTATTAGCTTTGCCCAGAGATGGGATAAATTACATCCTTTTAAGGCATCCCTCAAATATGTGAGATAAATCTGGATAATTATACATGGGGGTGGGAATGTGGAACCAAACAGATCAAAAAAGGTTTTATTTTATAAAATCTTTTCTAGCTTATTCTAAATGCAACTTTGTATAAACGGTTTTTGGTTAGCATGGACCAAGTTTCTCACTCCAGAAGAGTAAGGTTGGGGAGAAATAAGAGATACCAATGTGCACACTGACTTCCTCTATAAATTCAGTAAATGTGTAGGTAAAGATGGGGGGAAACCAATAGTGCAAAGGCCAAATGACACAAATCAGTCCAGCAGGTTCATAGCCAGATTTCTTCTTTTAAGAGTCTTTCTGAGGCTTCTGGCTTCCAATGGGAGTTAATTCAGTGCTCTGAAAAATGTTTCTATGCTGTATCAGTTTGTTTAAACAAAAAAGGCAAAAAACATCTCAGGAGTAGAACTGACAACTAATCCATGGTGCCTTGAACAGTGATGGGCACTTAAGTCAGCCATCAGCTGCTCTATTGTTGGCACTTTGAATGAAAACATTCACCACAAGTAACTCTAATTTAATGCATTTTTCATATTTCTCCATGTGTCTAAGTTGCTCCTTCTTAAGTTCCTGGTGCAGGAGAATTTCAAATATCAGATGTTCCAATCATATCCTGCCCCATCTCTCTGTATTGTGCAGCAAACCTGAAGAGTAGCTGGGCTCTCTTACAGTAGTGTCAAGAAATTGCTCTGACCTCTGTAAATCCATGTGGTGTCATCAGTTTTAGGATGTTTTTAAATATGGGTACTTAGTAAGCACTGACTGAGGCAGCAGAATGCTGTCAGTATTTTGTACATGAGCTAATGCAGTATCTGTTTGTTTCTACTGTAATAAATTTATTATTATTCCTGTGTTGGATGCTAATATTGTACTGCTCTTCCCCTGTTAAGATACCATGGCATGAGGGTTACTGTGTTCTGTGGTAAGTGAAAACTCGCTGGCTTTGAAGATTAGGGGACAAATCATAAACAGCTCTGATCTCGTGCACCACGTCCTTCCTGAACTGGAAGAACTGGTCAAAAGGTGGGATCTACTTGTGGCATGACTGCAGTTTTATAAATACTCATTCTTCCCCCCTCAAAAAAAATTCCAAACAACATACTCACTAGAGTCTACAGGAACACTTTTATAAAAATAAAATTTACATTGATTATTCTCTACAAGGCCACATCAATGTTTATAAAACTCCATTACCTTTAGTATTAAAAAATATTTTATGAAGATCTGATACAGTTAAAACATTTTAGTCATGGAATCCCAGGCTCATCCTTAAAAGATTTATTTTTACAGGCCAGGAAGAGGAAACTAGTGTTCATGTGGTTTCCATCCTTCAAAGAAGAAAGTCATTATTACAGCATAAAGAAAATACCCAGTTAGGATAATGAATGTGCAGCCAACTGGCCCAACATAAAACCAGGATGCAAGGAAGTAGATCATCAGCAAAGAAATCAGAGTCCTGTAGCTGGCCAGAAACCTCAGACTGATCCTGGGTCCCCAGTTCTGGCTCATTCTGTCCCTCACCACGGGGCTGTACCTGATTTTCTGTACGAGCTGGGGGTTGGTCAGATGATAGCGACACAGTCTGCCAACAAAATCGTCCCTGGAGCAAAGCACTTCCATCTGATCAGCAAACTGAGGGAAGATGCATTTAAAAGTTAGTGTCTTCCTGCAAATACTGTCATAAAGTAACTTATTTAATGATTTTCTTCATTTAGAGAATAAGAATTATAGGAAATGGGATCAAACTGCACTTCTAAACAGCAGAACTGTCTTAGTGCAGGCTTGCCTTGTGTTCTCATACCTAAGAAACAATTTGTTTTTCCTGTTTAGAATCATTCATTCTGAATGTTACTCCACTGTTCATCACCCATGAGTCCCTTAATAAATCACATTTGCAATGTTTTGTGTAGGAAAAGCAGAATTACAGGTAGAGAAGCAGGTCTCATACTACTAGGAAATACCCATCTAGACCACAATAAAGAAGATGGAGTAGGAGGAATAACTGGAGTGTCAGACAGGTACAGGTGGAGTAAAGAGCAGAAGGGTGCAGGGCTGTGCTCACCCTTTCGTTGAGCACTGAGGACAGGCGGAACAGCAGGCGGACCAGAGCGGCGTTCTCGTAGCTCCGGATGGGCTGGAGCTCAGTATCCCCCTGGTACTGCAGCTCAAACCTCCGCAGGCCATTTATGATCTAGAAATGGGAAAACAGACACTTGATCTTGCTGCTCCCATCTGAAACACCACCTTACTGGCACCTCTCTCAGCCCCACGTAAGTTGCATTTCTCTTCATCATAGAAGGAGAACATGTTTTTTCCAAGAACAGCCTACGGAGTGGTACGGAATCGTTTTTCTCTCACCTGGTACCTGCCAAGGGGTGTAAGAATGAGGCCGTTCTCACTCGCAATGCAGTCTGGAAGCTGTTTTTTTCCATTCTCGTCTTGAGCTGTCCCGCACTTCATCATCATCTGGGTCAGCTGGGCTTCACTCAGCTATGCAAGAATAACACAGTTCTAAAGCAGTGTTTGATCCACCCCCTATTGAATTTATTTCTCACTTAACAAACTCATTACATTGGAAGTCTTTGAGAGCCAGGTCAGATACCAAGAACTGCTTAACAGCACCTCAGTTAGACATTAAATGAGCTAAACCTCTCCAGATTTGTCTGTGCTTGTCAAATTCTAGAGAAGTGCTCTGGTTTATATCTCCCTTAGCTCCCAAGGAGTATCAAAGAGCTGTCTCCTAGGGCAATTCTGTACAAGGGAGTGTAGCTGCAGAGAAATTATTTAACAGTTTGTCCATAGCTGCAGTTGTATTTTTACAGCTCTACATTTAGAAGATACTGGACAGTTTTTTAAATGGCCCATTTGGAACCATGAGGACAGGGTGGATATAATCAGGTTTGGTATAAATTATACAGTCCAAAAGAATGGTCACTTAAATAAAGTAGGTTTGATACTTAGAAATTCAGAACACCTGATTCCATCTACATTGAAAAGGGTTTTGAAGCAGGTAAAGTTGAGAAGATGTTAGAATCTATTAGCAAGGTCTCTGGACAGCTTTGTGATCCCACAAAGTACAAGAGACACAGATGTACATTTGACGAATCCTGACTCTTGTTCTTGCTGCACAAGTTCTCAGAAAGATGTTACTTACCTTAAAGATCTGGCATAAATATTCCAGTGCCTTCTCTAAATATTCATCTGTTTTTTTGATGCTGTCCTGCCCAATTTCATCAAGGTCATTGCCTGTGTAGGAACCATTCACCTCAGATGGTGTGAATCTAAACCATGAGAAGAAGGACTGGCTGGCCATTGTCTCTGCAGAATGGTCTGATATGGACTTCGCTGTCTGCTGTGCCTGACAAATTAACTGGGCCAATTTTAACACCTAAAACAAAAAACAAAAATTGTGTGGGACAAAGATAAACTGTGCCTTGGTAGCTGAAAGTGAGAGCAATCCCAGCAAACTCACTCCCTTTAGTGAAGATGGATTTGTGCTGTTAGCTGGGTTTCCAATAGCGCAGAGGCAGTTTTGTTGAAGCATTTAAGAAACCTCAGTGCTGCTCAGGTTCTTCAGCTGCTTTTTATCTTTTTCCTGCTGCTTTTGTCTGACTTGGGGGTAGGTGCTGATCAATCAGAAGATCACAGTAAGCATGTTTGAGAGGAAACATGCTTATATACTGCTCCAAGGCAGCAGGCTGTTACATTAACTTATTATTATCAAAAAAGAAGCAGATATTTACAGCTGTGCTCAACTGAGATCCCTCAGGGTCCAGAAGCCACTGTCAGCAAATGAAATTATTCAGTAATGCAGGGTGTGAAGTTTTCCACTCTCAACTTTTCCTGCTATAGATGCTCAGCACTGGGAAAACATCTGTCACAGTAGAAAGGCAGGTGACAAGGAGCTTGTTGCTTACCAAATTCCTAACTTCTGCACCAAACATCTGTTTATACTGGAAGTCCTGTCCTTCCAGGCTGTAAACATGACTCTTCACCTTAAATGAGGCATCCGTAACAGCTGGAGACCGTGACGACAAAAAACTCCCACCAAGAGTGGGGCTCATGAAAAGTCGGTGTTGACGATGGGGAATAACAAGTTCTGGCTCCAGGAATAATTGTTCTCCTAGAATTTGAAAAAAGCAGTGAAGATGGTTACATAATACTGGTCTTGCTGGGGAAGGTCCAGCTGCCTTAAGGCTGCTGGGCAACTTTATTTAGAGAGAGTTCTAAGGGGAAGGAGACTTTAATCACGGTTCATTATTTACTTCTCAGAGCAGAAAATGTCAGTATGCATTTAATGCAGACCATACACGGCAGCATTTTAAGTTCATAACATTTTTCAACAAAAGGCAGTGGAGAAACATACTTCAGACATTGATACTTGTCAAATCTCATCACTCCCAAATCCACTATATCCTAATTATCCTGAAATGCATGCATGACTCTTTTACCAAGTATAGAGACATTCAGAGATTATATATATAAAGTTTAAATCCTGAAGTATATAATGAAGTAATACAAGTGTAAGAAAAACTGACAATTGTAATTGAGTTCTTTAAAGAAAAATCGTGGAATGCAATCTATGATGATTAGAAGAGAACTATAGACTTGCTAAACCAATTGACAAACATTAGTGAAGACTTAAATAGCAAAACAGCATGAAAAATGGGAGAGAAGTCCATTCACCTCAGTGCTTCTGAGCTGAGATATAACTGTTGTGAAGAAAGATTGAGACAGGACAACACAAGATCAAAATATCCTTTTACCTTTCAGGATCATTTCAGCTAGATTGGGCTGAGCAAAGACCTTAGCTACTCGGAATACCATGAGGGCATTTTTTGGACTGACCAAGTCTGTTCGAAGAGCTCTGTTCAGAAATCCCACAAACAGCTTGGTATACATGAGCAGGTTTTCTTGAATGAAGGAAGCCCTGTCAAAGTGAGTACAGGATTTGTGAGTACAGCTATTTAAAGAACTGTTATTTTGTCTTCTACCAAATAAGCCACTAAGGGAATGTTTTATACTGTCTCTGGAAAGATGGTCAACTTCCATTGAGACAAAGGAATACTCTCAAAGCAAAAACTGGTGTCCTAAGAAATCATTCTGTAGTTTTATACAGGAATTTAATTCGGGTTGGTGCTCCTGAAATCCTGCTGTTTTACTTAGGATCTCCTTGAGGTTTGGCTCAGATGAGTCCCAGCTCCTCCCCTCCTCACCATTTCTCCGAGACGCTGCGAGGCAGAGGCTCTGTGCTCTGTGGTGGCTTTTCAGGCGCGTACCTCCAGGGCTGCAGGTAACTCAACCACATCTCAAGAACCTAAGCAAGATCACACATAAACCCACATGAGTGCCAACACTTCTTTGGAAAGGAAGGCAGGAAGGGTTTTTTGTTATTTTTTTATTTGTTATATAAGGAATTCCACTGGTCTAGAAAAGAGAGGTGTAAAGACCAAGAAACAGATGCTAAACAGCAATAAATAATAATTAATTCTAATAACTAATTCTCTTGAGTATAGACTTAGGTGGAGAAGCAGGTACATACTGCTCTGAAAGAGGCATCCAGAGGCCAGTGGCCAAAACAGTGTTGCAGAAAGATATAAAGCTTCTCCTGGACAAACCGAGGAATCACAACCCTGCAAAAAGTTTCAAAGACATTCACATGTATAAACTGGCAGCAAATTTTAAAAACAAAACACCCAACCCTACCAACCAACAACTCAACACACTTTCACAAATGCAAATAAAGAATTGAGCAATATTTGTTCTTTTTTTTTAACCGGAACTACTTCAAGCTATTGAATTTCAACTCGAATTATTAAATACCAAATACTCAACTAACCTGGGCCAGAATCCTCTGGTAGCATTTTCTTTTCTCTATAGACTAGTGCAATAGCTCCTGCTGAAGCTGCCCCCCCACTCAGAGGCTCTCCTGTACTTTTAATAATGTACTTCTATGTTTAGCATCAAAACAGCATAATTCAATGTCTCAAGAAAGCTGAGATTTTCATGGAGAAAGCTCAGCTTTTCAGTTCTACACATTTCAGAGACATGCTCATGCACCAACCTTTTAAACTCCTCCAGTGGGCTGGCTGTGTGGGAGTGGGCTGAAGGGGAGAGAGGCTCTGGTTTCAGGCTGTTGCTGAAAGCATGCAGATGTTTCACAAGCAGTCTTACCACTAGCACGTGCTCTTCAGTGGGCTTGAATGACTCCTAGATTCAATGCAAAAGAGAGGCAACTAGTGAGTGTAATTTGCTAAATGTTCAGGGAATTCAGGAAAATTATATTCTCAGATTGAAATACAGGAAATGCTCTCTTCCTTCTAGGTTCTTCACCATAGTTTGTCCAAAATCACCTGATTTTGGACAGGTTTGCTCCCCAGGACAAGCTGCATCAATCTTCCGCCACCACTTCACTAAGAAACGGCAGCATATTTGAATTGCAAGAAGTTATCTACAGTACTCTAATGCACTGAACTTTGGGCTCTCTTTAAAGAACAGAGTAACTTGTAGATTTTGACTTACCCCTTTCTGAAAAAAGATTATTCAGCCTTTCATTATGGCTATAAGTTCATTGCTGCAGAAGCACAGCAGGTCCTTTGTTTATGCTCATGGCTGGCTCTACTGAGTTCTCCTTCCTATGCTGGTACTCATCGGCCTTACAGGAGAAAATGATCCTAGACAGTTACAGTCAGAATAAGAACTGTTTCAAGTCAGCTCTAACATTCTCAGGGGAGAAGCAGCCTGGCTGGGAGCAGTGCAAGGAGTGATGGTGAGCCACAGTGATGCTACTAATGAGCAAGGGGGTGTTTGACACAGCAGGGAGGTGAATGAGGCAAAGACCTGCTGGGTCTCCTGGATGGGTCTGCTGCAGAACGTGCAGCCAAAGCACACACTCCTCTGCTACTGTCATCTGCTGAATAGTGAACTAATCTCAATCCACCACTGAAGGCAGATTTTGAGATTTGTATTCTGTTTCACAAAAGTTGAGAAGAATAATGTACACAAAATGTAAGTTACAGCTGTAAATATAATGGAAAGTGCTGGAAAGGTGTATTGGATTAGCTGCAAGAAATTTCCAGTGCTTGAGGCAGGGAGGGAGTGTCTGTGTCTGTTTTTATGTCCCTTCTCAGCAATGCCTGAGGCAAAGCAGATGTCTTTTTACACTCCTTAGGATTTTGAATACACTGTGACATTCACTCCAGGCTCGATGACAGTCCTGTAGTGCAGCCAGACCCGAGACTCTTCTAACACAGGGATAAACTTTTACCAGTTCTAATGAAGGCTGGGCTTGTTTCTGACAGCTCCAACTTGTATCAGCATTTTTTCTACAGTTTATGCAAGAAGGTAGAACTCCAAGAAGTTGTGTGGGCCTTGGAGTTTGGACCAGGATCTCCACAGCAATTACAGAAGCTGACTACTCTGCTACAGGCCTTGAAAGGGTGTAATTTTAAAAATCCCAAGCCCCCCTTGAAGGTACCTTTGGAATTTACAAAACCATGCTATTTCAATACATCATTTTGGGTGATGTAATTTTTCCACATAGAAGTTCTTACAATTTTCTCTTAGCCTGGATCACTACCATTACGAACATCACTGGTTTAAAAACTACTTCTCCCCACAAGTGTTTTTGCTGTCAAACTTTTTCGTACAGGATGGATGTGTGCCATTCTCAATTCTTAATACAGTAATTAAATAAACGTAAAGTAAAAAAGATTTACAGTAGTACTTTCTATGCTCCTTTCTAAACAGCACCTTGAGATATTATAGCACTTAATTAAAACAAAAGAAAACAAAAAATGATTAAAGAGCAGGGAAATGCCATGTAGTGCTTGCTAAAGAGCTTTATAGTACAAAAGCTTAGCCCTCCCATGCCCAAAATGAAGACCCAATGAATAAAAGGCTGAAGTAAGGAAAGAGGAATCAGCAATCTGTTCCAACAGGAATGTTTTTGCATGCACATTTCCTGAACAATCTGCAAATGTACCACTTGTGCTTTTGCAAAAGTGGACGGTCAAGTTGACATTGCCACCACAAATTTAGTATTATCCAATGACATTTCCTTGGCTAAAAACCCCCAGATGTTACCTACCTTAATCTGGGTGACAGCCATGCAAATTCTGATCTTTTCTTCCACGCAAGGTTTGCTTAAATGACTACTGTGTGAGAGGCAGAAATCTGCCATTGGTGAAGACAGCTTTGGTGCCAAAAAACAGCATAGCTGGTAAGTCTTACATTGCAAGAATGCATTTCTAGAAACAGAGTTTCCAATTAGTCCTCATAACATGCTAGAGTTTTACTCTTTTTTCCATGACCATAACATGCAAGAGTTTAACTCTTCTCCATGACCTTTGCTAATCTCTCTCAGTATCTGTTTCACTGAACAATTTGGTGAATTTCAGTGCAGTGCTCTCGAATTATAAAACTACACCTTGGCAGAAGAAGCTGCTGTACAGCCAGCACCAATACACTTGGCAGATTATATGATGGAACAAGATTTTTAAAAAGGAAACAAAATGAAAAGATGGTAATACTTGGTATGCGTGGAGGGCCTGGTAGCTGGATTGGGCAGGACTACCGTGGTGTTTACTGGAGATACTGAGTCGGTAGTGGAGAACCTCCAGCTGAGACAACAGAAACAAAAAGGAAGGGGGGAGGGAAAAAAGGAGAGAAGAGAGCAAGAGAAAAAAAAAGTGAGAATGAGCCCAAGGAAGAAGGGTGGGGGGAAAAATGAACATCACAAATACAGTCAGGGACAACATATCACAATAACAACTGCAGCCACAGTATCCTCTTTTCTCTGGTGTTCAGTAGATTGATTCCACGGTATTTCTTACCCTTTATCAGCTTGGAAATACAACTAGGAGCAGCTGTTAAAAAAGTGGCTGTTCTCTTTGCTGCACTCAGAGCAAGGACTGGTGGGGGCTATGGAGCTTTTGCCAAATAAATTCCCCATTTCAGAAGTGAACTGAACTGCAGCAACAAGGACTGATATGCAGTTACAGTGTTTTATTAAAAATGGAGTAAGAGAGCAATATTCTGCAAGCTTTTTCATATTTATTTTGAAAACTTTGCCATGTCTTCCTGTTCTGCTGGAGAAGCACAGTTTGTATGTGGAAGAAGCTCAAATTGGATTTTCCTGTCCAGAGAAATCCTGTGTCTTCTCTTTACTTAAAGGCCATTTGGGAAGGCTGCAGGTCTTGTGAATTTCCTCAAAAGAGGAAATTACTTTTCTTGTTAGGGAAACATTACACATCTAAAAAGGCAAAGTAGCACAGTGCTATATGCTGATGCAAAAGGCATCTTGCCATAACAATGAAGTCTCTGCAATCCTCAGCCAGATCCCTTCTTGAAGGAACAACCTGACCAGTATTTTCTGACTATGATAGTGAAGAGGATACTGTAGCAACAGTGACACACATGTATGAAATTAATGAAAAAAACATAAAACAAAAAATGTACACTACACAGACCCCAATGACTGTTGTCAGGCATCTAAACTAACTCTCCAGATCACACCTCTGCTGTCTTTAAACAGCCTCTACCCCAGCTCCTCTGCTGTCAGTTTGGCAGCTTTTGGGTTCACACCTTAGAGTGGCAGGATTGTTACTGCAGGCTCCCCCAGAGCTTGGGCAGATTGTCTGCTTCCAAACTGACTGCCCTGCCACAGGAATCTGCAACCCCCTGGATTTTAATGGGTGTTCCACATGCAGTGCTGGGGGCTGAACACCTGGCATTGGAAGGTCAGGAAGCATGACATAAAGTTTTATCAAACTACTTCTTTTTAAGCGTTTCTTGTGGTAACAGCAGAAGGGAATAGGAAAAAAGATGCTGCACACTTGGACTCTAGATCATCAGAGAGAGAAAAAACAGACAAAAGAATTGGAAAATAGTTGAATTAAAAGGGAAAACAGTGACAGCAAAGCAAATAGCATCAACCTCAGGTTCACAGCAGACCCAAAAAGAATTCAAAGTTGTAATGTGTATCTTCTCAGAAGAAATTATTTACTATACATTCCTATTCCACTGCCTTCTTCTTATAAAGGGAAGACTGTGATGACATTACCAAGGTTTAAGGAAAAATCTATGCTTCTCCTTCTCAAGAAAGTTACTTATCTGAGATCTGTCTTGGCCCGTGAAAGCAAACAAATCTGGCTGCTGGACAAAGAGTGAGCAACTTCTGCAGAACCTCATCCCACCTTCCAATACAGATATGCAGCCACTTCAAACCACTGATGGGCAAAGAGCCCAGGACTGAATGGTCACTAATTACCCTTCCCCCCAAGCAGACAGAAGGCTAAATGGAATCAAGTGAACCTGCATAATTATCAATAATTTTAAGAATAAGGTATAGGGCCATCTTGGGTTTCCAGTCAAGGTCTTTAATGCTTGTGTTAAAACAGAGCTTACACTTCTGGATGTTCTACTTCCTCATCTGAGGAACTACAAGGTAGACTGTCCTCCTTCAGCCCATCCAGTCTACAAAGCTCAGTTTAAGCATCACAGGCCACTGAACAGTCCTGCCCCGAACTGATCTGGAACCTTTCCTCAGTCCTGCAGGAGAGATCCTTCATCCATTTATATATCTCATGGGGAATTCCAGTCCCCCATTCCACTCTTCCACCCCCCCAAAGAGGAAAACTTCCTATTTTACATGTTCATGATTACTTCCCATCAAAGATGAAACTAATATACCATCAGGAAGTTATGGCCTCAGGTTGTGGCTCAACACACCTTGTGGAGGATCCTGAAGTGCTGATTTCAGAGAACTGTAAGCTCTACCTAGGCCCTACTCCACCATAACGTGGAGAGTCATTGTCTGCAACTGCTGCTCCCTAGTGCTAGAAGAGAGCATCTGAAATACAGAGGGTGAACAGAGGAGAGAAGTTTAAAGCAATCATCATTTCTGGCCTAAGCACAGCGCTTGATGCACAGAGACTGGACAGACAGACAGACCAAAGGTACTTCAAGCAAAGCCTTTCCATCACAGGTGCACAGCCATGCTGCTGGGAGTCCCAAGTGGAGACTTTGCAACATTAGTGAGTTTGCATTTTGACCTCAACTTTGAGAATGAAAGACAAAACCCATCACATTTCAGCTCTCCAATGTTTTTCCTAGCAAAACATCAATGTGTTTTATTTCATATCCTGTGGAGTGAAGGATTACAACTTTTCAATCAACTCTCGTATTGCACTTCCACACAGGAACAAATCCTGAGTAGCTTTTATTATTTCTCTCCCCTTCTATGAAAGTCCCACTGTGACCCAGAGGGAATTCAGAGGATCAACATTTTCTCCTTCAAATTCCCTTTACATTTATAATGCCTTCAACCTTAGCCTCCCCAACACTTACTTACTCCTTACATGCAGTAGTTTGTTACTGAACAGGCCACCACAAACTGCTTACAACAGTGCATTATCTGAGCAATAGCTTGTCAGATAATCCAAATTCTGTAGCTACAGAACTGCTTCTGACACCATTATGGTGAAAAACATATTTTGGAACATGAAACAATAAAAATGGCAGTTTAGTAAGATTTTTTTTTAATTTGGATTTAGGCTAAAAATGTTTGCAGATGTTAGAAATTACTAATTGGTATTTCAGTAACAGTTGCTATCTCTGCTGGAAATCAATTTTAGCTATTTTTAGCAGTCATGTTGCCCCAGTGGGATTTAACGCAATGGTTTTATAGTGGCATTTTCTCAATCATTAGTACTTTGATAGTCATGTTCAGATTGTTGTGACCATCTCACAAACTCATCTTGAACAAAAAAGAGAAACAAAAACCAGAACAAAACTAACACAACTTCTGCAATGAAGGCAAATCTGGATGACACACTTATTCACAACATTCTTTGTAACTGGATTATCAGCTCTGGCACACTTATGTAGATACTCTGGTAAGTTACTTCTTTCCTTTGAACCAATATACAAAAAAAAATTCTGCACACAATAGGAGATTTACCCTAAGGTAAGAGCTCAACCACCAGGTGATGTTCACGAGTGCAGCACAAATTATTACCTTGACGTGAGGGGACTGCATTTTCTGATACATTTCCAGTGAATAATGATGAAGCCACATTTCAACAAAGATCTGCAAAACAAATATTTTCTCAGCTAGGGAAAGAGAAATAATCCCCCACTGTCAGTCAGAAGATAAGTATAAGGAAGACCACAGTATATAACTTGAAAACTAAGCTGTGCTGGTAAATAGACAGCACCTATTCAAGAAGTTTCAGGTTATCATGCCAATGGCTGAGATGACAAACTCCTGGCACCTGTCAGGCATCAAGTAGTCACCTCAGCAACATGGTAGGAACTTGTTTCAGAATAACTGCTAAATCCAGATTTTCTTTTCCTTCCCTTGATAATGAACAAAACCAACGTGGCTGTGTTTAACCTTTGCCTTTGCAAGGAGCATAGAATTGGTTTAAGGTTTAAAAAAGAAAATCAGGTGCAGAAACTTTTCCAGAAAAAAATACTCAAATGCCTGAGATGAGTTGTTAGACCCTTAGTCTAAGAAAAGATATGAAGTGCCTTTCTAAGCTACAATTTAACAGCTTCACAGTGGTTCTTTGTTGCATTAATAGGAAGCAGCAGCTGCACTGCTCAATTCCAAAACCAAGCTAAAGCAAACTGGCCTGTCTCTGCCCTAAAAAGAAGAGATCCCTCAGTGAGCAGAAAAAAACATTGCAGGTTGTTAGGTTGTTTTCTTCCTTAAATGCAATGTACCTGAAGCAGTGTTTCTGATCTCCAGATCTCCTGGGAGGCTGGGTCAGCGTTCACAGAGGGCTGGTGGGCAATGTGCCGTTTCAGCAGGCTGGTGTGGTGCATGCCATAGGAGGAGAAAGGCACTGCTGGGGACCTTGGAGGGCAAAAGCAGGGAAATACAGAAGTCAGGACAGCTTGGTGCAGTACAGGGGGATGTAGCATTGCTTTTAATGAGTATTATATAAAATTGGTATTTTATACACTTTAAAACAGTCTTTCAAACTGCATAACTGATTACACATTTCAAACTTCTGCAACTTCCTGTGATTACTAATCACTTCAACTATAACTACAACCAAACACTGTATCACTATCCCTATGTAATAAGTACATACAGATGGAAGTGTGGAGGTGTTTTCTACTTGTTTGATTTTATTCCAATAAGCCATTTTTTGGCTGTACTGCTCCCACAATTTGCCCCAACACTGTAGTCATTACCTGGGAGTAGGGGAAGGGATAGCTCCCCCAGGATTTGAAGAAGGTGGGGGAAGGACACTTCCTTCTGTGGGTAGGAAACACTTGAGGTAGGTGTCCACCAGGATGAAATAAGCACTGTTGGAAGGGCTGACATGATGGGTGACGGGTGAGTTCTGTAACAGACACACAGGATATACCTGGGGTTAAACACTGCTGCTTTAAGCCAGTGCTAGGGGGTGATGGCAGACCCTCTTAGCATAAAAAAGCAGAAGCACAGTGGTTAGAAAGGATGAAGTGGCAGCAAAGACCCCTTGGAGCAAAGGAAAATGAGCTGTAAGAGAAGGGTTGCTGTAGCAATGATTGTAACCAAGCATAAGAGAGGTAACAACAGGCAGAGGAACCAAATAACCACACCCCATAGCACCAAGCTGTGGTTCTGACTGTAGAGAAGCCCTTATTGGATAGAGGGGGAGAGAAACTATTTGAAATCCATTGCCTGCTCCTTGTTGGCATGAGACTGCTTACTGGTGTATCCAAGATGGGTATTTTGTTTACTACCCAGTCTTGGATCATCAAGTGAACCAAAGCAGTAACAAATTCCAACAGAACAGATGAAACTGCTGTTAATTTAGCTACTCAGCACCCCAGGCAGGTTCTTAGAGCATTATGGAGAAAGGCTAGTACTATTTTAAGGGGAAAAATGTGAAAGGTACTTACCTTCTGTGTAATCAAACTAATTGCAAAGTAAAACATGTAATATTCAAATGGATCTGGAAGAACAGAGTTAAGGATCACATAATAAAAACTAAGTACAGCTGTTAGATATTGGGAGATGCTGAATAGACACTACACTTGTACTTTATCTATGCTAAAGTACCTTGCTAAAATTTTTGAGCAAATTGGCTTCCTGCTTTCCAGATGACTGAAACATTGGTAATAGAGGTGTTCTCTGTGTGACAAAGTGTTTGTGCTACTCTTGGCACACCTGACTATTTCAAACTGAAACCAGCACAGCTACAGCTACACTGTTTCCAAAAGTCCTCTAGCTGCAAAGTGAACATGCCCTTTTCGTACCATATTGCATAAACTACAAGTAATTACAAAATCAAAAATTGTGAAATACAGGCTCTACTGAGAAATACTGGGAATTTTGTTGTTAACTTGATTAAGGCTAGAAATTCCTCCAACAAGGGTTTATAAGAGGACATGTTTATTTTAAATTGTAATCTAAACATTTTTGATCAGCCCAAACTCTTCAGCATGACCATGATTTACCCTACACACATAGAACAGAAACACTCATGATCTCTCAGTTTTAGATATTTAAAAAAATCAGATGCCCAACGATTAAAAGGATACTAAGAGCCAAATTCAAACCTAAACCACCAGATGAAGGAAACTGGACCTTGTTGTGGTATAAAGAGCATTCTGGTAGGACTTGCTCTTGTATTGAAGCCTTCACAGGGCCCTGCAAGACAGAGCAACAAAATACTCATCTGGCTACTCAGCATATTGCAAAGTCTGTTTTCAGACAGTGGGATTCTGCATTCCAGCATTCTGGGATGATCTCTACATTCAGCTCAGTGGGATTTTATTGCACTGCAGTAGCTCTGTGTCCAAACACAGGGTCTTTAGAGAACTCTTAACTTTCTCTCTGAAAATGAGTATTCAGGGTTTTTTTCACTTAAATTTAGTACTTTTTAAAAAAGCCTTCACCATGACTTTTCCAATTGGAGCAGAAGCAGCAGAGCATTGGTGTTTGGCTGCTGGTTTTGTCCAGGTAATTGAGCTGTGGACCAGCAACTACCATAAATTTAAATGAGGTTTCCTTTTGTTAAAGACTGTAGGATTATCTGAACCAATTCCTAGATAGCATGCAGGTGGCAGCAATGGAAGAAACACAGCAAAACAACTCTGCAGATGAAGACTTTTGTTGGAAATGTGACACTTCCTATCTAGGATAGCAGTCAGACTTCAAACACACAGGCACACAGCACAGGCAGGGAAGACACTGCTCTATGTTAAGTTTAGAAAACTACTTTCATTCCTGCAACTACTAATAACCACACAATTCTCTCTGGAGACAGAGTAAAGAATCACAGTGCAGTTTTCTTGGCTGAACACACATATCCACTGGCCAAACATTGCTGAGAACCACAATCTCCTAGAGATTTTATGGCTGGGAACTCTCCTCCCCCAGGAGCCATTTCAAGAAATGGGTCTGCTCTAAACCTGGAGCACTGAGGCTATACCTTGGCCTATACTGAAATGTAGGTATAAAGTGCATGCAAAGATCCAACAACTACATTCCCTTCTTACAAACTATGCAGCTACTCACTGGAAGATATGAGACTGGGAAATCATATCTGTACTCTTCTGCTTGGAGTTTGTAAACCAGCTTCATCATCGGGCCACTGCAAACAAGCATCAGAAAGTGAATCCCATGGTAAATACCCTCTGCTGCCTCAGTTCTGTGAACTTAGGGTTGCACAATGGAAAAAGGTCAAGCACTGGTCATTTGTTCACCAATTCATTTCTTAAACTGTGCTGAAATGAATGAGTTTACCTGGGATCCAGGAAATCCAAAGCCACAGAATATTCATTAGGATTTGTTCTTCCTTGCAAGCAGCGAAGATTCCAGCCCACGATGATGCCATCCAGGCTGCCAAAAATGCTTTCCACCAGCCACTGGAAGATGCCATGTAGTTCCTTCAGAGAAAACAGACACAAAGAATTAATGTGCACAATTCCTCATTTGGACAATCTCTACTGCATGTACTAGAACACACAAAGATATGTCTGCTATTTATTTATGACTGTTTCTGGATTGTCACTGGGCAAATCGTCCATTCAAAACATTGCATTATAACACGGCAACTATGGGAGATCTATCCTGATTTCTGATCCCACTGAAGTTGCAACAACGCTCATCAGCATCACTTGCAGTTATTTGCCACATTTTAAAAACAAGTTTTCTTTGTAAACTGAGGCTGAAAGCTATTAATGAAGGGTGGTGAAATGAAATAACCCTTTAATGACCAGAAAAGGTTCTTAATTCTTGGCAACACTGGATTCCCCCAAAACTTAGAATCACAGAATCAGTTAGGTTGGAAAAGAGCTGAGACCATCGAGTCCATCCTGTGTCCAAACATCACCGTGTCAACCAGACCACGGCACTGAGTGCCACATTCAGCCCTTCCCTGAACACTTCCACGTGGCTTCACCACCTCCCTGGGCAGCCCGTTCCAGACAATTTGTCTTGATACGACAAAGAAAACAGTAATATGAAAAAACAATTCTCCTGAAATTTGCCAAGCAGCGAGGTTCTGAACAAGCACAGACTGCTCACCTTGGCAGGCAGCTCCTCGATGATGGTCTCCAGATCGTGGCACCTCTGCGCAAACGGTTTGTTGACACAGTCCGCCTTCAGCGTGGCCTGGGACAAACCACAAGGGAAACCCGATCACAGCTGCCGGGCAGGACAGCACTTACCGCGGCCTTGACGAGCGAAAATCCCCCCTAGCGCCGCTCCTCCGGCGCACCATTCCTGCCAACACCCGAGGCTACACGGCCCGACCCGCGGGTGGCTTCACAGGTACAGCACCCATGTACCGAGACACCGCTTCCCCGCCCGCCCGGCCCGGCCCGGCCCGTTCCCGCGGGCTCGCCCCGCTGCAGGAGGAAGTTGTGCCGCCGCAGCGCGGCTGCCCTCACACCCACCAGGAGGAAGCTGGGCTGCTGCAGGTGCGGCCCGGCCATGCCGCCCCTCCGCTCCGGTCCCGTCCCTCAGGGCCCGCCGCGCTCCCCCCCGCCCGCGCGGCCCTTTCGCGTCACGGCCCGCGCGGATGACGTCACCCCGGCGTTGCCATGGAGACAGCCCGCGCTGAGGGAGAGCAGCGCCCGCGGCCGGCGGGGCTCGGCGCCTTCGCAGAGCCGTGGAATGTCCTGAGCTGGAAAAGACCCAGCGGGACCATGGAGTCCAGCTCCTGGCGGTGCACAAGTCACCCCAGCAACCCCACCCTGTGCCTGCCTGAGAGTGCTGTCCAAACACTCCTTGAACTATGTCAGCTTTGGGCCCATGAGCCCTGCCCTGGGGAGCGTCTTCCAGTGCTCAGCCATCCTCTGAGGGAAGGACCTCTTCCCGATATCCAGCCTAAACCTCCCCTGACTCAGCTTTGTGCCATTTCCTCGAGCTGTGTCCCTGGTCACCAGAGATGAGATCAGTGCCTGCCCCTGCACTGCCCCTCGTGAGGATGTTGAAGACCATAGTGAGGTCTCCCCTCAGTCTTCTCCAAGGTGAGCAAAGTGCCCTCAGCCGCTCCTCATAAGGCTTCCTCTCCAGACCCTTCCTCATCCTCATTTGGACGCTAATAGCTTAATATTTTTTTTATACTGTGGTGCCCAAAACGGCACACAATATTTAAGGTGAGGCTACCCCAGTGCAGAGCACAGTGGGACAATCCCCTCCCCAGCCTGGCTGGGGATGCTGGGCCTGATGTCCCCCAGGACACCTTGTCCCTCCTGGCTGCCAGAACAATGGTGGCTCACATCCAACCTTCCAGGACCTGTAGGTCCCTTCCCACAGCTGCTCTCCACCCTCTCATTCCCCAGTCCATACACACAGCCAGGACTGCCCTTTCCTGGGTGCAGAATCCTGTCACTCTTGTTAAATTCCATACAGTTGGTGATTGCCTAGCCCTCTGATTTACCGAGGTCCCTCTGCAGGGCCTCTCTGCCCTCGAGGGAGTGCCCCATAACCCGTGTTTGGGGCTCCAGGGGTTTCTTTCTTTTCGTACCCAGAGCTCTGTTAAACGCTGGTGGTGTCCCGGGGCAGCCGCTCACAGCCACGCCCGGCTTGGTGGGGCAAGCGAAGCCATTGTTTGCTGGTCCTGGCGTGGGATGAGCATCGTGTGAGCAAATTAACAGCAGTCGGGGTGTTAACAATGACCCTATAATATCGGCTTTTGCATTTATGTATTAGCTTTTACATGTTGTTATTGATTGTAAGTATAGCACAATTAATAACCCCTTTTAGCTGCTTGCTAATATAATTTTTCATTCCAAGTATAGCCCATAGAAATAGTAGTGTGATGAATATATTATATCTGTGTGTACACCTTGTAGCTTATAGGAATAATGGTGTGATGAATGTATTGTACTGTAGGCCTTAGCAAAACAAAATGTTAAACTACTTCTATGTAACTGAAAGAACAGTAGAAAGCAATTATGTTTTTTCCCACATCTGCTGACTGACCTCTCCAAGTGATAATAAAAGTGACATAAACCAGAGCACGGGAGGAGAATTAGAGAAGAATTTGTTAACTCCTCGTTATCAGGGAAGTGTGAAACACCAGGATGAAGCCGCAAGAAGGAATAAAATGTATTGACCTGATCTGCAGAATGTCATGCAGATCAGAGTGAAAGAGTCAGAGTGAAAAACAAAACCGAAAGAAAGTTCCTACAACATCAAAAGCTCCCAAGATTGTTTGAATAATGCATGAAACTTACGAATATGTATGTACTTTAGTACAGTCACAGTATATAGATAACACTGCCTTAATAGAGTGCCGTGTTCGTCGGCCAATAGTCAGGAACACCCCAGCGCTGGACATTGTCCTTTTTTTATCCCCTTATTAAACTTTAGAAATTAGTCTAAGAGTGAATTTTCCTTTTTCTCAAGGGCAAAGGCAGACCTCACTGGTAACACACACCTCCTGACTGCTCAAAAGGACAGTTTTGTCCAAACTATAGCGCACATGTGTGTGTGCTGTGCTGGATGTGATGCACGGACGTGTGCGTGTCCTGGCTGGCACTCCTGCCGTGTTTTATACGTCCCTTTGCAGACACAGACTAACTGTGAGTGAACGCGGGTCCTTGGTGGGTCGGTCCGTCCTCCAGGTGGGGATAACGAGCTGCTTTAGCTCCAGAAAAAGCTGCCGGGACTTGATGGCAGAGATTTTGCGATGTGTTTATTTGGCTGTAAAAGTTATATGTGTGAGTGTCAGGATTTAAGGAAACAGGAGACCTGGCGTATTTTCAGTGGGCGACAGGATCGGAGAAAGAATGCAAGAAGAAAAAAGGATCGGGTGAATATGTGGAAACACAATACTGGAGGTGCTCAGTCGGCATGGCTCAGTGATGCCTGTTCAAACAGATAGCTGAGTGGGAGAAATGTATCAAATCATTTTAACAACTAATAGAACTGCTGAGGAGAACTGTGGAACGACAGTTTGGTGTGTTCTGGAACCTACTGAAATCGATGGTAGAGGTTCATTATCCCTCTTACACGGAACATTTTCACATGTATATATCAAAATTGTATATGTATTTTTTTTCCCGTTTTGCGTATGCAAACACTGAAGTCCAGAAAAGTCACCTTACCTAGGTTTCCTCTGATATGCCACTTACCTAGGTTTCCTTTTTCCCTTCCTCCCAAATTTTAGCTGCCTTTAAGCCACAGCAACAAGAAAGGCTTTTTTTCTGTGGTTGGTATGTTTTTCCTGAGAGAAGTATTCCTGAGGGAGTTGGAGGCTGAGCTGTATTCTGCAAGTTTGGATTCCATGTTTTGGGGCTTGTTTTATGTTTTTATAATTCATTGTCAGAGGTTTCTGACAGGCAAAGGAGTGACTAACCAGCCATACCAAGAGCTATCCTAGGCAGCCTCACATTTTGTCACCTTGCTGTAATCACTAGAGCATCACTCAAACTCTACAGAGGTAATTAAGTTAATGTAATTGTCATGAAGATTAATAACTCAATTTGTGCATAGAAGATTGAGTTAATACAACACCCAGTTACCAGAAAATCCACGAGGAAAAGAGAGTTTCTAAATCCTCCAGTGCCAGGCTTGCACTGTTACTGATGCTCAGGTTAAATATTTGGGACAAGTAAAGAACCAGACTGTGTGATTCTGGTGCTCACAGTGCTGGCTCTGGAGCTCACACAGCCCTTTTTTCTGAAAGCAATAATAAAAACCTTTGAATTAATTCATATGGGGCATCCGCTGCATCATTTACAGGCCTTGATGGGAAGTTTGGGTTCAGGAGTGTTACATCAAGGCTTTAAGTGGCTTTCCCCTTTGAAATGATGTAGTGTTTGTAGTGAGAGATGCCATCATTTATAGAGCTGGTGGAAATCAGCGGGAGAAACAGAAGCTTTGGGACAATCCAGCTTCTCTTGAAGTCTGACTCAGATGCAGCAAACAAGTCCAAGCTGGGAAAACGTGACTGTAACATTAACTTGATTATGCTGATTAATGAAAGGAAAAGACAAATTAGAAATAATGTAATTTAGAGAAACAGCACTGGCATCTGATAACATAGCCAGACCTTGTTGCTTTTGCAAGATTAATTTAATCTCTTCCTGTAAGTACAGGTTAGAGTGTTCTGACAGTGGGGATCTGTCAAATGTGGGTTTTTTGGCTGGAGAATTTTTTGGGTGTTGGTATGTCAGGGATGGGTGAAATGATTAGAAAACATCCAGCTGTTCAGCTGTGATGGGAACAAAACCAGACTATCACTTAATGAGAAACCATCTGGAACAGGACCTGGATTCATATAGGTGAGGAGAAAAGGGGAATTTTCAGAACTGTCATTTTGCTTCTAGCCCAGCCAAAGTAACTTCTGTCTCCAAAGCTGTTCAGTTCATGCAGACATCAACTTCATTCTGTTCCTGATGTGCACAGGCCTGCTAATGCCGTCAGTCAGAGTTCCACATGGCTAGAGATGAGACTTCATGTGTAGTCTGAGAAAACATTAAGTCACCCAGTGCATGTGATGGCTTCTCCTGTGAAAGCAATGTCAACAGCATTGAACCATTGCAGGATGAGGGATCCCCATCGCCACCCAGTTTGAGTGTGCGGCTCTTTGGGCATCCATTGTTGGTTTTCCTAATGATTTTTACAAATTTGTTATATTTTTGCCTGGTTTCTGCAGGCAGAGATTGCCTAAGATATTGCATGACAGCATGTTATCAGGAGTTCCAGCTCCAGGTTGCCTCCCAGTCTTGAGAGTACTTAAGAATAGTCTGATTTAATAAGCAGTGTATTTTGTGCCTGTTTATGAGTACTTGGAACTTTGCAACTTTGGCAGTCTTGTTTTGAAGATTTTCTTCTCTGTATGAAATGCTAGAAATTTGGTTTTAATTAAAATTGGATTTCTTGCGTAATCACACAAATTCAGGAGCTTGAGGCATAACTAATCTCAGCATTTCAACACTTGGGATAAAATATGAGTACTGATGGCAGAGTGTGTGAACATAATGCATTATGCAGCGGGCTAAAGCAACTCTTGGATCAAGAGTCTGAGGAAGCTGCATATGGTGACCATTCCTGAGTTTTGCTTTTTTATTTTAGTGGTTGAGGTCTGGGATTGGGCTTTGAAAAGTAAAGCCACACTTAAGGTACTATTTTCCATTCTAGTTGGTGGTGGTCCATATTCTGATTTTAAGTAATGTTAGCCTGGGCAAGAAAACACTTTGTGCCATTTGTGAGCTTTTCCTGTTGATTTTGGAGGAAATAGTACTTCAAGCTGATAATTATGCTTTCATTTCCAGAAATTTCCCTGTTTCTGAAACAGGATCTTGTTGCAGGAAGATAAGGATGAATTGCTCAGTTTAACTAATACTTGAAGCATGCAGTAGGAGCTCTGCTTGCTATTTATACTTTGCCAAATTGATGTTCCTATTTCTCAGTTCACCAGGTTTCTGCAAAGTGCCACTGACGGCAAAGTCACCTTCTCCTCATGAGCTGCAGTTCTGCCCATGGGGCTATGGAACAGGGGCACTGTGAAGGAGGGGGTTGCCTTTGGCTGCATCTGCATCCTACCCTGGATGTGCACAGTGCTCCACGCAGCCCTGAGGGGAGGAGTGGGCTCCTGATTAAATGCTTCTCTGTCTGTGGAATTTGTTACAGAGCCCCAAATCAGTCCCTAAATTCTGTGCATTTCCAGCTGTGCAGTCTGGGCCTTCCAGAGAGAATCTTTACTTGTCAGGTAATTACTGTTCTCACTTAGAACAGAGACTTCTTTGTGTTCCAGCACATTTCCAAGTGTCTTCCCAACTGCAGGATATTCACCAGTGTGGTGGAGAAACATCTGTCCTCCTGCAGAGGGACAGTGATATTCCTTGCTCCACAGTGCTAGGTACCTGTGAATGTGATCACTCCTTCTGTGTCCCTGGAAGGCAGCTTCTCTATCTACAGGATTGAGTGTTCTTAAGGAACCTGCTGAGCTATCACCATGGCAAGATGTCATTGGATTAGTTTAGCATCCAGGTCCTTTAATAACCCCAGTACTCAAAAAACCCAAGTAAATACAGCTCTAAGCTGCTTAATAAAATGAAATATTATGAAGAAGAAATAATAGCCTTAGGAAGGGAGGCAGTTCAGAGCTATAATATGAATGGAATAAGCAGTAGCTGATTGGTTTTGTAACTGATACAGTATTTCATGTTATTTTTATCCTTCCAGTTAAAACCAGATAGTGCCATTCTTAAAGAGCAGGGAATCTATTTAATGATACCTTTAATAATCTCCGCTTTCCTTTTGAAAGCCATATTTTGGAATCAGAATGTCTCTCCCACTAATGGCTGTCTGCCAACTGGCTTTCATCGTTGTCCTTTCTGATTCTGCAGTCTTTTATCCATGTGAATAATTTGCTCTCAGAGCATGCTGTTTTTAGCTCCTGGCAGTCAAGAAGAGAGAAATCAATGTAGATTGCTGGGGTAGATGACCAGGAGGTGAACCTTGAAAGCCTTGAATATTGGCTGCTTCAGCCTGACAAGCACAATGAAGTGTGCATGAATGGGGAACTGCATGGGGCCATGAAGGAGGATCAGTCACAGGACCTCAAAAAAGATCATAAAAAAGAACAAATACATAAGATCCCCTGAGGCAGAAAGTAGACACTCATGTAAGAAGCTTCTGTGAATATTGAACAACTTCTGGTGTAGATTTACCTTTCAAATCTTTTACTCACATTTATTGTCCACCTTCTTTTTTTAATTTGGCTTAACAATGTGGGAGGCCACAGGTTTTCATGAAGATGCTTACAGGCATGGCATTGACGTTTGTATTTGTAAATATAGTTTGGATTTGTACGACTTTTAAATTCTCAGAAGCTGGCACTTTCTTGTTCCTTGAAGATGGAAGATGGATTTGTTTCCTTTGCAGTACAAGAGTTGAAGTTGCTGTTCTAATGTAACAGCCTTTTGAATATAACAGATTTACCATGAACCATTATTTAATTTTATTTCTCATTTCAAATGCCCAGTTCTGTAACCCAAATTGTCATGATAAAATCTCCCAGTCATACAGGAGATGGAACTAAGGATGGAATTAAGAGCTTCTGCTTTGGATGCCGAGCCAAGCGTTTAAGAGCGTTTGAAATGTTGAAATGAGAAAAACTGTCTTGGAACAGGCTGTTCTTATCCTGTAGCAGATTTCTTGGTGTATTTCCAGCAGTACTGAACAGAACTGAGAAATGGGCCCCAGAACTAAAATTTGGGACCCAATAGGACAAGCGCTGTTCTATTGCTTTGCTCCCTGGGGTGTTAGAGCCAACCTAAAGCAAACTGTGTGCAGAGGCTCCAGGCTCCTGCCTGCTATATGTGACAGCAGGACACAGAGCAGATAGATTACCAACCAACAATTCATCCTATGCCTGTGACAGTCTCAATTGCAAGGGTTGAAGTTTATTTTGTATCATGAGACTGGATTTAAAATAAACCCTACAATTCTTCATTGTGTGTCAGCTGTAATACATGTAGGGAGGTCAGTGGGATCATATCTGGTGCAGGATGGTACCTAAGGGCTTACAGGGATACTATAAAAAACAGAGCATCACATTGTTCTGTTCTACAAAATACCAGAACTTTAATCTTGCATCTAAATATGAAATATTGAATAGCGAATTTCACAATAGGTGCCTGTAAATCATTCAGGTTTGGAGAATAAGCAAAACATTTGCCTGAGGGGAAATATAAATTTTTATTGCTGCTGTGGTGGGAAATGAATGTGATTTGTAGGATTGTTGGTTAAAATTAAATACAGTTTATTGCATGAAGACAAAGGGATTCAGACAACGGGCTGTGTGCAGGGCTATTTCTGCTGTGCTGTGTAAGTATATGGCTTACCTATCAACAGCTCCTGTTCTAGAGAGCTCAGAGACTGACTGAGAGTAAGAATCGTGCCTGGACTGGGCTATCATTCAGATTGTGTGGCAGGTAACTTATGCCTCCATATCCTGTTCTTATATCCTTTAAGTTCAGAAGTTTAGGAGTTGCTGAACAAGCCACAATAGAGGAGAAAAAGACATTGGCAACCATAGGTATCTAAGGTGATGTTAGCTGAAAGTTATTGAAATGCATAAGCAGAAAACCCCAGAAATTCCTGAGTGTTGGTCAGCTCCAGGGGTTAAAAAATCACCACCATCAATGCCAGAAGAGCTATTGCTGAACCTGGAGCCCTGTCAGTCGTTGTCTCCAGACTTATCAGCTGTTTTGTGTAGCACAAAACATGATGTCATGTCAAGAACGTTATAGAAGCAATGCTTCAGGAACAGCCTGGGGAAGATCCTTTTTCCTATAAGTGTCTTCATCTCCCAATCTATTCTAATATTGTGTATTCATTTCTAAATGCCCTGAGGCACTGATGGATTCTGCACAGATGTTTCTCAAAATACAGCCCACCTGACAGGACAGAATACTCATCAAAGCATCGCTGGAGAGCAGCAGTAGCTCTGCCATTGGAGGCATGTTGGGGGTTAGACTTGTTTGGTTTTTTGGTTTTTTTTTTTTCACCTATAGAATTTTTTCCCAGGAGTTTCGGGGCAACTGATTGCTGGGTGCTTGTCGGTGCTCGGTGGAACAAAGCATAGAGGCTGGGTAGAGACTGGCACTTGGCTGCACCTTTTGTCTCTGGGAGTTTCCCCCCCCGAGGGGGGCGGGGGGAAAGACGAGGGCTGGGGGGCAGCTGCACCTTTGGTGTGGTCTGCGTCAGGAGCAGACTGGGCTGCCATTGCTGCGTGAGCTTCTCACTGGCACCACCGGGATCTGATCCTGAAGAGAGCTGCTATCATCTGCTTGTGTGCCCAGGAAGATCCTGATTCCTCCTTTTCCTGCCCTGCTGGAGCTGTCTCAGCCCTGTCCCACTGCCTCAGCGCTGTTTTGGAGCTGCTCTGCACCGCGGGCCCGCACTGCCCTCCCTGCCGGACATCCCTGCCCCCCAGTGACCACTGACAGAGCTCCGAACTTCATCCGATCCACCAGCCCGGGATCCCCCACCGTTCCAGCTTGGTACCTTTTTTTTTCTTGGAGTCCCCAGAGACCAGACTGCCCCGAGTTTTGTGGGACCAAGCTCCGTCAAGGTCCCTGGTTCTGTTTTCGCTATTAATTGCTGTAGTTGTTGTTGTTTGTTTGCCTTGTTATACTATTAGTAAAGAACTGTTATTCCTATCCCCATATCTCTGCCTGAGAGCCGTTTTAATTTTCTAAATTATAATAATTTGAGGGAAGGGGATTATCCATCCCAAGAAAGGCCCTGCCTCTCTTTAGCAGATACCTGTCTTCTTTCAAAACCAAGACAAGGCAGTTGGGTCTATTCCCATCTAAACCTTCCCAAGTTTTGCAGTGAATCCCACAGTGTAAGTCTCAGTACAGACATGGAGTTAGAGTTAGGAACCAAGGAAAGAGAAAACTCGATGTACAGTTAGAGAGGGGCAGTCGAGAGGGGTTGTCAAAACAGTGGGAAGACTTGGTAGGGTTCACTCAACACCACGTGGCCGGGGAGTATGGCTGTTGTCCTGGCTTAGAGCGAGTCAAGGTTCAGAGTCAAGCTGATGGCTCTGACAACAAGAAATTCAACCATATGTCAGGAGGGGAGTTCGGAGGTGATACCACAAAAAACGGAGGGCTTTTACTTGTGCTCTCCTCTCAGCAATCCTTTGACTGGGGACTGCAGTGCCCCTTTGATAAGGGACATCTTAGGGGGTAGGTGACGGATGGGGTCTAGTGGCTCTTACGCAGAGACAGTGAGGTCACAGAGTCATGTAGATTGGAAAAGGCTTTTAAGATCATCAAGTCCAGCTGTTAACCCAGCACTTCCTTCTCAGCCAGAGCCTTGTTCCCCTCTGCCTCCTTCTGAGCTGCGTTTGCTGGGCTCAGTGCAGATGGTGCCCACACCAGCTCAATCCAGGCACCACAGTTCACCAGGAGTGTAACAGAACCAGAGGTGTGAAGCCTGCACAGCAGCCCTCAGCAAGAGATCCACTCATGCTGAAAGCACTACGGCTGTCACTGCCAGAGAGGAAAAGAACCATGCCATGAATTTTTCCTTAGCACAGCCAGGGTTAACACAATCACCCTCAGCACCCACTTATTTTTCTTGGGGCAAAGCTACTCTCCTATGTAAATAGAGATTAAGTTCATTGCATCCTTCTACAGGACCTACTATCAAATTGTGTTTAGAATTGTGCAGAGTTCCAGGGAGAGGGCAGAGTTCCCAGTTTCACTAATGAACTTTGTTTCCAAGCCGTTTTTTTTTAAAAAAAAACTCTTCTCTATTTCCCAGAAATGTGTTCTGCTTTTCGACCCTTAGAATTCATATCTCATATTTCTAGCAGGCTGAGAGATTCCAGCTCCATACTTTCTTACTTCCTGTCCATGATAGTTTAACCTCTAGGCATTCACATTTCTTCCCCACCACCATCCAGCTGTGGCTGTGCAATTTCTTGCCTATTGCTGTCCATTTCATACTGTTCTCTGAGTGTCTGGATTTGACATTCCTGTTATTTCTAGTAAAAGGAAGTGACTAAACACCAACTTTTACATCATTTTACTGTTACCAATATTACATGGCTGATCAGAAATGCCAAATCACAACCTCAAGAAGAACAAAACTTTGGTTCTCTTACATGAACTATATTTGCAGGATGAGAATTCATGCTGTGTTGTCACAAAGGAGCAGGCGTCAGCTTGGAGAAAGGAGGTGCCTGAGGGCTACTTGCAACATCTGGCCTTGTTATTGACAGTGACAGTGGGGTACTATTAGTTTCAGAAATGTAGACATCTGTCCTCAGCAGCAAGTAGTCACCATTAATCCTCTCTTGTGCTGAGTCACTGGAGAACCACCAATGGAACTGCTTGGACTCAAAAGCAAGTTCCATCTTTAATTTCATGTAGAAACTGGCTATTATGGAGAAGAGCTCTTAAATGTAGTCTGATGTAAGATTACTCTGTCATGTTCTCTGTTGGGAAAAGGGTCTTTTCTAAACCACCTCTGTTTAAGCTGCATTCGCAGTGGTTTGTCCCCTCCCCCCGGAGCTGCCAGTCATCCAGGGAAAGCCTCTCCCCCTTCTGGAAATCTCGGGGAGACCGGGCTTCTGATTGGAACAGGTTCTGGGAATCCCTCCCCCCCTCCTCTCCAGAGATTGGCCCTTTTGTGTGTCAATCTACCCCCCAACTCCTCCCTTTCTATCCCCCTATTGGTGGAAAGTTCATGTACACGCCCCCTGGTACCTGTCTACTTAAGGGGGCGTGGGCGGGGCTTTCGCGCTCTCTCACACACCATCCATGAGGAATAAACATCTGCTTTGAACCCTCAGAAGAGAGCCTTCCTTTCCTCCGCCATTAGCCACTAATTTACATCTAGTGCTAGCCAGCCAGAAAGCCCACCGCGTGGGTATTGCTGCAGAACTGTCCAGTGGCCCTACCGACTGCTGCCTGAAGCCGGGCAAGGCAAGGGATCACTGATCAAGTGACCCACGAGGGGCAGAGAAACGCTATATTTAATTTCATGTAGAAACTGGCTATTATGGAGAAGAGCTCTTAAATGTAGTCTGATGTAAGATTACTCTGTCATGTTCTCTGTTGGAAATGATTTCCAGTCTATCACATGTTCTCAGTGAGGTGCTACTGCCTTTGTTGTGATTGTTGCTTTGACAGTTAAACCTTGAATCTCAGGTAACTTCATGTGTCAGCATAAATAAAACCAGGACAGGAACTTTTGGGTTTCTAGTGGGTCATGGGAAATGAAGTTTATAATTTGTAAGCTATAGTTTGAGTTGGTTTTGTGTTTGTCTTGAACTCCTCTGTCAAAACATATTTGCATTTATTGGGAGAGCCTATTTAACTGTCCAACACATCCATGAGGCATGAGCTAAACACTGGCTGTAGGTGCCGGGTTGTGGTTGAATGGATAAAGCCTGTGGTTTTTTAAAAGAGTAAGAAGTTACTTAATCTTCCCTTTTCTTTCTTGTTATAAATCCCTTTATAGTTCACATTCTAGGACTCCTGCTGGGCTATGACTGTACTTCAGCCTGTTTTTCAGAAAAGCCCTGAGAAGTTGGCTCAGTTGCCCAAAGGGTCAGAGGACAGGCAGCTCTCTCAGTCTCAGGGGGTTTCTTTCTCTCTGATTGTTCATTTAGGGTAATGTTCCAAAAGCCTTTATTCTGGGTTGTAGCATGGGCTGCTCCCTGCAACTTCAGGGCTCAAGGTGCTGCAGTCAGGAGGGTGTCAAAGGGGACATGGTTTGCAGTGTGTTTCAGAAGCTGCTACTTCGACAGTGGCTCTTTCCAGGTCACCTCATTGCTCTGGGCTCACTGGAGGGGCAGCAGCAGGTGACAGGCCTGGCAGCACTGAGGTTTCCTTGGCTCAGATAGAGCTACTTTGGCAAGTCCTGTTTTTCTAAAGCAGAGACTCACCACTGTCATTCCTTTGCTGGAGTAACAGCAGTCTGGGGGATCAAGAGTGATGAGTCTGAAGGGAGGCAGCACAGTCAAGATGTGTTTTGCTCTGAAAACTTTTATCGTCCTGTAAATCAGAAGCTGGATGACATTGGAAAAATCCATTAAACTAAATTATCAAGGGGTACCAGATACAAAGAGGCACTTGTGGCTCAGGAATTTTCTGAATTTGAAGTATTTGGAGGCTGAGAGAGCATTTAGGGAAGAATCACTACACATTTATTGTTGTCTTCTTCCTGCTGTAGTCTTCCCTGGGCATCCAGTGCCAGCTGCTGTCAGAGAGCTGTGGGGTTCTCAGTTTGACCTACCTGCCTGTTTTCTTTTGTTCTAATACAAATATAGTCAACATTTAAGCCTATTGTTTAGAAAGGATGAAAATGTAAGCAAATAAGACAAATTTTCTTTTGATGAAACAGTATCTGTGACCATGAAACCAGGGTCTTTACACTTGAACACTGAACTCTTTCAGGGGGTTTTAATTTTTTTTTCTCTTCCTAAACAATGTTTTCTCAATATAAACACTTTTGGTTTTACTGTGTTTATGTTTTCAAAACAGCTATTTGGTTGATCTTGAATAAACAAGCCTCCAAAATATGGTGTTGGGCAATCTTGGCCACTAACGTGTTTATGTGTGTGTCCAGCTCTGTTCAGACTGACTGAATTTCATGTCAGGCAGGGAAAGATAGAACTTGTACAGTCTGCTGAGAGTCCAGGCTTGACAGCTTTCTGGAATCCTGCACAGATCTGCCCTTGATTCTGCAGCAAGTGTCAGAACTTGGGGAGGAAGCAGAAAGGGAAAGTCCAAGTTGGCTCAGAGACTGAGAAGTGGCACCATTTTAGCACATGACACGAAATAGAGACTGGCATTCAGGAGCTGGGTTTTGCTTGTCCCAGGCAATGGGAAATGCAAATAGGCAAAGGAAGGAAAAAGTGCTGGTTACCTTTTGGCAGGGGCAAAGGGCCTGCTGAGGGTTGAGTCTGGAAGAATGGTTTCTTTGGGCCTTGGTGATGGCTGCCCGATCTTGAAGGACTTTTTCCTGTTCCAGGAGGTGATAGATGCTGGGCAGAGCTGCTGAAAGAAAAGAATTGTCCCTGTGGCAGAGGCTCTGCCATGTCAGGAGGGAGCCATGAGGGAGAGAGCGGCCCCAGGCACCAACCGTCCCAGAAAGGAGAGAGATGAAGTTTTAGTAATAGGGCATTGTCCATGCTCTTGGGCAACCCAGAGGATCTCTGTAACTAATTATAAATTCCGCATGTTTTGGGGGTGGAATGCTTTATGGCTGTGCAGCACTCAAGAGGCTGCACCAGGAATTGCCAGCTGGGAAAGTTTTGTGGACAGGAGACAGATCTCAGAAAAGAAAGCAGCAGTCAGAAGAATAGATGCTGATGGGATAATGTGATGGAAGTACCTGCAGTCACCTGGTAGGAGAGCTGTGGTAACTTGTGGTAATTTCTGTAACTTGTCCAGGGGCCTGAAGTGACAAAAAGTTTGGTCACTGCTCATGTACAGCATCCAACAGACTCTGCCTGAACTAGGCAATGAAAATGGAAGCACTGTGAAAATTGCTCGTACAGACAGAAAGCAGAAGAGGGCCAGAAGGAAGGCCAAGATACCATCAGCCTCATGGCTGTGGCAGCTGGAGCTAGGTTTTGATTTCCTGAATTTCAGAGAAGATGATGTGTGAGGCTGAAGGACCATGTCCGTTTTCCATTCTGCCTGCTAGCATGGAGCTCTGGAGATGCACACTGTGATCCAGTTTCTGTGTTCCAAAAGCTTTGAAATTAATTTCATTTTTATTAAACTAGGACACCCTGTCCAGTCACTGCTGGAAGCCCTTTAATCTGTTGCAAACAAACCCCAGATGTTTCTGTGTGCATTATTTATTTTGTCCTTTCTACATTGACCCTGGTGCACCATGTAGAAACTGTTTCTTTTTGTTAAATGCTGCTGCTTCCATCTACCCTTTGGTATGGAGACCAGCAGCTCTGCTTCTTATGGAAAAAAACTGAAAAACCAAAAAAACCCCCAAACAAAACACCCACCCCCCCAACCAAACAAATAAACAAACAAAATCCCAAATAAAAAACCAAACCAAACCCCAAACAGTGCCCGCCCCCGCCAGACCCTCAAGGTTTTCTTGAGTCAACCTTTTTCCTCATGCAACTGCCTTTCTTTTAATGACTTCTGTGGAAATCTATACATTACTGCTTAGGGTTAGGCTTAGGGTTTGAATCCAGAAGAGGTTTGTGAAATGTACTGTGCTGGTACACCTACTGCCACATAGTTTGGAAAGGGACCACGTTATTGTTGAGAACTAAAATGCATTGCTGACAATAACTTTACTTGCATTTTCCAATCTGAAAAGCTGAAAATGTCTTACTTCAGTATGGTAAGAAACTTAACTGGTTGTTGTACAAAGAAAGGTCTTAAAATTAAATATACAAGGCAGAAAAGAAGGGAAGGATATGCACGAGATTCTGATAACAGTTTATTTTCTATTGAAATAAAAATATGTAGTACTCCAGCATCTCAACTCAGGTATTCATACACTATATATTTAACATTGATGAAGATGAATATTCAAATTCTGAATGTGGGAAAGCAGGGGTTTTTTCCATTCCCATTGTTCATGCTCATGAATTAGCAGCAGTTGACTTCTTGCATTTTCTACCCCATGTTCCAGCTGAGTAAATTTTGGGACTATAATATCAGCATGTCCCTAGAGGAAAGAGTGTAAAATTTTGAAGGGAGGAAGGAGACATTTACAATGATCAGAGTGTGGGAAAGTGGCTAATGATAAGTAATACAACAGCTCCAAAGGGAATTGAGCAACAGTCTGGAAACATCATATTTTAATACCAGGGACTTTCCAAAGTAAAACAGCAGTGAAAGATAAGCAGGGAAAAAGAAAAGTATAGAAAGCAAAGTCTACAAGACTGATTTTTTCTTTTCCTGCATGCTGCTCTTCCACTTTCTAGGGAAGAAAGCAAACAGTTTCTTGTACTCTTGCACAAGGAAAGGATTGCCTCACATGAGCTCCCAGGGCCATTCAGAAGGAAGGAAAGTTATTGTGAAGCAATGCTGTTATTCCTGGAACCAGGACAGAGCTAGGAGCCTACAACTGTAGTTGTCCAATACCAACAACCTTCATTTCTTTTTGCACCAGGACATGGCAAGGGCTGTATATAGGCTGGCTTTTATCCTTCTGTCAGCCTCTCCATTGCTTTGCTTGTGAGGTACATGAGGATCGTAAGGGCAGTTAAGAACCTGCCCTTCCCCCATTCCCCTGCAGAGAGGCTCAGCTTGCTCTGGTTTTCCATGTGTGCTGGCTCTCTGGGATCCTTATTGACTCGCAGCACTCACACATCTGGCTTGTTTTCCCAGGAATTTCTCCTTCCCAAAGGGCTGGAAGTGCAGCAGGGAGAGGGCAGCAGTGCAGGCTGTGTTTAATGAGGAGAGGGTCTGAGGGAAGTGTGAGGGAGTCTCTTCAGCAGCTTGTGGCTTCCCAAAGGCACATCCTGGTCCCTGTCTATCCTTCCTGCATCAGCTGCACACGTCCTCCCTTTCTGTCCCTTTCTGCACTCTGATGCTGGTGGATGTCACTGGATTCCAGTAAGATGGTAGAAAGCTGCAGAACCCCAGTGGGGATCCTGTGTGGATGCTTTCATTTCTCAGGAAGTGCTGCAGGGATAGGCGGAGGTGGGGCCTGCTGACTTCACAGGAAAGTACAATGTTTGGCTGCATTTCACCAGTCCTGCTCATTTTGGAGAGGAGATGAAATCCAGATGCTAGTCCTGGTCTTGATTCCTGACTCAGAAATTGCAGTGTGATTAACTACTTGGGAAAGCCTGACTGTGCACAGCAGTGTAGCTCTATCATTTACCTGGGAATCCCAGAAAAGCCTCAGTTGTCATTTAGGGGAATTTTTAGAAAATATTTCCCATCCTTGCTTCTTTTTCTGAGAGGATGAGGTTGTTTTCAGATGATCTCCTGAGACAATACTCCCTATTATTTCTATATACCCTTAACACCAGGAACTTTTTTTAAAAAATAAGAAGTGTAAAGAAAAATGTAGTAGCAGCTGCACAAACAGCCTAATGCAGACATCACATCCCCATTGCTTGGGGCTCAGTGTGTGCAGCCCGTGGAGCCTTTGCCCTCATCTGCATGGTGTGAGCTTACATTGATTGACTGTGTGGGGCCAGAACATGGAGCAGGGACCCAGAGTGTGGGGATGGCAGGAGGAGGGAGATATGGGAATGTTTGGTGGGGGATACTCCCTGCTTTGTGGAGTTAGGAACCAGGGTGTTAGAGGCTGGAGAAACATGTAGAGGGCTTGGAAGAAAACACAAGTCAAGCTGGTGGGTTTTGCCAGCATTTAAATAGTCATTTACCTGGGTCCCTCTCCAACATGGAGGGCAGCCCATGAGAGAGCCTGTGCTGAGCACGTTACTCTGCTTGTGTGCAGACCTCTGCCCTGCTCTGTACCGAACTTCATGAGGTTTCTGTTCAAGTGCAGCAAGTGGAGCATCCCTGTGGATGATGCTCCACTGCTTGTCAGCCATTCCCCTTAATTTAGTCCAGGCCAGAGATTTGCTGGTGTTGCGTTTTCATCTTCATTGATTCCCTTTTTGACTTCCAAACTGTATTTCAACAGCACTCCTTTTTCTAAACATCTTTCTAGGGCTTTTGGCATTAAAGAGTTCAGAATTTGAGCGTGTTACTTCTCTCTGTGAAGATCCCTGGCAAAATCATCCTCAGCTTCCTCAGGTGATGTGTTTCCCTTGTGTTCAGAGTGGCTCATGTTGTCCTGTGCTGGACTCTGGGGAGACCAAGGGACCTCCAGCCTGCCAGGACTCAGGGAGCAAACTGATCCAGGCAGCTCTTGAATGAGCATGGCAGCAAACCAGTACTCACTGGCTGGGGCTCACTGAGGTCATATAAAGCAAATTATGGCAACTGTATAGGTAGTTACATATAGAAACACAGACACATTACTATAAATATATTTTATTTAGTACTTTCAGTGAGTTTAGTGCTTCCACGTGGGTTGAAACCCTCCACAGCTATCCTTGGGGTCACTAATGTGATACTCCAGCCTATTTTAAACAATACAGAGTTCAGGCAGAGTTTGCTGTCAGTGTCTTTGAGTGCACACAAAGCTCCCTTTTGTTTTCTCCTGCCAATACTTTCAGCTGTTATAGTAATTGTACTAATGAGGTTTAGTCTTCAAGAAAACTGCTGGATTTGGTCCAGAAGGGCACTCAAGAGTTAAGGACTGAATCAGAAGATTTCACTGTTCATCTAATATTGAGCATAGCTGCAGTGTTACAGAAAGAATGAAGTGCTGATGTTTGCAGTAAACTATGCCTGGATATCTTCATTGAATAAAGTAAATGGAGAAGAGTTTCCCTTGGGCAGTGGTTTGTGCTATGTGTCCTACTAAGTAGAGCTGTGCAAAAGTTGAATTTTGTTGGGTCAATGTCAAACAGAGGTTGTTCTGGTTTGGGTTCCACAGAGCATTTCCAACAGGCTCTACTTTGTCACCAGCAGGAAAGGAAGAAGGAGGCAGCAGCTATACCTTTAACCTTGAAAAATTCAACAAAGATAGAGGAGTCCCTGAGATTCTGTGGGTCCCTTGAGGTGTTCAGTGGTGTGAGAAATGGTGTGTGCCCAGTGACTGTCCCATTCAAGTGCTTTCCCTTTGCTCATGCTTACAGCCCACAAGGAGATCCTTTAAGTGGGAAACTGAAGGACAGCGTGGTTGAGGAAAATAGTGCCAGAGTAGTATTGGACTGTTGATACTTGCTGTCCTCAAGATGTAGGTTTGTCCTCTCCAGTCATCTGTCACTGCCCTGCTGCTGTGCTTCTAAAAGATGGAATGCTTGTGATCACCCTCCAACTCTTCAAAGCTTTTTTGGACAAATCTGTTTAACCATTATAGTTGGAGCCAGAAGTGTGTTTTCAAGATTTGAGATGAAGTACTGCCAAGTTTCTCAGCTAGAAGTGTGAGAGTTATTCCCTGGTATGCTTTCAAATTAAAAGGAAAACCAAAAATTAAGAAGGTGCTTAAATGCTAATCTCAGCAAAACACAGACCTATGAGTAATTTAGGAACATATTTCCCTTTTCTGATTTCAGTAATGAAAGAATAATTTTTTTTTTCCTGAATCAGGGCAGTTTATGGGTTTAACTGTCATCCTGAATTCTGAGGAATGACGGAAGAGAAATATGAATAAGAAATTCTTGAGTACCAGAATTTCCTGATTCCAAGTATCTGTTTTTCCAGATGCCTGAACACTTGGTTTTTGTGGGAGCAGACCCATGACCCTCAATAAAGTAAGCTTGTTTGTGTGCAAAGGAAAACAATGTGCAAAGTTTAGTGTGTAGCAGTTTCTGAAGAACTGTACTGAGACAAACGGATCATGAGCATCAACTATGGAACTCACAGCCATGTCCCTTAGAAAATCTGGACAATAAATTCCCTGAATGTTGCCTATTATTGGGATATTTGATTATCATATTGAGTTAATTGATATTCCTGGTTTATAAATAAACATGACTGAAGGAGGGGACAAACAGCGTATGAAATACATCCAATTTGGCTTTCAGTTGCATGATCTTGGAAGCCTTCCTAGACTCTTGTCCAGTTGTTAAACCTAATTTAGAGCTGGGAAATGTAAAATGCACTTCTTATTTATTACAGTAAGAGCTTGGTGACTGTAGACAATGCTCTGCAAACAAACACCAGCAGAAAGAGGCATCCTCCTGAGTGTGTTGCAAAATAATTTGGGCAATGTAGAGACCAAGGCAAATGAGGTTATTTAGGACGCTAGTGTAAGAATGGCTCACGAGTTTGGTGTGCATTTAGGGTTCTTTTAATTTATATTTTAAAAAGATGAGATGAAGAGTGATAAACTGAGTGTCAATATCTTAGCTTTTCTTTGTCAAGTACAAATGTCTGACTTTCTGTCTGTTCTTTACTTCCCCTAAATCAATGGAAAGCAGCACTAAAGAAAAGGAGGAAAAACATAATGCTTGAAATGTCATTCATGCCACAAACCTACTCTTCTGCTGCACACAAAGCTGCAATCTTGTTTTTCTTAGTCTGGCCTTGGACTGTCGTGAATCCTGCTTCAACACAGAGGTCTCCATCTTCTCCAAAGGTGGCTCCTTGATTTGCATCTCCAGGTTTATTCTGCCAAATGAAAAGCATGCTTACACGTCCTGTAGATGCTGGGGCTCTTTGGGACTGTCTCCTCACCTCCAAACTCCCAAGGCTGGTTATGAGGGGTGTCTCACAACCAGCAACCAGCTTTCTTCCCCTCAAATGTGGCTGATGCACCCATCATCCAAAACCAGCTTTACTGTCAGAGCAGCAGCGACTACAGATGGCAGCTCTTGTGTCAGGACATGGCAGAGCTTGAGGTAAAATTACAGTGGCTTAGTGCAATACACTGAGCAGAGGTGCTCAGCGTCTCCAGCAAGGCTGATGGAGAAGCTCCTGGTGCCTCCAAAGCCTCCCTTTGTTCAGGAGATGAGTCCCTGTACTCTCCCTACCAACTCAGCCCAGTGGCTGAGGCTCTTCAACAGCTCTGCAATAACCTGAGAGGGAAACTGAGAAAGAAATCTGAGGATTTACACCCTTTGATAATTTTTTACCCTCCAAAAGGCAGCTGTGGTCTTCATGTCAACCTTAACAATTTGGATATTACAAAATATTCAAATTTGATCTCTTGACTGCAGATTTGGACAAAGATGTAGCAGGACCCCAACAATGTAAAGGACAATTTAAAGATACTCTGCCTTTTTATAAGTTAATGAACAATTATTCTTTTCATAATTAAAATGCTAGTTAAATTTTCCCTGAGTTTATCTTGGCCTGCAAGGGTTTTTAAATACCTGAGTCCTCTTTCAAGCAGCATACAAAGCCCTTCATGCTGGCACCAGAAGACCAGAGAATGAAGGGCTATGGATGGAGATTCTGCCAAGGCAAACTGTGCGCCCAGACAATGATGGCAAATGTGAAAGTTTTGACAAACAAGCAAACAGAAAAATAGAGGTCAAAGTCCTGAATCCCAGCATGTGAACTGCTAAGCAGCTTCTGACATGGGAGGGCCAGTGCAGAGTTTGTAGTATCATATGGTCAAAGTTGAATGTTGCACTAAGACTGTGAAGGTTACACAGTGAAAGAGACAAAGAGGCTCAGTCTTCATTTCCATACCAAAGAGACAAATGAGTTTTCCTTTGAGAGGCAGCTGTTAGTTGGGGTAGTCATAACTGTGTCTTGGCCTTCCCAGGCCATCCTTGGCCTCTCCCTTGGTCTGGGAGATGACGCTCTCTTTTACCTTTCTTGACTCTTCCAGGTCTCCTCTTTGACTGCACAATAATAATTTTGCAGATGCAGCGGTTTGATGTGCTGAGTTAAAACCCAAATCTAGAAGCTGGGAGAAGTTGGAGACTACAATTGGATTCTCCACAGCGTTTGATGCAAGTGAATGGGCAAAATCCACTTGTCCTATTGGTACTGAGTGGTCAGCCCTGCTGTGAGTTTAAAGGGAAGAGCTTTCCCAGAAACAACAGGGTGATGATTCTTTAAGTGTTATACTGTAATTTGCCAAAAACAAAACATCAAAGTCATGTAGGGATTGAGACATTCTACAAAATCATCAATATTTTGCAGTGGAGTGAAGAGTCACATTAGAGCTGAGGAGGCTTGTTTACACATGCCAAGTATATTTGCCAGGTGAGACTGAGGTGTGGAAACCAAGAAATTATTACCTATGGACCATGGTTTTATCTTGGACAAAACCATGCATTTTTCTTGAACTATTTTCAGTTCCCCAAGGTAACCGTATGAGAAGATACAGCCACAGCAAAGACATGGTAGCCTATCAAGTCCATTTCTTGAGATATGACATGTGAAATAGTATTGCTTAGTTATAAGATAAAGTTTAGTGGGACAAGTTCAAAATCTGCTCTGAAATACATGTGTAAATCTGCACAGGTCTCCTTCTCCCAAATCTTGCAGGGAAAGGATCACAGGTAACATCTTTTAGAAACACAGCAGGCAAATGTGGAGCCCTATTTTTAACTTCTCGAGTGCAAGGAGGACTGTGCAATTAACAGGTTATTAAAGACCCAGCTGGGGTCAGCTGCACTGGGTAGCAATTCCTGCTGCTCATCACAGCTCTGTGAGGGATCAGGTCTGTCCTGAGCGGCCATGCACAGGCTGGACCCCAGGGCTCTTGGTGCTCTGGGCACCAATGTTTGCAAAGTGCTGCTTTATTCCAGTTGTCGTGCTCATTTACAGAAGAGGTATGCTGTGGACACAGGCAAGATGTACATATGAAAAAAGTAAATGAGATTATAATAAACTATAAGGTAAACTAAGGGTAAATATGAAGGTTCTACCTTTGTACAGTGTATTCAGCTTTTACTTCTTTGAGGAGTTTTACAGGAACAAAACACCCCATGTTTGCAGTGTAGGACTGAGGTAATTTCCCCAGTGATTCACATAGGCCACCTTGGTTAGGTAATTTGTGTGTCAAGAATGGGAAGCCAGAGAGGCTGTGAGAAGCCGAGGAGCAGTGTGGAGATTTGTCTTTGAACTGCTCCAGGAGTGAACGTGTTAAATGTTCTCATCGGAGACACACACAAAAAAGGCGGATGGTGGATCTGCAAGAAAAGTTTATAAAGAGAGTGAAAAGCCCCTCACACATAGAAGAGTAGGAAAAGAAAGAGAAAGAAAGCGTTCGCTTTTTAGCAGCTTTTAATGTTAGAAAGCATATAATGGCTAGGGGCAGAGCCCACTGCGCTGGGACCTCCCTCACAAAACCGCCGGGATAAACCTACTTCCCCCGGGCAAGGCAGGCGCCTCCTCGAAAGACCGAGCTCCTTCCAGTTGCTCCGGCGGCCCAGGAACAGCCATGAGCACGGGCAAGATCTGCTGCCTGGTGCTGCTGACCCTGGGAGTGCTGGCAGTGGCCGTGACGCTCGTGGTCATGCTGACCCAGCCCAGGTGCGGTGCCCAGCAGTACCTGCACGGCGCCGTGGCTGCTGACACCGAGAGCTGCTCCCTCATCGGCCGGTACGTGCGCGGAGTTCCTGGCTCCCTTGGCTCCCCTGGCTCCCCTGTTGTGTGTGTCGTGGCTCGGGCTAACAGAGGGGACGAGCACTGACCACGGGCGTGAGCCGCGCTGCTGCCCCGTCCCCGCTCGGGGCTGCGCCGCGATGCCGCTCCCGGGGTGACTCCAGCCGGCAGAGCGGACGGAGCCTCCCCCTCCGCGGCTGATGCTTACTTTCATTATAGTGTCCCAAAAGTTTGCCACTGTGCAAACCCGTGGCCTTTTGGAAGGTATAAATATTTGTAGTAGACAAGTACAATGCTGGTTTTAAGTGGGGAAGGAAGAAATTTGCTTTTTATGGCGTGGTATGTCTGTCGGATAAGTGATTTAGAATACATTAAGAAGTTAGAGGAGCTTGCAGAGAGCTGCAGCCAGGTTTCAACAGAGACAAGGAAGGGAAGGCAGGGGAAGGGGTACTGACATCCCTGACTTTTGGGGGTATGTTTCTGGACTGAAGGCTGCAGCAAGTGTGTCTGCTATGAAAAAAAAAAAAGCAAAGAGCAGATTTTGATTGAAATTCAGTCAAGACAAAGTAGAAGTACAAAAGATATATTTACATCACTTGGAAAGAAAGATGTAGGTTAAAAAAATTCTCTAGATGCCCAGGTTGTACACCTTCAGTTTGTGTAAAAGTTGTTTCTCAAACATTTTGACTCTCATGTTATTATTTTACTGTTCCTTCAATTATTAAATGCCTGTATCCATGAAAGCACAAGGATGGAAGTTTACATGTGATGCTGGATGCTCCCGTGATGGATGCTGGAGCTGTGTGGTCTGCCTTGTGGTGCCATAAATACCACACTTTGCCATGTCTCACCTCTGATTCTGGCAATGATGTGCTGGCACAGCATTTGTGAGTAACTGGAGAAAATATACTGTGGCTGCACATATGTCAAGCAGTGAGATGGGGGTTTTTATGTGAAGCCACAGGTTAGTTCCTCAGAAAGCAGAAGTATTTTTAAAATCACTATTAATGGAAAAAGAGGGAAATACCTAATTGGATTGCCCAAAGAATCTGCTGGGGAAAACCACTGCATTTGTTTTTGCAGCTATTGTAGATTTTAATTTGACATAGCATCTAATCAGCTGGAAGACATTGAAGTGGGAGCCACAGAAATCTGTAGCCAGTGGACAACTGAGCAGATTTGTCTAGTTGGCTACTGCTGCTGAGGTCTCACTTGTTTCCTTCCCTTCTCTCAGCAAGAAGCTCCACAGGCTTCCCCAACCTCCACCATTGCTGCAGCTGCATCTCCAGCACACTTGCACACTTGCTGACAGGTCTGTGCTGTCCCTCCAGTCCGATAGACCAACGTTGTTAAATTCCCTACAAATAGTCTGCCAATGATCTCCACAAAATCTTGCCCTTGCTCCACCTTCCCCTCACATTTTTCCCCCTTTTGGCCTTCCTGGGGCATCTGCACATCAGGTCCTGATCTCTCCTCCAGCCCTGCCAAGCCTCTGGGACTCCCCCAGCCATGGCCATTCTCCTCCTTTGCTTGGGCTCTACACTGCTCACCCTCTGCCTGATGGTCAGCTCTACTTCCCTGCTGCTGCTTTTCCCAGTATCCTTTGCCTCCAACCATTCTTGTAAATCTTTGTGCTCATTTCATGCTGTCCTTAGACTCGGAATGAGACAAACTCCTGTGTTGTTCTCCCAGCTTTTCTGTATGTGCTCTTGTAAAAGATTATAATAAAAGTAAAATTGTTTATAAAAATGTTCCTCTGCAAGAGAGCTTGAGATCAGAAGCTTTGTATAATATTTGCCCTTTTCCTTGTTGTTGTCATAATTATTTCTCTGTCCCACTGGCCCACAGTGGTGGCTTCATTTTTCTCTCTAGGAAGCTTATTGCATGCTCTGTACTGCATGTGATCTTGTTAATTTTCTCCCAGATATTTCTGTGCTGTTATACCTGTATGTCACTTTTTAAGCTCTCAGCTCTTAGCACATGATGGTCACCATTAAATTAGTTCCCAGAGCAAACTACAAGGTGAGAAAATGATGCTCTTTCACTGATGAGGAAGTCTCACATGGCTGTGACACTGCGAGGATGCTGCAGCAGAGGGGCTCTGGCCAGGGGCTCAGCCTTTCAGAGCTGCTCTCTGCTGACCCTCTGCTCTGTTCTGTGACCTCCTGTGGCACTCTGCAGGGCAAGGCTTCCTCAAGGCTGACTCAGGGTCCCTGATGGGAGCACCACGAGATGATGAGCATACAGCTGCTTCCTAGCTCATCTTTGCTGAATAAGATTTTAGCATCCATAGGAATTTTGTCACAGCAATAGCAATAAAATCCAGTTTCTGAGAGCAGTCATGGCCATTAGGCCCTGCTGTCCCCACCTGTGAACTGGCAGTTTCATGTGCCACTTTATTTTAGCAACAAGATGAGAGCAGGGCAAAGCCAAACAGCCCTGGATGGCAGTCCCTAAAGATACTCTAGAGGGCTAGTTTGTACTTGCTCTTCCTCACTGACCTGGCAGACCCTCTCCTGCTGTGACCCCCGGCTGTTCCCCACAGCCACCCCTTTCATCCTGCAAATCTTCCCTCTCCAAGCTCACAGGAATCCATGCAGAGGATACTCAGAAAACTGTTCTGGTGCCTGAAGCCTTGGACTCTAAAAGCAGCACCTAATCTCTGACTTACTTGCAGATTTTATTCTTTAATTAAAAAATCTTGTTTATTTTAAAGATAAACCACATGCTCTGTGAGTTGTCAGGAATGAAATCCCTGGGGTACTATGTGATACTCTGTTGGTTTAAGATTCTTCCATTTGGGAATCTTTGTGTGTTCCTAATATAATTGTCAGTTGAACTTACCGAGAGTAATTGAGCTAAACCTCTTGCTTGAGGTAGAATTTTCTATTTCAATGAATGGGATAGTGGGTTGGGGAAAACACCTCAGGGCCCATGTGTTTTCCAGCTCATTTTATGTTCGTATACTCTGGATTTTTGAAATCTTTATGTGACTCTTTGGGTCCCTGCAGAAAGTGAGCAATCTCAGTGAGCCTTCAGCCTGTCACCGTCTATGTGAGCAGCTAAACTTCTCCCTAGCCATCAGTGCCCAACTCTCCTTGCTGCGCAAGGTTGGGTCTCTTGCTGTGTTTTTTCTGCTGGAAACTGGGGGCTGAAAGCAACCTTGTACAACTGTCTGGTCCAAACTAAGACCCTGCCCTGGCAGAAAACTTGTCCCTGAATGAAGTGAAACACTTTGATGAAGAGGGATGGGAAGCTAAAAGGAGAATCACAGCAGTTTTTACCCAGGGATGTAGATTTGGTGCTACTAACCCTCACTAATTTGTCCTCATGTCAAGAACCCTGAGGAGACAGGAGATGATTGCTCTGTGAGAGGAATGACAAGACACGTCTTTACAAACAAGTGGTGGGTCTGCTGGTAAATAAAACTAGCACTGAGGGATAAGAAAAACAATGGGAAGGATTCTACTGATTGATGAATGGAAAAGAAGATATTTGCCTTTACATACAAACCATAGGTTTGCTGATAAATGAAATTGGATATTGAAAGATGAAAGAAACAATGGGGAAAACCTATAAATCCCATAAAAAATAAAAATTAGGGGGGTTATACATTAAAAGGGAATCTAGGGTCTTAGGCATTCCGGGAAGTCTGCACCTCTCAAGTACCTCAGCCAGTGGGGAAAGAGAGAGGGAAATGCGGCTGGGAAATTGGGATAAAAAAGAGGCTGTGTCCTCCAAAAATTGGAGAGACCCCAGGGGAAATGCCCCATGGCCTCTCCCTTTATTCGAATAAAGTAAAAGGACTCCTCTGTCTTCTTTTTGGACATAAACCTCTGGCATTTGTGGATTAATTTTCCTAACACTCTGTGACAGTGAGAGATATTCAAACTTCACCTCCAACTCCAAGCCACCTTTTCCCTCCTGGAAGAGGCTCTTTTCACCAAGCATGCAAAAAGCTCTTTATTCCCTACCAGTGTGCTGTTTGAGCTCTGTCATCTACTGCTCTGTATTCCTTTGTTTTCCAAATGGCAGAAGCAAGAGCCAGCATAAGGTCAGGGACATACTTAGGATAAATGTTCATTCCCAGTGGTAGGATTCACTGCAGCAAGGCGTGCTGACCTGGCCTGGCTCAGCAGCTATCTCTGATCCCACTTCTGCAGTGTCGCCTAGCATGAACCCTGGGAACTGGCCTTCTTTGAAATCAACATCCCCCGGGGGGACAGGGTGGTGGGGAGGGTGAGAATGGTGAGACTTTAACAGTCAGAAAACCTCTGCAGCCCTGGGAAGCTCAGTTCTAGTCAGAGAATCTGATGCAAAAGTCCTTTTCAGTGATGGCCCAGCAGATTTCTGAAGTGTGTTTACATCCCAGAGGATTTGGTTTCCCTTCTCGTACGTTTTAAATTTGGTAACTGGGCTTTTTTTACAGAAGTGGTTGTTGCTTTTGCTCTTCATAAATCCTAAGGAGGCAGCTGTTGTGTAATGGGTGGTCTCCCAGTCCTCAGCCTTCTTTAGCAGAAAAAAAAAAGTCAGTACTATTTAATATGTTAGCGTTTCCAGTGTGTTTAAAGGGGCTTCAGGGCTCCCTCTAGCCTAGGGCAGAACAGCGGGCTTGGTCTGCAGTCCAGCACAGCCCATCTTCGCTGTGAGCAAAGTGCCATCATTCACCCTTCCAGGGAGGGTGGGAGGGTGAATCCCTGTTTGCTACTGCTGGAATGGGACTTGGTTGTTAACACCCTCCTCTGCTCCTTGTCATAAGGAAACTCCGTTTATGACTAAACACTAAAGCTGAAACTAAGTGGCAGGAAAGATACGGGACATAACATTGTTATCAGATCTTGTCAGCTGCAGAACTGGTATCTCTAGAGAGACCTGGTAAAGTGCCACACTTTAATTAAGGATTTCGCATTATAATTAAGCTCATTTCAGCACAGATCCAGCTAAAGGGAGCCAGGTAATGGGTCCCAGATGCGGTTTTGCTATATACAATGGCCCTAAATTCCCCAGGCGTCACTTCCAGGGAAGTGGCAGGTTTCTGACTGGAAGTGAGTGAGCCACGCACAGGGAGCCACATGTGACACACCAAGAGCCAGCTCAGACTATTTTCTGTTGAGTTTCAGTCTCTGGAGAGGCTGGAGGGAAAGGTGTCAAGGCTGGAGGCCAGTGTGAATGTGCTGTGAATTTGGGTGAGAATCTGGTGCTTTTCAGGCTTTGGGAAATGTGCCTGATGTTCCATGCTAAGGTCTTAATGCATTGCATTGAAATGCACACTATACAATCTCCAAGCTTCTTTTTAAAACTGTTTTTCACCGCCAGAACCATTCATTTCCCTGTCACCAGGCTTTGTACATGTGTTGCCTCACAGCCCATATTCCAGGGGCTCTGGGGAGCACTGTCCCGGGTCAGTGTAGAAATCCTTCTTCCCTCTTTTTCCAACTTTCTCACACGCTGTTTGGGTCTTCTCCAGAGGTGATCCGGTTTTTTAAGAAGCCTTCCTGTCCTTCCTTTCTGTGGTCAGCAATTAATGGTTCTGTTTCAGAAAATCACCTCCCAGGGACATTGGTATGGTGAATCCATCCCCTGCTGCAAGGAGCTGGGTGGGCGAGCCTGAGCCTTAGTCTCCATGTTCAGAGCTATAGCCAGGGAACTCCTAGGAGACCAAAAGCCATGCAGACCCCAAACAGAAAGCCAGATGTTCCCTACTATTTCTTTTCTTCCCCCTTGTCCACATATCATTTCCTTACATGCAGTGATTACGATGCACTTAGGCAAACAGGAAAGCCACAAGCAGTGTGCCTGCTGGCAGCATCCTGTTCCTGGACCCAGCAGGTCCCAGCCATATCAGTGGATGTAAAATAAACACCAGTCTCTGTGTGTGCTCTGTGTTCCCATGCAAACTCTGGGAGCAGTTACACTGCAATTAATGAACTATTCCAGTTTCCTCTCTGGCTTTACCTTATCTGAGCAATAACCCAATAAAACAGTTAGGAACCCTCCTAGCAAACACCAGTGCTGGCTACTGGCAGGCTCTGCAGAAAACGCCACCCCATTTCCACTGCAAGGAAAAGATGTTTTTCAGATGTTCTTGATGGAAGCATTTGTTGAGACACGTTTCTCTAAGAGAACCTCATTGCTGTCAGCAGCAAGAGATTGCCTCAATTGCCTGTGTGTTCTTTCACGTAGCTGTGCCTTGGTAGAAGCAGTTGAAGGATTTGTTTCCTGTTTGGTTTTTTGTTTCTTTGTTGGTTTTGTCTTTGGGAATACAGGGAGCAGGGTGGAAAATTTTTTGTGCTCATAAGCCCAGGAAATCACATTGTAGGAACAATGAAGTGACTATTGTGCTAATTGAAACGTTGTCCCAGGAGTTTGCTTCACATGGACCCAGTGTTCCCAATTCAGTGCTCCTGTCCAATTGACCAGCATATGCCTTTATTAGGAATGGCACTTGGGAAGCTAGAGATCAGTTGTTTGGTTCCTAGTATGTCGAAAGCCCACTTCTGTGCTCAGAGCATCTTTCTCCATGTCTCGGGATTCCTTGCTGTCCCTTTTAATCCACGGCATTTGTGAGCAGCTGCAGTTCTCTCTGTCCCATAACTCTTTGCCCAGAGGAAGTCCAGCCTCACACAGGTCTGGCCCTGGCTGCTCTTTCCTCCTGTGGACTCTCCTTTCTTTCCCTCTAATTGTTCCTTCTCACTCCAGTAGAGGAAGGTGCCTCTCCCTGCCCCCACACCCCACACTGCTGCCACTACATTTCTCCAGCTGCTCTCCTCAAGCCGCAGGGGCCCCAAGGAGGCATTTTCATGTGGTTCCTCCATTCTGACATTCCTGGATTTTAACAGTGTCTTTTTTCTTCCCATCCTACCACAGGAACATCCTGAAAAGTGGAGGCACAGCTGTGGATGCTGCCATTGCTGGCTTGATCTGCACTTCAGTGATGAACCCTCAGAGTTCGGGCCTGGGTGGAGGTGTCATATTTACCATCTATAATGCCAGCACAGGTATGGGCCTGCCCTGGTCTCTCTATGGTGACTTGTCTCTCTGCTGTGGAGAAATCAGAATCCTTCCTGTTGTCTCAGAGCAATATTTTGAATATAAAAGCTACGTCACAAACCACACTTGTGCTCTTAATCCAAAGCATCCACCACAGGGAGCTGTGATTGTCATTTCACAGCAAGAATGTGGGTGTGGAGGAAAGAGCTTTGATACAAAATGAACTGAGTTTGCCTCTCCTTCCCCCTCTAAGGCAATCCCAAAGTACATTTCAAAGCCACACAGCTGACTGCAGCCAGGTGTGAATGGCTGAGTGAAGCAGGCAGGAGGGGAGTGCTGGCAGTGCTGGGCTGGCACAGCTGAGCCCTCAGGGTGGCACTTCAGGGGCTTGTGCTGTCCAGCAGCTCTGGCAGTGCCTGCTGACCCTGGGGCTGTGTCTCTCACTGCTGTCCCCAGTGCTGGTGTGACTCCCCAAAGCAGCGTTGACCCTTCCTGTCCCAGGAAATGCATCTCCGCTTCAGAAATCTAAACCTAACAATGATCAGTGTCTTCTGGGGAGCCTTTCTGTCTTTGGCTTAAACTCTAGTGTTTTTTTCTTGCTTTTATTTCTTTAATGTGGGAGTTTTTAAGTCTTGGCTTCCAAAAATCCCCAGAGCTTATATATCTAATAGTAATATCAACAATGAACACTGTAACAATATCATAGTTTTAAAACTCCTGCCAAGTAGTTTCTCAGAGTCACAAATCTGGAAATGTTTGGGTGTATCTTATGCAAGAGCCTAATTTGGCAGAACACCTATATTTTTCTTCTTTTCCCTTTTGGTAGAGCCATGGAACTTTGTTTCCTGACTTTGTTTCCTCCTCTGCTACCTGAGTTATGCTGCTGCACAGAGCTGCATATGGCTGTGCACAGCTCAGGCACTTGATACCCCAGGGAGCACCATGGGCTCCTGCAGCACAGCTAGCTCTGTGGGCTGTGATAGGGACAGATAAACACAAGGCAGAGAAGGAGGCAAAATGATAGGCTAGACCTGAAATATGAGTGTATGCAAGCGGGGGTTTAGGTTTGTTTTTGTCCTTTCAAGCTCCCTGATGCATAGAGGGCTTTAAATTAATGGACTTGCCTCATCATCATTTCGTAAATACCCCTCTCAGGAGCAAGAGGCTCACATTATGTCTCTGACATGTCCCATCTGTAGAAGAAGTGCAGGAACCTGCAGGTGTGAGGCAGCATGTCCCGGCAGCATGTCCCAGCCCATGAACCCTGAAGGAACCTTCACTGGCTGGAGACAAGCCCTTCTCCCTGTACTTTCAGTACCTTTAGGTAGGCACTGCTTGGTCTGCTCTAAATAAAAGCACAAGAGACAAGGACAGGTTGTGCTGAGCTCTGACCCCGCAGGTGCAATTGGCACATCTGGCAAAAGGCTCCAGAACAGCTCAGCTTGGAGCCAGCAGCACCTGCAGTGCTACAGCTGACTCAAGTGTGATGTTCCCCTGCTTCAGGAAAACAACGTTATGCATTTCCCTCTTCTTCCTTCTAGGAACAGTCGAGGTGATCAATGCCCGCGAGACAGTCCCACGAGAGTTTCCTCACAACTTATTGTCTGGCTGTGGGGCTGGTTTCCCCATTGGTAAGGACACAGCCTGGGTCACAGCTGTGTGCTCTCCTGGTGTGCACAGAGCTCGGGGCGGGGGGAACTGAGCACCTCACTGACTTGATCTGGAGTTCTATTTCATTTTAACACACTCTGCCTGGATTGTCTTTTACAAAAGTAACTAAAAATACTAGGTCCATAAAAATTCCTGTTTGGTAATAACACTGACAAACTGACCAGTGAGGCAAAGGGGGCCAGCATGAGGAGAAATCACAATGTAACTCCTCTCCATAGGAAGTCTGCAGTTCAAGAGTGGATTTCCCAAAGCTCTCATTCCCCAGAGGTTCTGACAGAGAAAATAAGTTCAATAGCTTTCTGGAAACAAAAGAAATCAATCTCATGTGCTTGCCCATGTACATAGATTGGGGAAGCACATCACGGGTTGAGTTGCTGGGCTCAGGCACTCTTGCTTTAGCACCACATCTTGAATCTTTCCACATTTCTTGCTGTATCCATTCTCCTTCCCTAGAATGTTATCTTTTGGGGTGTGTCTTAGATTCTGGAGATGTTCTTATCCTTGGAAGAGCCTGAAAAGGAATCAGGAGCAGCTCTGATTGGAAGGGACAGCTGGAGGTCTGCTCAAAGCAGGGTGATGTCAGGTGTTGCTCAGGCTGCTCAGGGTCTTGTCCTGTCACATTTTTGAATTTCTCCAGGGAAGGAGAATTTAACTGCTTCCCTTGTTCTGGTGTTTGACCAGGCCCCATTAATGCCATTTCTCCAGTGCCCAGCTGGCACCTCCCTTGCTGCAGCATGTGCCTGTTCCCTGTTACGCTTTCAGGACACCTCAGGCCTGGCTCCAGCCTCTCTATACCCCTGCGGTTCAGTAACAGGGAAATACATGAACAGGAAAAGGTAATAAACAAACCAAGCCTGCTTTTAGAAACCTCGGTTGCCTCTACCAACTCAGACTTCGATTGGAGAGCTTTCAGAGAGGTGGAACCCCCAAGGCAGTGACTGACTGGGTGTGACACTGCTCCTCTGCTCATCAGGCCCCCTCTGGATTGGTGTGCCCGGAGAACTCCGTGGATATGAGGAAGCGCACAAGCGACACGGCCGCTTACCGTGGAAAGCCCTGTTTGAACCAACCATCAAGCTTCTTTCAGAGCCACTTGTCATTTCCCCAGTTCTGGACAAAATTCTCCATCACCCAGCCTTCTCTAATCCAGGGAAAAGCCTGTGGTAAGACCCATGAATGAAACTGCAGTGGGAGGGCCACTGTTCCCTCAGCTTCAGACCCTTTCTCTGACATGCTGATGTGGAGCACAGGCTGCTGCTGTGGTTTGTGCTCAGGGAATACTTGCTATGGAGTGGGAGAGAATCACAGAAGTGGGTTTTTAAAAGAGGCTGCAGTGTAGCACTGCCTTGGAAAGTACATAACATGCATAATCCAGATCAGCTCTTGGTAGGAAAAAGAGGTCATTGGCCCTGGGCAAGAACAAGCTCAGGCTGTAAAACTGATGAATGTTCTTCTTTAACAGCCCACTGCTATGTGATGGCCAAAGATTTCTGAAGGGTGGTGAGACCTTCCGGTGGCCAGCACTGCAGCAAACACTGCAGGCTGTAGCAGAACACGGAGCTGCAGCTTTTTATGATGGAGAGATAGGAAGGGCCCTGGTGGAGGACGTCAGGAAGGCTGGTAGGTAACAGCTACAGGTAGTCCTGATACACAGGCCTTTCTCCCAGCCATTGGCTCACAGTGAGCCTTTACCAGGGGAAAGCCAACACATGCCATTTGCTTGTCACTTGGGGTGACACCTGACATGGGAAGAGGCCACCTTTGCCCAGTTCCTATAACTGAGGCCCAGAAGCAGTGCTGAGACCACCCACTGCTCTGGTCTTTGCCCACAGTGCTCATGCACTGGCCCCTCTGACTCCTTTAGGCTTTGTGACATCCTGGGGCTTGGCAGCATATGAGGATGTGTGACAGCAGTGCTGTGCTGGGTGGAAGGAATTTGGGCTGTATGGAGATGGCTCTTCACAAGCTTTACCAAGGCTCTGATGTAGGCAGGCCACAGCACCAGTACAAGTTGCTGTGCTGATGGCAGCTCCTTGGTCTCTGTTGAAGGGTCCAATCTCTCCCTGGAGGACCTTCGGACGTACAAAGCAGAAGTGTCCTCAGCTCTGAACATCACCCTGAACAACTACACCAAGGTGTTTGCTCCAGGACCACCCATGGGAGGTGCAGTGCTCATGTTCATCCTCAAGGTATTGGAAGGTAAATTCCTAATGAAAAAGGGTTAGCAAGAGGTTTTCAGAAAGGGTTGCTCCAGAGTGATAAAATGCAATGGGCAGAAATGGAGTTTTTGGCCAGAATGGGGCCCAAAGGAGAAGTGTGATCATGCTATGCAGCAGGAGGATGAACTGGTTCACCTGTGCAGTCGGTCAACATCACCACAGCTGCTGCAAAGGCCAAAGGATGCATGACTTTCCCAATGTTTCAAAAGAAATTGAAGTCAGAGAGGAAATTAGTACTTGGTTGTTTCTGTGTCCACATCCTGCTAAAGCATAGGGGAAACCTGATAAGAACTGGGGTGGGGAGAAGAGGCTCCTTTCAACTTTTTTTTTTACACTTCTTGAAGTAAAGTTTTCTCAAGTCTATTAACAAAATTACTTCATCCTGCTCCATAGAGTTTAAATTCCATAAAGCATCACTGGCAACACCTGAGGAGAAGGTTGAAACCTACCACTACATTGCAGAGGCTCTGAAGTTTGGCAACTTGCTAAGACCCCACATGAGTGACCCAGCCTTCTCTGAAGCTCAGGTGAGCTCCATGGTGTGTTGGTACAGTGCTACAGCACCGAGCAATGGTCTGACATGCTCCTTCTTTGCAGCCTGGAAGGAAAGACAATACTTAGAGCTGCTACTGAAGAGCAATGCAGCTGAGTTGGCCAAGGCAGAGACAGGATGAGGCTGTTTGCAGCTTCAGCTGTAGGCTGGCACTCACTTGTCTGCTAGTGTTGAGGTGCCTCAGTGCTGAGCTTGGTCCATTTTCTGGGATGAGTGGCCTAGGGCTGAATGCTGCCACTGCAGGGCCTCAAGCTCTGACTATTGGGGCTCAATTCCTCAGGCCTGGCTATGCCCAAAGACATGCCTGTGCTTTGGTGACCAGCTCAGTGTCCTTGCTGTGCTTGCAGGTGCCTGTGGGGACCCTGCTGTCTGAGCAGTTTGCTGGGTTTGTGAGGCAGCGGATAGATACTCGTGGTGACCACCCACTCAGCCACTACAGCCTGCTGGAGTCCCTCTACAATGACAAATACAAAAGTATGGGCACGAGCCACATCTCTGTGCTCGCTGCAGATGGCAGTGCCGTGTCTGCCACCAGCACCATCAACTACCCGTGAGTAGCCCAGGCTTGGTAACAAAGTCATACAGGCCACGTGTCAGGCTCACAGGGGAGCTGCAAGGGCTGGCTACCAGAAATGCAAAACCCTTGGGTTTCACTGGTTTAGGCAGCTTCTGAGCTGTGAATGCCTTTTTCATGTGACAGCAAAGATCTGTGATTATCAACTCCAAGGGCTGACATAATTCAAGAGGGTGCAAGAATTTGCTGAGGCTCTTGCTGAATTTCTGTGGGTTGAGCAAATCTTCACAGGCTCTAGTAACAGGGAACTTATCTCTGTCACTAGCAGCAGCACAAATTCCTTTTGGGCACCCTCACTGGGATGCTTGCAGGCTGGGAGGAGACAGAAGTTACTCACAGGGTGCCATGTGCAGTTAATGTCATCCACAACAGGAGAACCCTGGGCACTTAAAGGCTTCATCTTTCCTCCCTGCAGGTTTGGCTCCTTTGTGTATTCTGACCAAACTGGGATCATTTTAAATAATGAACTTGCTGACTTCTGCATAGCAAACAGAAGCATTAAACCAGGTGAGCATCCTCATCCTCAGAATAAAGCACAGGGCCAGGGGATGGATACACAGGCTGTGTACAAGTGGGCAGGGACAACCTGTAAACTTACAGGTTTCCAAATCTTTCCTTTCCTAGATCTGGATGAGGGCAAGTTTATTTCAGACTAAAAGAGGATAAAGGCCTGTAGTATGTCTGTGTCTACTCACATATCTCCTTGTATGGAAACACAGGAGTTTTGGTTTCTAACCAGAGAAATCAGAGGTTAAAAAATTTCTGAAGCTGATCACTGACTGATGGGAAGGGGAGGGAAGAAGTGGAGAAACTACTGCTAAGACAAGCCTGCTGATATTTTAGGCTCATCTATGATTCTGAGTATAGAGCTGCTAGAGGCTTGCACCAAGCTCTGTGACACAGCAGTGTTGGTGCAGACATGGCTCTGTGCCATGAACTGTCCCTGCTGCATCCCCTCAGCCTGCTGACACCAGTGCTGCCCTGGCAGGATTTCTGCTAAGGGCTCTTCATCTGGTTGGATGAGCTGCAGCAAGTCCTGAATACTTATAGGGTGCCCTGTCCTGCATCAAGAGAAGCTTGTTTAGCTTGTGTCATAAAAGTCCCAGTTTCTTGGGAGACAGACTTTCAGTACAAGGAAATTTTTCAGGAAATCTTGAGCATCTTGAGGAAGGAGCAGCCGCTTGTTTTTCTGTGGGAGACAAAAGTAAGGCAAGGTAAATGAACCTGTGTCCCTCCTACCCTGTTTAGAGCCACATGGAAAGAATAATATCTCTGCTTCTGCTCTAGGAGAGAAGCCTCCCTCAGCAATGGTGCCTTCCATCCTCATCTCCAGGTCAGGAGACATGCTGGTGATTGGAGGAGCCGGGGGGGGCTGGATTGTCAGTGCTACCACCATGGTAAGTGAAACGCACAGCAAGTTGCCAGTCCTGTCAACCCTCCCAAATTTCTAGCCAAGTTCAGTCCCTACTCTGCTCTCCTCAGATCTTGACTCCTTGGTGCTTTATTTAATTTGCAATTTAGAAGTCACTAAAGACTGCAGGCTGTAGGCCAGGGAAAGCATTCTGGGAAGTATTACGTGCCCATTCTATTCTTTTACTTGCCCCAGGCATCTAGTATTGGTCACCATGAAAGCAGGGCTGGTAGGACTGTGGGTCTGGCTCAGTGCAGCCTGGGTTGGACAGCCCAGGTTTTATGACCAGTTGGGCAGTGTGGGATTTGTTTTATTGCAGGCAATTATAAACAAGCTGTGGTTTGGCTACGACTTGGAACATGCCATTTCAGCTCCTGTCATGCATACCCAGGGTGACAGTGTCCTGTTTGAGGAGCCTTTCAGCAAGGTGAGTGGCCTTGGTGGGAAGCAGATTGCTTCTGTAACTCTCCTGGGTAATCTTTATTTCGTTTCTGGCTCACCTCCTTTTTGTTTAAACCTTGCTTTCTCAACCAGACTCCACACAGACATCCTACAGTTCCACACCTGGCAATGTTAAGATCTCAGGCCCCTGCCCCATTCACTCCATTTCTTCTTCTCTCCCCCTACAGGAGATTAGGACTGGCCTGCTGGGAAGAGGACATAAAGAAAAGAAAGATAAATTTGCAATGAATGTTGTACAGGGAATTTCCAAGGAAGGAAAGTGCATCTCTGCTTACTCTGATAAAAGGAAGCTGGGGAAGTCAGCTGGATATTAGCATGAAATGCCATCACAATTCACAAAGCCACAGGAGATTCAGAACATGCTTTGCTTGGACATGCCCATAATTTCCTGTTCCCATCAGGATGTCTGCTGGAGCATGGGCACAGTCTGTGATTACATCTAATTCCAGTAGGCTGCAGGTCACCCTCAGGCAATTCAAGGAGAGGTCAGCCAACCTTGTTTAGAGCTACACCTTTCAGTACTTATGTGATACACGCAGAACATATTTCTTGAGCACATCAGTTACTCAGAATGAGAGAATACAAAGTGTGAAAGGAAAATTGGTCCAAACCCCACTGAGAACACTGTGAAATGGCCCAGCTGTATCTTCCATTCCTGATGGAGTCTCGGTTTCTTTCAGGCTGTTCCACAATAAGCTTATTGCTGGGGCTCAGCAGTGTGAAATACATAACTATCTTAGCTATGAACAAGAAGCATCTATCTGTAGGGTCAGGATTTAAAAATCTGAAGCATTCAGGCTTAGAGTGTGGGTTTGGAAAGGGAAGAAATCAAAAATTCTACACTCTCCTTCTGTTTTCCCATCCAAAGAGGCTCAGCTTTTCCCCAAGGTGGCAGAAATCACACCATGGCACAAGTGCTGCTCTGCCTGCTGCTCTCTGCCTCAGGGTTGCAAAAGACCCCACAGGCTCAGGGTGACTGCACCAACACTTCCTCCAGCCCTGCACACCGTGACTCTGAGAACAGCCTCCCATGGGGGCATGTGATTTCCCTGCTCCCGGGACGAACAGGCTTCAGCTGGGCTCCCTGGAGGTGCCTCTCCCTGTGGCGAGATTGGTCCCAATCTGAGCCAGTTCTCCCCCCTCAACACTGGTACATCAGGAAGGCAGGTCAGGAAGGCAGTGGAAATGTTGGTTTTTGGAAACTTTAGAACTTTCTTCAGATTGCAAAGTATATGTGATCAGGAGATGTCATTTGTAGCCCTGAGCTCAGCCTGGACAGGCAAACACCAGGACTGCTGAGAAATGATGTAGCACTATCAGGCATGAACAGAATTCTCCCATATCCTACATGCTCCAAATCCCTGTCTACCACAGCTAGTCTCTGGTGTTCCCTTCAGACCACAAGGAGGGCATTGTAGGACTCTAAGAACTATCACAGAAAAAGAAAACTTTTGGAGAAGAGACCTGAACACAGAAGGTCCTGGATTTTGCATCTGGATGCAAAAGGTTTTTTGCAGTTAATCCATAACCTTGCCCTGCTCAAAATGGCCAAGAGAATTAAACATTTATGTAAGTAAAACCTAAAACCCACCAAACCCCCAAAGCTCTTCAAATATGCAGGGTCAAATTTTCAGAATCCTCCAAAATTCCATTTTCTGAAAGCTTCTGAGCCTGATTGCCCTATGGGCACAGTGCTCTGTGTGTGTCTGAGAGAGAGAGAAACCAGAGCCAGGCACTAGCAGAGCCCTGCTCCTCACACACAGAGCCCATGGGACTCCTAGTTCTCCAACAAATAGAATCCCTCTGTAAACATTATAACAAGCACACACTATTAAAAAATACAAATTAAAACAAAGCCAGTTAGATTTTATGCCAAATGTTTTACATAAAAGCCTGTCCAATAAAGCCATCAATTTACTGAAATCTTGCATTTTAATGATGGTCCAAGTAAAGCTGGCCAGAGCCAGACATGTGTTTTCCTTCAGAAGTTGTACACCAAGGACTGTAGCATGGCCCCTGCTCTATCAGTGAATGATTGCTGAGTTACCAGATCATAACTGCAAGCACTTAATCATACAGCTGGAAATGAAGTTACTCAGAGATGGAGACAGTGCCATGCACTGCCCTGCTCTCTCCTTGTCCAAGTGAAATTCATCTTAAATCCCCCAGTTCAGGAAGAACTGCTGGTTTCTCCATCAGAGCTGCTCACTCACACTCTGGACGTGGCCTGGCACCCTGTGAGGCAGCATCACAGCACTGGTGAACGTGAAAGGAAACAGCCCCAAAAGCTGAGGAGGGGCAGTTTTTATGTTCCCGTGGAAGGGTTACGTTGACTATGACTACCAAAGAAACCAAATCTATCTAATTTGCTGAAGTTTTCTACCTTGATTAACTCCCTTGCCCCAGCTAGCAGTTCCTGGGTTCTTCAGTTCTGGTGTCAGAAACACCACCCGACAGAGCTGTGCAGGGAAGCACTGACAGACGCCAGACACCATCTGCAACTCCCACTGCAGCACCAGACACACAGCGGATGCTGGCTCTGGCAAGATCTGTAGTTATTTCCAGCTAACCCCACTGAGCTGAGAGTTTACAATCAGCAACTGTGAGTGGCACTGGCTGGAGACAGGGAGGCCACTCCTGGCTTCCCTATTAGGCTTCAGAGCCACCTTCAGCAGTGCTCTGGTCCCTCTTCATCAGGTTTCACTGCAGAAAACCCAAATTGCCAAGTAACTAAGTCTTTCATTACCTTTGCTTCTGACACACCTTAGGGTAAAGCACACTGCAGTACTCCTATCACCTTTCCAGTGCAGCAGTACCACAGCTACTTCCCACCACAAAGACATGGGAATATTATCTTTAGTCCAGTACTCACTGCAGTTCAGCTGCTTTGCTATTAACTTTGCAAGTCAGCCAGTGAAGCAGTTTAAAAACCCATCACAGATTTAATTTGCAAGACAGAAGGGATTGGGAGTGCAGATCTCTCAGTGTGGCAGAGATTTCCAGTCCTGCAGTCCTTCCTAGCAGAATACCTGGCGAAGCTGAGATTGTACCTGCTTTGGCACCTCTGCTCTTGCCCTACCACCTCCTCACTGCTGCTGAAATCTGCTTGGGTCAAGAGCCTCTCAGTTTGGTCTCTCCACATTCATGCTCCTCCCAACAAGAGAGCATTATTTTTGTACAGAAATCAACTTACATGGACTTTTAAAGCATCATGGTACAGAGGCTGCTCTATTTTCTAATGAAGTCTTTAAGTTATACTTTTAATAAAGTGTTTTTAAACCTGACGGGGAATTTCTCCTCTAAACCTGTTGCTTATGCCATCACACAAGCACAGAGGACTCCATGCAGGTATTTCCAGCAGTAACAGTTGTTCTTTCTGGAGCCTCACATGCTGCTGGAGAAGCTGAAGAATGGTGCAGCTCGTGCCACTTGTCTCTCACAGCTGTTCCCTTGCAGAGGCTGGATGGTTGCCAAAAGAAAATTGTGGTAATGTCAGACTAAAGAATAGGGGCAAGAGGTGAACCCTCCAGCTCATATCTGAATTGCCTTTTAATTGTACAGCTTCCTTTCACATCAGCTGGAGTCAGTCATGGAATATGTCCTGTTCCCCATGCCCTGCACTGGGGCAGACAGCCCACACCAACACACTGTGTGCACCCAGGAGCAGAGCCAGGTGCTTGCATTCAAAATGTGGAACATGGAATGATGAAGGACCTCAGAGACCATCTTGTTCTGACCTCCCTGTCATGGGCAGGGATGTCACTTACTAGATCCAGTGCCATCCAACCTGTCCTTGAACATTTCCAGGCATGAGGCAGCCATGGTTTCTCTGGGTAACCTCTGCCAGGGCCTCACTGCTGTCACAGTCAAGAATATCATCTTAATATGTAACCTAAATGTACCCTCTTTCTGTTTAAAGCCATCCTCTCTTGTTGTCTCAGAAGACTTTTCCCTGCAGCTGAAACATCCCACAAACTGAGCAGCCTGGAGAGTACAGTTAGAGGTTTTACAGCAGGAGCCACTGACTGACATCTGGCTGTTGATGCACAGACAGTCCCAACATTGGGTGAGTAGGGGATGTGGTATCTAAGCAGGTGGCAGAAGTGCCTGCTCCGTGTATAAATATGTCCAAATGAGATGCAGATAATTACAGCTTGCAGAAGTATCCATAGCTTTTCTAAAAAATGTAAGACGTAAGTGCAAGCTGTAGCCCAGTTTAAAAAATCATTCCTCTGCAGTGAAACCACTAAAAAATAACCAAACAAACGTCTGCAGTCAAGAATTCAAACGCATTTATATAAGAACAGTTGTAACTAGGAGTGTTTTAAGCTTTCCACAGGGGAAGCTTTTTAACACAGGTTATAGATAATAGGGGAATTTTCTGACTAGCAAGTAGAAATTCAGGAACATCAGAACAACTGCTACACCACGAACTGTTAGAGGCAGCCCAGCAGCAGCACTCAGACCTGTATCAGAAATCAGGATTGTCCAACAGACCTTTCCCAGAAATCAGTTCTCTTCCAATTTTGGACTAACTGTAATGACTGTAAGATTCCAGTAAGCTTATTTTGCTGTGCAGTAATTTTCTTTATTTCCCAGGTCACCTAGCCAAGAAAGAACTCAGTCCCAATTCCAAAGGCAGCCTGGCATTGAGGAACATCAGTAGTGGAATTACAAGAAGTGGAAAAGTAGAAGTCTCAGTTCAGCAATAAGAGGACACAAGCTTGGCCCCAAACTGGTCTCTTGAGGGAACACGAGGGAACAGAGTGACTAGAGATCATTTACAATCACTGCCTTTGCTGCACTTAATGCAGCACCACCAGTAAGAGCTCAGGAAAAGGAGCCAGAGCAGATCTGGGACACATTTGGTAAAACCCACTCATTTGGGTCAAATGATACAAGCAAATATGTATATGAAATTCAAGGCTCTGATTTAAGCATCATCTAGCTATCACTTTATTCTGTGAAACTGGGCTCTCCTCAATTCCAGACACTTCTAGGAAAGAGGTTGCATGATGTCTAAAACTTCAGCCTTTCATTTTCTCTTCTGTATTTTAAGGTTCTTACAAACTGATAGGAAGTTTCAACAAGCCAAATAGATGAGTTAACTTACTGCCACTTGTGTATCAAGGATTTCAAAAACATCACTGGAGCGTGACAACATCCTGGATCATTTGGTTTTGATCTTGGGCTTAGTGATATATTGATCTGTGCTGGTATGTGAACACCAAACTCCCTCATGCAGGTACGAACACCCTCCGCTGCTCCATATCAGACAGGGATTTCTGAGAAGTCCTTAACAGTCTGGTTAATAGCAACTTACCCTTAAACAAGAGTAGCTGCAGCATATCCTTTTGTAGATGTTTCATTTCCCCAAACTCTGATATTTCACGCCTGCAGTACGATGTGAAAAAAAACCCAAGCTTGTTTTGGACATGTAACTATTCTTGTTCACTCATGACTTCATCAAAGCACTGAAGAAAAGACAAAAATCTCAGAAAAGCTTCTTTCACAGACTCTCACCATCCCTTTTTGCAGCAACTGTGCAGGCAAGGAAAATGTGTGACTCCATATTTATTTATTTTAGTTGTGCTCAGAGTTTTACAGGTAGCATCTTCCCTTTAGACCTTCTCAACAGAAATATAAAAAAGTATGAAGCCATTTCCCCACTCATCTCCAAAAATCAACAGGGTAAAATGCAGAAACATCTTTTGTTAACACAGTGGTGAGTTTGGCTTATCCCAGTCTAGAGCTGGGCTTCCTGCTATGGCACAGACCTATTAGTTTGTAACTTAGAAAACCCAGTCCCAGACTCCTGTAACTCCCACCTACTCAACAGGAAGCAAATATCTTCTCTAGCAGTGACAGGGACATTCGTGGTAGCTGACACCATGCAGGGGAAACGCTTCCTGCAGCTTGACTGAGCTGGACATTCTGCAGAGAATGGGCACCCAATCTGTCTTCATGGGATGGAGAGGAGGCAGAGAACAAACTCTTCGAGGCAGAACAGACTCTTCAAGTAAGTACTGCACGTCCTGGTGGACATGCCTGTCTTAGCAGACGGCTGTGGCGTGAGGCACTTCGGTCATGGCTGTAGAGAACTGTCCCAGTTCCATCAACAGAATCACAGGTAAACGTGTTCTCATTCCTGTGAGAAGTCCCTGAGTTGCAGATCTAAAGGATCTTCCCCCCAAACACACCTTGGTGTCACTAGACCACTGAGAGAAGGAGCTGAGCCAGGTCAGTAGCCTGCAGGGAAGCCCCCTTTCCGTGAGTCGGAGGCCGCAGCCCATCCACGCTCCGTCCTGAGGATGGCCTGCACCACCGCGCCGCCGCTCACCCGCGCCGTGTCGTGCCTCCTCTTCTTCAGCTGCTGCTCTATGCCCTGCAATGCACAACTCTGACAGCTGCAGCTGGCCTGAAGCTGCACAGATGAATTTGGCCATAACTGAACCCAAATCGACTAGCCTAGCTCGTTAAAGAGTAGAAGTAAACAAGTCCCCAGGTAAGAAAATGATGGGTCGGATTTGAACTCAAACAGGGACCCCATCCAATCCCACTCAATCCTGAATGCAGACACATCACTGCCAGAGGGCTGGGCAGTGCTGAGACCCCTGACCAAGCAGGTGTTCACGTACAGGAATTTTGAACCCCCTATAAAAGGGGAGTGTTCATCAACAAACGCTGGCCATTGTCGCATGATCTCAGTGTGTTCAGTCACGTGCCTATCTCCAAAACTGTGACCAAATGTAACACACAGCACAGAGGGAAACTGCACCTGCTGCAGGCTGCCACCTGCATACCCCACAACCATCCAGGTGTTGAGGGCCTGTGTCAGGGCTAAATCTACATGTTGTTCCTCCTCTTCCCTTTTATTTCTGGGATGCCCTACTTTTAAAGAAGTGGAATTCAGAAGATTTGTGGTGCTCAGGGTGGGCCACCAATACTATTCTTGGTCACAGATATTCACACACTAACAGCCAAGACTGTTGGATCCTGTTTGGCAGTGGTGGAAAACCCAGGACTTGTTGAGAGCAGGGCATCCTCCCCACTGCTGACAGATATCTCAGCTGTTATCTTCATAAGAAGCTTATTAACAGAGGAAATTCTGCAGGGTCTGATAAGAAAACTGTGTTATGTAGGACTGTTTTCCCACATACAGAGGCACAGAGATATGAAATATGTACAAAGAGGCAGATACAGAGGCATGAGATATGTACAAAGCCTGTGCCTGTCTCAGGCCTCTGGGACATGCAGTTTATTAGGGTGAATGAAGCTGCCAGCTCAGGTGAGTGGTCTGGAGAGCAAAGCAGACCTTGCCATCAGCTCTCTGACTGACAGTACTGTGCTGACATCTCTACTGTGAATATATTTTCAAGACCTGTTCCCAAGTCCCTCTGGGCATCCCCCCTTGCTAGCTCTGGGCCAGGCCTTCCAGATTCATCATGAGGTTACACAGTCAGGACAAGAGTTCCCTGAGACTGACTGGATTTAGACTGCTGGATGGTCTGAGCTCTGATGTGGTTTGCTATTTTGCAAGTCCTTTGTGCCAAACATTGCTGCAAGCAGATGCTGGACACAAGTCACTCTTCAATGCACTGACTTTACACCTGTGTGACTGAGACTAAAGGTACACTTTGAACAGCTTATTGTGACCCAGCACTAGACCTGTACCAGCTTTACTACTGCTCACCTAGGAACATTTGGCCAAACCTGATGATTTTCCACAGTGCTTGCCTTCCCAGCCCTAGGAACCCAGCCCAAACAAGTTCATGTATGGCTCTAGTGAGACCAACCTCCTCTATTTGCTGCTCAAGCTCCGTGATATTGGGAAACAGCTGATCATGAATTCTGGGCTCCTCCACTGCTTTCTTCACATCGTAACCAAACCAGATGGAATTCATGATGGTCTGTCAGAAGGAAAAAGCCTTAATGTTAATTACTTGTCCTCAAAGAAGTCTGACCTTTGGTCAGGAGCCACACGGGCAGAGGTGCCTCAAGGATGTTCACCAGAGCACACAAAAGGCACCATTTCTGGTTTACATGGCTTTCAGTGGTTCTTCTCTTGGCTAAGCAAAACACAGGTACATTGCAGCTTGTATATGCTTAGGAGGATTCCCACACAAAGAAACCATGAGCAACTAAAATTAACACAGCAAAAGGATCAGATCCCTAAGCTATGGTGGCTGGATTTATGCTGCTGTAAATAAGCACACAACAGTCATCTCAACAAACACACCTACAGCTTCCTGCTATTGTCCAACCAGTTCCCTTAGGCCTGGCTCATCTCTGCAGGACTGAACTGCAGGCTGGAGCAGCTGGGAATTGAGAACACTCTCAGAGTCCAGGGCTAAGGAAGTTGCTTGTAGTAGTTTTCACAGACTTCTCTACCTCAGCCAAAAAGCCAGATCCAGCCTGGTGCTGCTGGCACAGGGAACAGTCACTGCTGCAGTCACTCTTGGGTGGTTTGAGTGGCTGCCACAGCAGCTCACAGAGGCCCTGCCTGTCAGGCCTGACACTGTGCCTGAGCTGAGTTCTTATTTAGCTTCTCTGTGTGACTTTCATCCACAGTTAGGAATGTTGGATGGGAACAACTCTAAGCTAGGTAAATAGGCTCATGGACATCCAGAGAACAGAATTCAAAGCAAATCTTGTGCAAGTGGTAAGAACAACTTGCCAGAGAAAACATCACTAAAGGAGGCAATTAAATAGCAGACCTTTTGTAGCCCTGGCAGGAGTTGGTGTTGGAGGTCTGGCCCTCAGAATGCCAGGCAGGAACCTCCTTTTCCAGCTCACGGCCCCCAGCAGGGAGCCACAGCCATGATCCTGTCAAAAGTGCAGACAGGAGTCCCCCAAGTGCTGCCTCTCCCAGTGTGCCTCATGTTGTCCCCCATTTGCCCACACCATCACGTACCAGTGCTGTTGCTGTCGTTATTTTTGTTCCTCCAGAAGCACCAACCACCATCCTCACCTTTTTCATTTTATCCACCAAAATGGAGGGGCACATAGAGGACATTGGCTGTTTACCTGTTGGGGACACAGATGCAACACAGAGACTCAACTTTCTTCCTGCAGCTCACAAACTTCCAGTTCTTGCTCCATGTCTAAATCCAGAGCCCCAGTATCCACCTCCCTGACTCAGCTGTTCAGTTCTTGGGGATTCCACCATCCCCTGTACTCATCTCCTTGACTCTCTCCTGCGTCTGCCCTCTGCAGGTCCCAGACTTGTGTCCCATGGCACAGATGCTGCAGTGTGAGCATGCACAATACAGCCAAAAGACTAAGTCAGGGAGGTAGTTTACAGCTACCTGGAGCTATGAAATTTGCTGGAGAAGGAGGGATCCCAAATCCATTGATTATGTAAGGTGAGCTGAAGTCATCCATTTCATCATTAAATATGATTCCGCTCACGTTGGATCGTACATCAGAGCCAAAGCTAGAGAAAACAAATTGTCAAAGTCAGGTCAGAACCACAGCAAACCTAGACAGAGCTTCAGCTGAATTTACTGCAATGTGAAACCTGGGATTTGATTGGAGTAATGCTCCACTCCCTCCCATTGTAAAGGACTTTCTGTCACCCCTACGGGGAAGGAAGCAGTTACTACCGTGAGTACACAGCTACACACAGAGTAAAGGCAGCCAGAGCCCTTTCTACAGCTCCCCTGACAGGACCCCATGGGGAAAACTAGCACAGCACCTCAGTACAACTCCTGCCCCATCCAGGGGGGCAGTACTGCACTCCATGCAGAGGCAGCACAGCTCAAAGGTTGGGGGTTTGCTTAGATGTGTCAAGCTGGAGACATCTTCTATGGATAAAAATAATCTTCACACCCTGGCTCCAGGCCATATGTGTGAACACAGCTCTTTCTGACAGCACTCACAGCCAAACACTGCACTTCCAGGCCAGCTGTGTTAGGTCAAATTCCTTCCAAGAGCCTGGGAAATCAGAACCAGCAGCAATAGCTCTGCTTATGAGAAGATCCAGATGCAGTGTATGCTGTGGTGGAATCCAACATGGGAGAGGACACATGTCCTCTGACACAAGCACGAGGCCTCAGTGTCAAGCGCTGACCTGCAAGCTCAGCAGAAGTGCCCATCACCAGCATTACTGCCCCCCACTCTGCCCCAGAAGGGACAGCTCAGTGTGTTTGATGCCAACCCCAGAACCAGCACTTAGAAAGGTGGCAAAGGCCTACAGGGAAGGAATGTCTGAGCTCATACTATTGGTTGATGGTGCTGGTGGCGGACACAGCACTGCCATCATCAGCCACAATGGAGACGTGGGATGTACCGGCATTGTCTCCAGTGTAATACACGGGCTCGTAGTAGTCAACTGGATGGGAGGTGTTGTCTGTGATTTTCCTCCGGAGACCATCCGCAAAGAACTCAGATGTCATGTTTCTGATTGCCTGTCAGAGAAATCCAGTGCAGTTACTCAGCAGATTAAGAGACACGTAGTTATGAGGCTGATATCCAATACTTCAGATCACAGAACAGTGGCAAATCCCAGCAGTGAGGCTACAGTTTTCCCCCAGGGGCCTTCCTTCTGGGAAGATGGACATTGTACCAAAAGATCCTTTTAAGCTGTCACAGGAGCAGCTTATAGTCTCCCCTTTGTGTAGAAGTTGATCAGCATCCATTATTGCAGTGCTATGGAAAGCTGCCTCCACACTGCTGTGAGGCAACCAGGGCTACACTTCTTTCAGGGACAAGAGGAATGGGATAGGATTGAAAGGATGAGGACAAGGACAAGGTCAAGTCTGACCAGAGCTCTGTAAGTTAAAAATTTGTGTTCATCAAGCTGGGCTGGGCTTAGAGTCTGCTGCTTTTGCAGGCACAGAAGTAAAGCACAAAGTGCAAAGATGGGACAAGCATTCTCACCCCTTCCCATCTGTTGCTCAGTTTTACTATAGGCAGGACTCTGGTTAGAGAGTCACAAGGATGCTGGGAATATAGTGAATAAGGCTTCAAACACTATAAAACCAGGCAGGGTTAGGCCTAAATGTACTCCAGCTCTCCTTGTGAATGGAGGAGTTTGTTTTTCCTTACAGCAGGAAGGTTGCCTCCATTTATAGCCCTCACAGCTCAGCCATGAGCCACATAGGACATCACTTTTTGACTCAGAGCTGTTTCAGTGCCTGTCAACAGCAAGTGGCACAGAGCATGCTGGACAAAGTGGAGTCACCCAAGAACTTTAAGCCATGTTCCAGCCAGCTTTGGTGTTGCAGAAAGAAAAGGCTTTTGCCAGGTACCTCTGTAATGTTGACAAATTTTGGGTCTCCCAGCAAAGTCCTCTTGGCGTAGGCAAAGCGAAAGGCCTCCACGATGCGGTGGTAGGTCAGACCTTTGTCCTCCACGGTTTTGATGCTGGTAGCAGAGAAATTATATCCTGGCAACAGAGGACAAACAACTGTAAACACAAGGCACAGGGTCAGTGGATTGCTAATGCACCAGTGTCAAATGTATAACCTTGAAACCCAGTCTCTACAGAGATCCAGTCTGGATCTGTCCTAATCTCCACGTGGAAAATTCAGGAGCTGGTAGTTTTGAGCACTGTGGGAGTCACCAGCAGAGTCTGTACTTGCAAAGATGCTTTCCAAAGAAGCCTCAAGTACTTGTTAGGTTCCACCCATATAAGTATCAGGGAAGCTCCCCTATCAGGAAAATATTTTTCGTCTTGCACATGTGTTTCAGGCAGGAAAGCAATATCCCTGAGTTTACAGCAGAAGAGGAATGTTTCTGCATCTCTAATCTCTCCTGGGCTCTCAGACTTCTCACCTGCTGGAGGGCTATCAGGAAGGCCTTGCTCTCCAAAAAAAAGTGATGTCTTTGGAGCTCTCCCAGCTCCTGCTGCCTATGGGGCACTGCTCTGTGGCACTCTCACCTTTCAATATGTTGAAAATGAGGGCCAGAACTGGGCCACTTAGGGGGGCACTGGGTGTGTAGAGGGTGAACTCCCCGAGTTTGATCTGTATGGGGTCGTCGATCACTGTGGCATTGTAGTCCCGCAGGTCTTCCAGTGTGACAATTCCCCCTGGAAAGAGAGGGAAACTAGAGATGTGGGTTTATGTGATCTCTGGCAGGAAGAGAAGGTCATACTCCATCACCATGAATCACAGCAACGACTGGAGGGAATATGGACAAATCAAAAAAATAACATGGTGAAGAAAGCAAAGATGTATGCCCATGAGATTTACTCCTTGAGAGACCCATCTGAGGCTCAGATAGTCTGAGAACAAAGTTGGGCTGATTTACAGCAGCCAAAACTCTGGTGATCCACTTTTTTTTACAAAGGACACCAGCAGTATCAGGCTACAAAACATCCTTAAGAATTCTGCTTACAGGAGGAAGACGCAGTTTTGGGTGAAGATGCTTAGTGGCACCCCACAGGCATAATATTTGAATGTTCCATCACCTTTCTTATCTGAAGAGGGAAGACAGTAAGTAATTATCCACCACAAATAAAATTACTCACAGGAAGTTCACCAAGCTAGCCAGTGCTGGTTGGTGAGGATAGCATACTGCCACCATCTAGTGGTACCGAGAGATCAAACAGCTCAGAGTTCACAGGACCACCACGTATGAAACCTTTTAGGTACAAACTCGTTGGATTCAGGCTCTGTGAACAGCCTGTATCTACTCAGCTACAGTCAGAACTGCACATACTTGGGAGGCTCTGTGGTACAGAAATGCACAGTAAACACACTCCATTTCTGAGTTTCAAACACATCTTAAAAGTGTATTTTAAAGTACATGTTAAAGCGCTTCTTTTGGGTGTCATGTTGCCAACACATCTCAGAGGCAGCATTTCAAAGCTGACCTCGCCCAAGGCTTCTGCAGGGGACTGGCTCTTCCCTGGGCTCTGAGCAGTGTGGTCACTCCTGCTGCTTGGGACAGATGTCCTGGTTCTCACCTGCGCTGCGGATGTCAGCAATGATCTGTTTTGCCAGGCTTCCTGTGTAAAAGGCATCTGCTCCTTCTGTGGCTATAGTCTGGTAGGTGTTGGCTAGTTTGGGCATCTTGATGGTTTCACCCTCTTGCAGAATTTTCCCTCCTTTGCAGAACACTTCGCTATCCGAGAAAGGAGATTGAGAAGATCAGGTTTGTGAGAAAAGCTCAAAACTATGTGCATCTGTGGCAACTGAACCAGCATGAGTGTTCATGCTAGATGCTTCTTGGAGAGAAGAGAAACTGCCTGAGCCATGGCTCAGGGGTCCTCATATCTTGGCACTGGGCCATAAAACTGAACAGTGGTTTCTAACCTGCAATTTCACATGCTCAGTTTGCTCAATGGAGCCTTCAGCAGGGATTTTCACCAAGGCACCACCCTCCCTGCCCACCCGAGAGGCCAACAAGTGCCTCAAGATGCACAGGAGGGGCCACAGTCCTTGAACTCAGCAGTTCAGTTCAGAGCACCGTCTATTAAGCTATGAGGTTCAAAGCTTCCAGTAAATCCAGAAGTGTTTCAGTCCCTGTTCATTAGATCACTTTAAGGTAGATTGTTTCCTCTCTAGCTCCCTCATGATGGATCATGATTGTCCTGCTGTGGACCTGCCAGATGGAAGGACAGGAGATAGGCCAGGGTGTACATAACCAATTAGGTAGGAAACAAACCTGCAGCTGGCAAAGATTTTAGGGAAAAGAGAGAATTAAGCATGATCTCCAGCAGGGCTGGACATAAACACATACAGTTTTGACTGTAAGAAGTGGAAGAGTATTTAAAACCCTTCATGCTCAAAGTCTTTGCCAGAAGTGGATGGTCAGAGGCACTGCTTGAGAAGGCTGATTGCAGAGTAAGAGATGATCCAAATCCCCACTGCCTGACAGCAGACGAGATGTTCAAGGAGACTCTGCAATTGCTCGAAATGCAGGTAAGATGAGCTTGCTGCACTTACAGCATGAGGAAAAGCTGAGGATTCAGAAAATACATTGCCATTGGGCAGATTGATCCCAGCAGGTACTCTAATTCCACCTTTGCTCAGACAAATGGACTTCAGGAGTAGAATTTCTCCGCCCTTAAAGGTCAGGACTGAACATTCCCCATGATTTAGCACCTTTAAGCATCTGCAGTGACACCAGCAGGCACAGTGAGTGTGGTTACTGCAGGGGATGCACACTCCTCACAGACACTGCAGTACACAAACACAGGGACTTTGCAGATTGGATGCAGCCACACAATTTCTCTGCATAGAACAGCAACTGCTCTACCTACCACAGCAAGGGATTGCTTTCGATTGCCTCCTCTTTTGATTTGATGGCTGCAGCAAGGCCTTTCCCAATAGGGAATCCTTCTCTTGCCAGCTTGATACTGGGCAGAAACAGGTCTTTCCATGCCAGCTTGCCATGCCGTTTGTGAGCCAGCTCATAGCCACGGATTTCTCCTGGAACAGCAATTGACAGTCCTCCTGGAGCAGAAAAGGAATGTGTTAAGTCTTCCACAGCAAGGAAAGAAAGAGGTTGATGGAGCAGGAGGTAGGGCAGCCCTGGTTTTAGGCAGGGCTTGTGTATACTGTGACCAGCTCAGCTTATGAGAATTAACAGAATTAACAGAATCATTTGGTCTGACATTTGTGCCTACGTATCCTGAACTGCTGAACCCCCTCTGTCCTCTTGCTGGTAGCTCCAGTTTTAGGGTCATTTCCCCTCAGTAGGCTCTGTACCAGAGCAAAGCTGCTCAGAACACAGAAGCTATCACAGTGAGAGGACACAAACTGTGACATACTTAAGCCAAAAACTTTTTTGCAGCATTAACTACAACTGGAACAGATTGATTCCACAGGGCACAGTGATGCAGCAGTTTGCTTCAATCCTGTTGTCACTTGCATCTCCCAGAAGTTCAACACACTCCTTAAACCCCCTCCAAGATGCTGTTCCTTCTTGCTTAGAGGAGTGACCACGAAGAGAACTAATTAGGATTGCTTTCTATTTCTTATTAGAAAATCCTTTCCTGAAAGGAAACTTCTCTGGAGGCCCCAAGCCATTAGCTGAAGCCACCACAACAAGAAATTTAGGGAGGACACCTGAACTGACAAAACCCAAGATGATCCATACAAGGATTTATTCAAAGAGGTGGAAATACAGCACATGTGGAAGAGGTCATACTCAGTGCTTTACATTCACCTGCTTTTTCATGAAGTGAAAAGCAGAAAGTGATGGGGTCCCTAACTAGTTCAAAGGGCATTGTTTTTAGCTTCTTTGTCAGACCAGAGTCTACAAATTGTGTAAGAGGATATTTCCATGATATTTCTAGGTAAGAAATCCTGTGGGTAGACAAGAACCTAACTGTACTAAATGTTCCTAATGTAGACGTGCTGGTAGCAGTGAATTCTGGAGCTATGTGGTCCCCCCAAAGCAGTGAAGCAGCCTTTGCCATACCTTTCAGAGAGAGCTGTGTGTTGTTCCCAAACATGTCCTCCGATGCTCTTTTTGGAGCCACCTCTCTTGCATTAATGATTTCCACTTTTCCTTTAATGACAGAGCAAGGAAGATGATGTTTAGCTCTGGACTCAGCACACAGGCCTGGTCTCTGCTGAAGGACTCTGATCAATGTGAGCCAGTTTCTTGGCAATTATTTTGAGGACATTCCCCCAGAGGCTGTGAGCATCAGTCGTTTACCTTCTCTCAGGTAGGATAAGTCACCTGTCTTAGATAAAAGTTCTCCAGCTGTTCCAGCTGTGTGTGGCCCTGTCCCTTACCTGTGCTGCTGTAGATGGTAAAGAAGAGGCCCCCTCCAATGCCCATGCTGTGGGCATTCATGAGTCCTACGCAGAGCAGGGCTGCAATCGCGGCATCCACCGCTGATCCTCCCTGCTTGAGGATGTCCCTGTGCAGCAGAAGGGAAGGTGACATGTGACAGTGTCTCACCTCCCTGTCAGCAGTGCATGCACCATGTCAGAGCAGCTATGGCAGATTCTCTGAGGCACATTTGTCCACACCCAGTCTATGTGTTCCTCAGGAACAGGAAGTTCTGAGCTTCTGTCACCAGAGAGAATAGACCCTTAAAGGTCAGTGTGCAGACCAGATCAGCCCTCATTAGAGACACATCCAAACCAGCTTGAAAACAGAGAGATGTGACAGAGTACATGTGGGGACAGACATTCCACACACATTCATTGCACTGTCATAAGAAATGACAGTTTCCTGAGGAGCCTTAAATCTGCAGCACTTGAAACTAGAACTGGAGGATATCTCAATAAATTTTTTTAAAGGAGCTAGAAGCTCCTTTTTTTTAAAGGAGCTTGTTCTCATTGCTCATGGATCCAAGGAATCTTTGCCTGCTATGTTGTCTGTGAGCAATTGCAGTAAAGCTGTTCAAGCATGGTAAAAGCCTGGGGTTTATTAGGCTCTTTTCTTTCTACAGGGAGATTAGGGATTGATTATCCATGCTAGGCTGCAGCAAGGCTTGCACCGGAACATGGGGGAAGCAACAATCCTGTCTCATGCAAGAGCTGTCAGAGCTAACAAGAGGCAGGGCACAGTGAGGGGGTACCTTCCAATGATGGAGCACGGCCCCGCGTCGGTGGCCACGGCTGCCCTCCTGTAGGTGTGTGTGTCCCCTGAGCGCAGCCCGAAGAACAGCCCCAGGAACAGCACCAGCCCCAGCAGGGCTACGGTCACCACTGCCACCACCACACAACGTGTCTTCATCTTCCTGTGGAAAGAGATGGGATTGTCAGCCCCACTGCCACCTCCTTTCATATCCTCAAACCAGCAACTATCACCCAGGTAAGAACCTGCCTCACGGCAGGCAGGAAACATCACATCCTGAAAAACCTCCAGATGCATAGGTGAGAAGGGAAATCCAAGGAGCAGAACACAATTTCTGTTAGTCATGGCTGACATCATCTTCAGGACAAAAATTTTTAAAAAATTTATAAAAATTTAACTTCACATAATCTGCTTTTAAATGTGGAGGAGTCTCTGTCTGGAAGGTTGCCAAGGACCAGTGCAAAACACATCTAGGTCATAAGGAAGCAACCATGGATAAAGCTACCAGCCCAGTGTGAGCACAACACCCATTCCTGCCTGAGGCCCTTGGCCAGAGCACCTTCCCCATGAGCTGGGCACTTCCAGAGGGCCATGGCCAGTGCTCAGGTCCCCATGTGTCCCTGTCCTGCACTCAGCTGCTCTTGGGCTGTGCAGGGCTACAGCTCATCTGAGAGTGAGCACAGAATGCCAAGGAGCCCTCTGGGTACACCTGGGGATGAGTGGAGAGCTATCGAGTGGGTGAAGAGTCACTGCCACCTTGGTGGGACAGGCAGTTCAGCAAATACAGCTTGAACAGCTACTCTCTGACCCATTTTCTTTTCCATTACAAGACCATTCCAGAAAAATAGATTAATAATATTGCCTTCAGAGACCACCTTCCCCCTTTGTACTGCAGCTCTGGGTTTTTACCACAACTTCAGCACAATAGCCAAGATGTCCTTTATCTTACCAAAGCATCTGCCATCCTCAGAGAAAAGCCAGTCCATGGAATTGTGGTGAAGAAGAGATGCACCAACCCCACTGTAGATGCCTGGCAGCCCAAGGCAGAGTGAACTCCAACAGCCAGAGCTGCACTCAATGCCCTGCAGCAGCCGCACACTCAGGATCAGGCAGCAGTGAATGTGCCAGCACTGAGCTAACTAGAGGAAACAGGCCAGGCCAGCCAAACCAAAACTTTTCTCAGAGGGGGATGATTAGCAAGCAGGGCCCCCCCAGCTCACCCCCTGGCTTAAACCAGGAGATACACATTTGCTATCCAAGCCCTGTATCTGTGAGTCTCAGTCTGAGCACTAAAGATGCCTATCTCCATCCAGGTAAAGCAGCTGTAAATCTACTCTATGTGCTGCTCTGTAAACAAATGTCACTTGAGGGTAGTAAAAGTAAATGGATGAAACCTCTTTCCAGGTTCTAGAACTTAATTTACACTCAACCACTTTTAAAAGAGACCAGTGGTGTGTTTGCAGAGCAGTGACTGTGCAGGGAAACAGAGAACCCATTATGTCCCCAACAATAGCTCACACACAGCCTCAGAGTTTAAAGACAGTTTTGTTTGTTGGCAGAGAGATTTCAGCTTCAGCACTGGCAGTCTCCTCCAGGCTTCACAAGAAATGCCATGGGATCTTTTATCTGTGCCCCAGCTCGGCAGAAGGTACTTTGTTTGGTCTGAAGGCTGCTCTGTGCTGGGCTGTCCTTCAAGCCTGGGCTCACTCAAGCCCTGTAGTGCTGAGTTAACCCGTGGGCTCCTGGCTGGGGCACTGCAGCTCTTCTCCACAGCTGGCTGTCTCACTGCTGGGCCCCTGCAGAGGTTTACTACCTCATCAGGCAAGTTGCTCTGACAGCAGGAGAGAAGGGGAAATTTCAGGTACTGCTTCTGCTCTCACCTCCTCCCTGGAATGGGATCACACCTGTGAGCATCCTGTAGACCCAGAAGAGCTCCGTGCTGTGTCCTGCTGCCTGCTGAGGGCACACACCTTGGAAAGGGCCCTCCAAACAACTTCATATGACTCAGGCATGCATGACATGCACCACTGGGCAGCAACACAGGCTGCCATGGAGAGATACCAATCCTGTGCTGTGGCACCATCCTGTGCCTCTGCAACTCAAGTGAATGCTCTTGATGAAGGTGTACCTGTGTAATCTGTCAGACTGATTCTGCCCAGGAAGCAGCGGATGTATGAGCTTGAGACCTGCAGCTTTCTCTTCTCTAGCAATGAGCAGAGAGTAAACCCAGCTGAGGATAATTCTTCTCCACCTTTGCTGCCAGCTCAGCTCCCATAAGCTCCTTAGCCTGTCCCAGGCCTGACCCTAGAAGGGAGCACAGCCCTCACTGCCTTCCCAACTGTGGCACAGCAGAGCCAAATGTGCGTTTGGTTTGATGTACAGAAATCAGGAGAAGGATCAGGAGCCTGCAGATATCCACTGCTAACCCACCTCTCCATACTCCTTGTACCCTGGGCAGGCCCACTGCAGAAACAGCTGAGTTTTTAGACCAGAGGTTTGAACCTTAGCTCTGAGTTGAGTCCCTACTATAATTTATTATTGGGGGTGGAGCAGCAGCTGCAAGCCACCACCTGAGCAGGCTCCCCAGCTACTCTCTGCTGAGGCTGGCTTTAACCTCCACATCTCTGCCAAATCCAGCTGCTTGGAAGCCTGGCTTCAGTCACAGAGTGCTTTGGCAGCAGGAAAAGGTCTCCAGGAGAGAAGGGCTATAAAGCAATTAAAAGCAATACAATTATTTCTCACTGTTACAAAGGTCCACCAGCCAGTCTTAGCCATGGAATTTAAAAAGTAGCCTGATTGCCCTAATTTACATTAGGAGAGGGGGAGGACCAGCAAGTAGCAGAGTTATGCTGGTACAAGCAGCCCCATTGAGCTGTACTCAGATGTGTCACAACATGCACAACCTTATTTAAACATGACACTGGATTTGAATTAAAAGTACCGCAGTGCAACAGGGGGTTGCTAGTTAGTGTCAGGCAGGAGATGGAAGGTCAGACACCTCTGCCAAGAGGGCTGGGGCATTCTGTAGAGATGAGGAATGTGCCATGGTCAGGGAAAGTGCCAGGAGAATTGGGAGAGGAGCTGTATTGGCCAGAAAGCAGCGGGGAAAGAACAGTGGGATACCAGAGGACAACAAAGGACTCCAGGCATGATCAGACACTGCTTTGTTCCCAAATGAAATAGTGAATGAAGCATCCACTGACAACACCTAAAATTTTAACCACAAACTTTAACCCAACAGGTTTCTGCTTCAAAGCCATCTTGCAACAGCTCCATATCTAACTCGTGCTCCTGAGAACTCCCTGTGCTCCCACTTGCAGCCCAGTAGCCACTACTGGGCCATTAGCTTTGAGATATCCACCCTTGCTTTCCCCAGGCAGCACAAGAAATGCAAGGACAGTTTGGACATCTGGACTCTTGTCACAGGACACAGGCCATGCCCTTGTGATGAACTATGACGTTCCATCACGAGATATTTTAATTGAAGCCTTACAGAGTCTTCAGCTCCACCAATGATAAGGGAACTAAAGTATTGGTTCAGCCAAGCCACGAAGAAGCCCAAAGAGGCTTCCAAATTCAGACCTAGGCACTGCTCCCACCTGAAACATGAGGACAAAGCAGGCCCTGGAGAAACACAGCAACTCCATTCAATTCAGTTAAAAGCCTTCCTCACAGACGGTGCCTTGGTGCCTCCGTGCTGGTTCCTGTCCAGCAGCCAGCACCCCCCTCTTGGATAAACCCAGCATTGCAGACTCGTGTGGATACGCATCAGTTTGCAGGAGAAAGGCCTCAGTGGGGATCAGTGCTCCCTGCTTAATGCTGAGATAATCAACAGTGAAAAGAACTGAGCACTACATCCATGAATGAAGGGGCTGCTCAGCTGGGACTCAGGTGCTGCTCAGGGAGAGCTCTTGTGATCACAGTTTGCCACTCCTCCACAGGCACAGGCTGTTCTGAAGCCTAATGGCACAACGTATTCTGCCCAATGTAGATCAAACTCTGAGTTCACTGGGAAAGAGACAATAATTTCCTCTTGAAGCAACTTTTTCCACAAAAATCCCTCATGTGTCCCTGCAGAAATTTTAGCATCAAATCCAACATCTTTTTTTTTAAGACACTTCAGCATAAACTACGAAGTGAAAAAAAAAAAGGCAGAAAGGTGGAATAAATACAGAATTCCCCACTTCACATGGTTTTCACAGTATTTCCTAGTTGAGGACCTCCCAGAAATCCACAACTGGCAAACTCAATCTCAAAAGCTCAAGTTATTAAAGGTTTATAAACCCATTAAAAACATTATTGTTATGGTCACTCCCAATTTAAAATCAAAATGCTTCAACAAAATAGCTCAGTTCTCCCAACTGTTGCAAAAGATGTTTTCAGGTGCTTTTTCGCCATTAAACTAGAAATTGTTTATTAGACCTGAACTCATTCAGACTGGTTAGTCAGGTCCCATCATTTTATTTTGGCAAGCTTTCATTGGCTTACTAAAAAAAGTCACATTTTCACACATTCTGTTGAATAAGAAATCCCACACAGCACGTTCAGGCTGAGGGGAATGGCTCAATGAAGGTAATTCCTGTCTCCCCCTTACCTCTCAAGAGTATTTCCAAGCTGGTCCTGTTCTTTTGCACAGACCTCCTCAGAATGTGTGGTCTGACCTCCTCAGAATGTCCTTTCCCAGGAAGTGAACCCTTTTCTAGGGGCAAAACATCCTTGTAGCAGTAGCAGTAACCACTTATCTTCCCTTAAAAGCCCTCCAAAACTCCTATTTGGTATTTGTACTGCTCTGCTCACAGAGATGAACCCATTGAAACTCATTATGTTTGAATTCACAGTACCAGAGGAATGCAGAAATAATCATTGACTAGGTGAAGAGTCAAGAACCCACATCTCTTAAAATGCATATTTTAGGATCCAAAGATTGTTTATCAACGGCAGAATCACCAAGATTGTGATTCTGAGTTAGTGATCTTTGTGATCTGCTGTGATCAACAGCAGAATCATTCTGTGTTCCTGGATTTGATTACTACATGGTACAAATATTTTTCCTCAACTCAGTGCTAGCACTGAAGTTCTGATTAGGCAACAGATTAAGCAACTACGATGGACTCAAGTTGCATCAGGGAAGGTTTAGATTCGACGTTAGGAAAAATTTATTCACTGAAATGGTGGCTGCCCCAGGAAGTTGTGGAGTAACCACCTCTGTACGAATTTAAAAAACATGTAGATATGGCACCTGGGGACATGGTTTAGTGGTGATTTGGCAGTGCTAGGTTATTGGTTGGACTCAACAACCTTAAAGGTCTTTTCCAACCTAAATGGTTCTGTAATTCTAAATACATGGTGTCTCCACATGGCCAGGTACCCTCACAGCACTCATGCCTAAACTCTTGTGTTCACAGAGAGACTGAATTTTGTGTCTGTCCCTTCAGCTTAAACCCAGACACTGCCAGACTCAGCTGTGATCACACTTGGTGGGAATAACCTGTCTGCCAAGTGTGGGCAGCTGCTGGCAGTGTCAGGGCACTGATCAGCTCACACACCTCAGCAATCACAGCCACACCACCTCAGACTGGCACCAGGTTCACATCAGATTAATACTCCAACTGCAATGAGAAGGTGTAATGCCTGTTCTGCCTGGCCTGCTCCCACAGCAGCACCCTCTGGCAGGCAGGATGGCAGAGCAGGAGGCAGGGATGAAGAAACCTACCATCCATCCCTAAGCCTCACTGAGGATTTTATGCAACAATCCTCCACATCTGCTTGTGCCAAGTCTAGAAGCACAGTTTCAGCTCCAAGGTTGCAGCTCACCTGCTGTTGAAATATAGCACGAAACCCAGCAGAACCCAGAGTAAGGTAAGGAGCTGTACAAACTGTCCTACTCAGCTACTAAAACCTAGGCCACTATTTCTGTCCATGGTTTGCCAGAAATCCCAGACCCTCCTTTGAGCACGAGCTCAATGGCCATCCAGAATGTAACATAAGCAAATCACAGCTTGCCTGAAACCTGGGCACAGTGAGGACCCAAGCCCACATGTCTTAAGCCTGACTTTTAGCCAGAAGGCACTCTGCAAACACAGGATGAAGCAAAGTCTGCCTGGATGCCAGTCAGCACCGTTAGATGCTATCTCTGGACTTATGGGATGAGTCAAGAGGTTAATGCCTCAACTCCAAACCAGCCCAGCCCCTCTGCCCCACTCCAACCTTTGATACACCACATCTCCACTTGCTGCTGAAGGGCAGTAGCTATACTACACTGACTCATTAACAAAGTTTGGCCTAGTTCCAAGATTAAAAGCTTTAGGGTGATATTTTCTCTGTCTAAAAATACCTCTTCTTTTCTATAATAGCCACAAAATGGAGTTCTGTTTAACATTTACATGTGGAAAAATCAGTACTATAAAACATGAGCATTTCAGCCCTGAGATATTTGGAAGGAACATAGCCTGTGCCCATGTTTCAAAGACGACTTTCAAATACCCCTTTCAAGACATTGTATGAAGAGCACAGGCCCCATTAATAACTGATGACATTGACATTGTCCAAGAGGTCTTGAGCAAAAAATGGAAGCTTTCTGGAAAGTAGATACTGGCACAGAAAATACTCTGCTCACTGTGTCTAATTTATTGATGTGAGACCCACGATGCTCCACAGAAAAGATTGTGACAGGAGCACACAACTATCCTCTGAAAAAGCAGACAGTGTAGGTCTCTGCCCCAAACAAATCAGCCTCCACTTTCAGTCTGTCGCTCCTTTAATATTAACAGGAAAATTTAAGATGCATTCTACCAAGCAGAACCCTTTTCTTAATTTACTGACCCTGTAGGTGTGATGGTACCAGGTTTTATTCTTAATGATTTCATAGTTCCAAAGTTGCTACATTCATAAAGTGGGTCTAGGTCAGAAGAGTCTCCCTGTCACATTTGTCTCAGAGGGTGCAAGGTGACATGGAAAGGCTGTAAGAAAGCCCAGTTCTAAATCATATTTATCCCACTGTAGTATTTCACCCCCGCTGCTGAAAGGCAGGGTTTAGATCAGTGAGCCAACAAAACAAAGCCAATTCTGTCCTTCTCCAAGGATAGTGCAGTGCCAGGTTCTTACCAGCTCAGAGCTGGAACAAATTGGATGCTCCTCAGCAAGTTACTCTTTCACTTATGCACAAGTAGAGTTGAAGATAGGGTCAGAGAAAGTTATGAAACCTGAAGTCAGTGCCTGCAGTTCCAAAGGGTGAACATTGCTGTGTACAGGTTGTGCTATGCACAGCTACCTTATTTCATTATAATATTTAGCAATTATCAAGTATCTCTGCCTAGGCACTAATATAATAGAGAGCCCTGTTATAACTCAGCCTTACATGTTTCAAAATGAAAAGCCTACCTCAAGCAGTAATGCCATGTTTAATGCAGGTGCATTGCTGACTTGCTCTTCTCAACTCATTACAAATAAAGAAAAAATATCTGAAGGATTTGCCACCTCCTTCCATCCGTGATGTTCATGGCATGGACACCTTTAGCAGTCCCCAAAAATTCGCATGCACTATTACATTGAAACTTGAGCAACACAGGAGTGCATCTTTCAGCATATGAAGCAATGCCTTCGTACCTCCTCTTATGGAACTTGCAGATACTGAAAAGCATCAGACAACCCAAGGCACTTCTGGGGAGTTTTCCTTTTTGTTTCTTCCCTCCACCCTTGTTTTTTTTCTGTAGGAATTTCATGAAGCGACCCCAGCAATGACTCACAGAGCACAGACCACATCTACTGTTTAGGCTCCTGCTTTTTATGACAGAACAAGCAACCCAAGGCCTCCATTTCCCAATGTTTTAACATCCCAGTGCATTATTGGAATAGACACTGTTCAAGGTTTTGTAGCTTAGGTTAACTCTTGTTGCAGGTTAGCTATTTTTCCCACGAGGAAGCCTTTCCCCTCTAACAGAGCAGTGTTCAATCCACTACTACCTGGCCACGAGCATCAAAAATAGCATCTCAAGTGCCCACTAACACAGAGCTGTTAATAAGCACGAGGCTTCATCCTACTAAGTAATAGTTCCGTTTTGGACCCCTTGCTCTACTCTTCCACGATGAGGGCAACCAGTGGAAGCTAAGCACCAGCTGTATGGGTAGCAGACAATTCCAGTTTAGGCTAAACATGAGCTAAGAAACACTGATTAAAAAAACAGATTACTGCTGAAAAAGCCCTGGAAAAGTCACCAGGGGAGACTCTTAGAGAAAAGGTACTGTAAGAATGGAAAAGATGCCTAGTATGCAAGAGGTCAAATTGAGTAAGAGCAGGGACACAAAAGTTGCCTTACAGAGCTGAAAATAAACAAGCAGATGTTTGTCCACAGCCGAAGCACCTCCTTCCCTTGCAGTGAGAGCTGCTTTCACTGTAACTCCCCTGCTGAAATGGAGCCACCCACTAAACCCACAGGCTTTCATTTTATGCATCTGTTTTCCCATAATCACCCACAGGTGCACAATTTTCCCTGGGACAAAAGTAAGCAAGTGGAAGGTAACTGGTAAACAGGGAGGTTTATGAATCCTTTCTTGCCAGCCACACTGGTTAACCAGGCCTGCTTATATCCTTCTAACCCCAGAGGCAGCTGCAGCAGCATTGCTGGGACAGTGCTCTGTGAACTGTTGGGTGTCCTCAGGGCTTGGAGGTTGTTGCAGAAGAAACCCTTCTGCTCCTCCCTTTCAGAAAAGTGTGGCTGTCCTCCGTCCAAGTTCTGCCTTCTTTTATCATTTTTCCTCAATTTTATCTCTCTGCTATCTTAACTCAATCTCACTCATTAACTTTATGTCAAGCTCTGCGGTTTCCAAAACCTACATCAATCTGTACAATTTATCTACCAGCTTGTGCTGGTTTGAAAGCAAAACCAGTGAAAGACTCCAAGTCAGAAACACAATTTAATAAGAGGAAAAGAAAAGAAAAGAAATAAAAGAAAGTAAAATAAAATAAAATTAATAGTACAAAAAAACCCCACTGACAGAGTCAGAATACAACCTGACACCCTGTTAGGGTGGTAGTGCCAGTCCAGGTGAGATGGTCTTGTCAAAGCAGTGATCCTGTAGAAACGTCTGGTAGCTCTTGTCTCCTCTGTGAGTCTAGTGGATAAAAGCTGCCTGTGCAGTCCCAAACCCCGGATTATATCCAGGTGGGAAATGCTTGGTTCCTCCCTGTTGGGGGTTAGACTGGTTTGGTTTGGTTTGTTTTTTTTTTCACCTATAGAATTTTTTCCCAGGAGTTGCGGGGCAACTGATTGCTGGGTGCTTGTCGGTGCTCGGTGGAACAAAGCATGGAAGCTGGGGGGAGACTGGCACTTGGCTGCACCTTTTGTCTCCGGGAGTTTTCCCCCCGAGGCAGGGGGCGGAGAGGGACGGGGGCTGGGGGGCAGCCTCATTTTTTGGATGTGCTTTTCGTCGGGAGGGGATGGGGCTGCTGTTGCTGCGGGAGGGGTTCCACTGGTGCCGCCGGTCCGATTCTGAGGAAGGCTACCACCATCTGCATTTCGTGTGCCCGGGAGGATCCTGAGCTCTCCTCCTGCTGCCCTGCTGGAGCTGGGCACTGTCCCACCACCACTGCTTTTGAGGCCGCTCTGCACTGGCCTCCCTGCCAGACATCCCTGCCCTCCAGTGACCACCGACGGAGCTCCGAACTTCATCCGATCCACCAGCCCAGGATACCCCACCGTTCCAGCTTGGTACCTTTTTTTTTTTGGAGTCCCCAGAGACCAGACTGCCCCGAGTTTTGTGGGACCAAGCTCCGTCAAGGTCCCTGGTTCTGTTTTCGCTATTAATTGCTGTAGTTGTTGTTGTTTGTTTGCCTTGTTATACCTATTAGTAAAGAACTGTTATTCCTATCCCCATATCTCTGCCTGAGAGCCGTTTTAATTTTCTAAATTATAATAATTTGAGGGAAGGGGATTTGAATTATCCATTCCAAGAGAAGCCCTGCCACTCTTTAGCAGATACCTGTCTTCTTTCAAAACCAAGACACTCCCCCTGGGCGGAGCATCTCACAATGGGCTGATCTCATTCTATGAGTCATGCAGTGGGTCCTTGATGGCCCATTAAACAGAGATAACTCCCGGAGGAAGTTATCTATGAGTCATGTGGCAAGGCATTGTTGGGCTCATTAACAGAAGATAAGGAAAACACTGCCCCACTCCAACGGCTCATGGGGATAGAATACATACCTTGGGCATAATTTTACATTGTAGCCTAGGACACAGCTTTAAAAAGTGCTTTAATCTCTGCAAAGCCTTTCTGCCAGGCCACCAAAGGGTCTGTGTTTTTGCAGCTGACAGAACTGCCTTTCCCCCAGCAGCCAGCAATGAGCTCAGCAACACAGTCCCACACAGCTTCCCCTCAATCTCACCATCCCTGAATAAAAGGGGACAGGGCTGCTGGAGCAGGGGAAAGAAAAGGGAATGACACAGGGAAAGAAGAAAACCTTCTGAAAGGAAAAACAGAGAAAATGGGAACGAAATAAATGAATGAAGATAGGAGGACAGAAAAGGTGAAAGAAGAGGAAAGGGGGAAACTGAAGGGCAAAAAATGAATGATGCCCTCTCTCTCAAGGCTAGAGGTTTTCCCCAGTCTTGCCTAACTGCTGCACTTGGACCTGTCCTGCACATGCACATTGAAGCTCTCAGATTACAGATGAAGTTTGGACTTTCTTGGTGCTCTGCAGAAGAGCTTATGTAATTTTTATGTAAGGTTTATGTAATGTTACACCTGCTGTAGCAGCTAACTGTATATTTTCTACACTGCAGAGCATCTGGATGGGTGGATGAGGCCACCAAAAACCCCAGATTCCAGTTATAACAAATTAACTCAAGACTGCTTTCACTGAAAATGTTCTAAAGACTTCAGCTGAAGTTGGAAATGAGCTGTTTCCAACTGAAAAAAAATTGTAGCTACCTGCTTAAATTCGCCTGTTTTTGCTAAACCAAGACTCTACAGGTAGGTGAATATCTTAATGGCCAAAGATCTGGCTGGAAGGGCTTTGCCTCTCCTGATCTCAGTCTTGGTTTGCTGTGGGCACCTGGATCAGGAAATGCACCCTAGGACTGGGACCTTGAGAGAAAAAGCCCTAGTCCTGGAGAGCCCATCACTGACATGTTAGAGGGGATCCAGCCAAGAGCAGGAACAGGTCTTTGTTTTCTAAACACACATAGGAGAGGGCCATTCTTTTTGTTTTGATAATGAGCAGAGTCTCCCAGGTGCTGTTCTGGTTCTTCATGTGTCCAAATATTCATTTTCCTAGGTGGAATCTGCTCATTTTCATACAAATACAGTTGCCCTTGATAGTTCTTTGCAGCAGATTTTTTTTTTTACAAAGAATTAAATGTAGACTGCTTGATTTATTTCAGAATATTTCTTTCTCCTTCACAGGCCAGTTTCCACATACATGAATGACCCTTTCACCTCTGCTCTACTGAGTGCTCTGCATCAGGAACTGTTCTCTCCCACAGCATTGCCCTTCCACCCTGCCTCTGGATCACACCCTCAGCATTATCCCACTGTTCCTGCAGCTTTTCTGGTTCTGCACCTGGCTCCTGGCCTTTCCCCTAGGTACCAGGTAAGAAACCTGCCAGTGCTTGATCTCCCACACCAACAGGGCTTACATTTTTCAGGATACTAATCAAAAGCAGAGAATGACATGGAAAGAAGAGGTATCCAAGATCTATGGATTTCAGTCTATTTCTTAGACCTTGATTCTTCTGAAGAGCACCACCTGCCAGAGGGACATTGACTGAAGTAAGAATTTCTCATCTTTAGGACCCCATGAAATCTGCCTTCCCGTGTTTGTGTACCTGTGACCTCTCTGGTTGTTCTGGGAGCCTTTCCTGTACCACCTTGCCAAAACAGCACTTCTCTTATCAGCAATTCCTGGCACTTACACTACTGCAAAAACAGGGTCAAATGGACACTCAGGTCAATGACCCTGCACCAACCTTTCCACAGACTTTTACAACACAAAAAGGAGCAGAGACCAACATCAGCTTGGGTGGTAGACAGTACCTTCAAAGGGCTGGATGGGCCATGCCGAGGTGAAATGTCTTCCCCAGTGACAGGATTGAGATCCCAGCTCACTAGACTTCCAGCTCCTTACCCTGATCTCAGCCTGTCAGAAACCCCAATCCTTCTTGAAGCCATCAGTCCATGTGCTGCTGATCCTGTCCAGCCACAGCAGCTCCCCTGAAGGGTGGCTCAGCAGCTGTTCAGGTTGCCTGGACAGAGACCCTGCTGCCTTTGCTAACTGAGGCAATCCAAAGGCAACATGGTAGATCAAGTCCTGTCAATCCTTGCAAGAGAGAAACACTTGCTCTTCAAACCTGAGCATGAAGGCTTGTGAAACAAAGCTACCCTTTAATAAAATAGGATTAATGAACTGGAAAGGTACGTAACAAAGGGAAAGAAACAACTCCTCTACTTCACACCCCAATCCACCCAAAATATGGAGATGATAAGATAAAATCATGCTGTTTACTCACTACTTTAAAAGCTCTGTTCTCCCTGGTTGCAGTTCACCTTCAGCCAGTGACACCAAAAGAAGGGGCTTCTGCCTGGTTCTCTCGCCCCTTATTCCTTGAGAGTTCCCAGAAGCAGGGACTCCAAAAACAAGACGGGTCACACAGAGCTGAGTGGCAGCAAGGCTTCATATATGGGAGTGGTCAGAAGGGGAGGGTGATGTAATGAAGCCCTATCTTTGAGCAGTAAAGGCATGCCACCCTTCCCCCTCCCTGTCCCTGAAGAATTGCTGGCTCACAGGGCAAGATGAGAACAGAGTGGTCCAGGGCTTTCCATGCCGTACTTTCTCACGGTAAAGGGAACAGCGTAGAGGGTGGGGAGCAAGCAAAGATCAGTTGGATGGAGACAATACTTTGATGTTAGGTAGTCCCAGGAGTGAATCTGTATTGGCAGAGTTGTTTCTTTTCTTCATGCATCAAACAATTCTCTGCCAAGTTGCTGGTTTCCCCTGGCATAAGTCCTGACAGGGAGGACACTTTCTGCTTTAGAGCACTGGTGACTCCATACCCATCCTGACAGAGAAACTCCCATTCCTGCACTCTTCCAGGTGGGCTGATGCTGGAGCACTACCCAGCCCCACGGCCATAGGGGCTGAGAGCTCTGTAGAGAAGAAGAAATGGGCATCCCATAAATGGTGGTGTCTTGGACGCTGACCTGGGAAGCTCTTGAGAGGCACATCCTGCCCTTCTCCATCAGAGGAAATCTTGAACCCTGTGAATGGAGAGGAAATCTCTCAAGGATGTACCACTGCTGTCCAAAGGGAAAAGAATTAATTTTTGACTTCCTTCATTTCAGTTTTGTTGATCGCTCACTGAAGGGCTTGTTTGACCATGAAAAGCCACATCAGGCATGTGGACAAGGTTTGCCTAATTCAAAGGTTATAAACAATCAGTTGGGTAGCTCTGTGATTGCTGTAAAAAGGGAGATTCCAGGTCTAACAAAAGGTTTCTGTGTGCTCTCAGATGAGGCAATTGGAAAAGGCAGGAGCCAGTCCAGGCTTTCACAAAGTGGAATTCACAGAGTTACTGACCTCCACCAGGAACTGCACCAAGATCCACAGGATCATGCAATGACAGCCAAACAAATACCACCAGCTCTGAGAACCAAAAGCTCACACTGACAGGAAAATCCGTGGGTAATTCTCCAATTTGGGTGGGGAAGGGAGATGTGGGAATGACTCTTGCAAGAAGGGCTGCTTGTGCAATGCATAGTGAACTCAACTGGAGAACAACAATGCCTTTACCCCTTCACAGGTTTTTTTTTTTAGCCAGAGATGTCCCCTGTCTACACAAGACTGTGCCACCTCAAGTAAAGGAGCTACTCCTGTGCACATCACAGTCTGAATCTCTCTTACCATGAGGAATGGGTCTGGTTTGATAGTGTCAAGGGAATTGAAAGCAGATACACAACTGAGAACCACTTTCAACTGCCAGGAATGCTGCCTAAGAGATTTTTTCAGATCCAGGACAAACTATCTCTCTCTTACAGATGTAAGATTTGCTTCACTATATTTGCACTCTCCTGCAAATTACAGACTCTCAATGGACTACTCCCTCTTGTTCTGTTATTTTGGGGGGGCCTGGCTTTGGAGCTATTGGGAATGAAACAAACAATTAACACTGAGTTGTTCTGTTATCCTTATCAAACAAGAATCTGTACCCAACAGGTACAGATTTTTCAGTACAACCACAACTGCAGCAGAACCTGTCCATCCCAAGGAAAGCTCCCCACTTGCTCAAGGTACAGCATGTTTGTTACAGGATTGTTTGGAGACAACCTAAACATGCTGGGTGGGTGACAAAGTAAACTCTAACCAAAATGTAAGCACAAAGAGGAAGAACAGCATCATAATAGGTCCCTTGCCCTATTTCTCCACTCAAACTCATGGTAAGAGACAGAGACACAGGGGAGAGTGTGCAAAGCTGCCTACCAAATATGGACCTCCAGTATTTGCTGCACCTACAGGAAGACCTCCAAACTCCATAACTCCATAACCTGGACTGTTGAATTCTTATAATCATCATCATCACGATAAAAAAATTCACTACTTAACAGCATTTTAAAGCTACTGTGAGGGAGCCTTACAGGCCCACGTGATAAAAGCATTCACATCCCCCCTTAAGAGACAAGACAACAGACATCTTGCCCAAGGCTTCAGAGCAGGTTGGGCTGGAATAAGGAATCTTCCCCCCAGATTGCTTAACCATGTTCCTAGACATCACCTACCTTCCCTGTCACATACCAGATATACATAGTAAATCCAGAGGAAGTGACAAGGGCAGAGGCTGACACTGATCTACTGCACTGTGCCTAGAGCTCCATGGGATATTGTGCTCAGTGTTCCTCATGACTTTGGTCTCTCCTCCACTGTAAACAGGAAATAAATAAAACGTGAAGGTAGCACCCTCCATCTCCTTGTGAAAGAAGACAGCAGATTAGATTGCAGCAGAGGAGCTGGGAGGAAGTTCAAAGTGTTTGCCATTTAATGGGAAACTTGCAGATTATTACAGAAAGTTGTTGGGTAACTAATCATTGTTAAAGCCTAACCTAAGCAAGAGGGCCCTAAAACCAGAAGAACACAGACTTGCCCAGCAAGAGCCAAGGTCCACTTCCCATTCTATTTAAGAATCAGTAGGACTTGGAGATGTGAGGCTCAGAAGTTGTTCCTGGACACAAATGATCATTGACTCACAGAGATCTGAGTGTGCAGCCTACCTAAACTTCACCTCATGAGGGCTGTGCTTCTCGGGAAGCCTCCCAACCTCTTGTTCCTTTCTCAGCAGTTTCTGCTGAAGGATCAGCTCTACTGCTCTCAGAGCAACAAAGGAAACCTCTCAGCATAAAATTCAGCGCATCCTGGTAAGCCAGAATCTGTCCTGAGTTACCTTACTATGGCAAGGTTTAAATGGGACCCATGGCAGGGTCAGGGTAGCAGCCTCTCAGAGAGGGATGGGCAAAGCAGCAGTGCAGCCATCCCCAAATCTGGTATCCCCACCTGCCACGCTGCTTACCCAGCCCTGGGGTGCCTTCTGCCAGCACTGCTGGGCCACTCAGCTCACAGAGTGGTGGGAATCAACCCAGCAAAGAGCCACTGATGGCTCTTAGGTGCTGTGAGGGCAGAAATCCCACTGAGTCCCTGAGAAGGCTGTGGATAAAGCTCTAATTTGCACTGAGTGGGCAGGGGCTATGTACATTCTGGCTACATTTCTGCCAGGCTTCAGAAGGCAAACCTATCTCAGGGATGAACACCCAGAAGCAAGAGTTTCACAGACCTTTACACTGGGACCCCTTTCCCTGCTGTGGGCAGGGGAAGAGAGTGCTCAGCAGCCATACAAATAGATCATATAGCCCTACACAGGAGAGGTGCACACCATGCAAGACAGCTCACGCCCAGAATGAGAATCTGGACGTACAACTCTTTTAATCCAGTGGTTCTCAGCACTTCATATCTGAGTTTGCTCCTCAGAACAACAGCCCGAGGAAATAAATTAATTTTTCTTTCTAAAAAAGTCATTCACTGCAGATCCAATACTGGCCTAGTGCTTCAGGCTCACATTTAGTTCAGCTAAGGCTTGGGCAATACAGTTCACGTCTGTGTGGCCATTTGCAACCCATGAGTTTTGACCTTAGGAGAGAAACACACAGCACAGGTTCAGTCTTGGTGCACACCACGAGCTGTAGCCCACACGTGCCATGGGCACCGTTGTACAATGGGACAGGCTTCCCTCACAGCCCACCACAGCAAAGAGCAAAGCAGCTGAGCATGTTCAGCTCCCCCCAGCCCAAGGCTATACACTGAAATCACTGACTCTGTGCTATCCAGAAGGGCAGCCACAAAGTTCCTATAAAAGAAGACTCCAAAGAAAGGAGCCTGTCTTGACTGGCCTCTGCATCTGAATGCAGAAATCTGGCAGGTTTGGTGCTTGCAGCATCTCCTTCTTTGGGCAGACCATAACACCAGACTGAGGAAAGGACAGGTGCTCAAACACCAAGAAGTCTTCTGTCCTGAGAGATGCCTCATGCCACCAGGAGAACAGGACTCACATCTCAAGTATAGATCAGAGAAAAGAGTCCCTGTCTGGTTCATCTCCTTCAGGGCTTGTTTGTTTAGGTGCTGCAAAGGGCACCAGAAATGGCCATTTGCTTATGAGAGACCACAGTCACAAACCTCTGCCTCAAAGCACTTGGAACCTATGTTGGAAAGTGTGAGGAGACCAGCTGGGCTGGAGGCAGAGACTGTACCAGCACAGCTCTGGGAACACACACTTGGCTTTGGGAGGAGCACATGAGCTGCAGGGGCTGGACACACAGCCCTGCACAGGAGCTCGGCCCCAGCAGCGCTCCCCCTCCATACCACACACAGGGGCTGCTGAGCCTTTACATCACAGCCTCTCTGGGCTGGACGGGGCAGGTGCTGGTGCCTTCCCATCCACTGAGCCCACACCTGCTCCCATTTCCACTGCCAGTGGGAGCCACAGATGCCTTTGCCATGTTTCCACCTGATCTCTGGGGAAGGTTTGGTTTGTTTGCCCAATGTGCCAGGGCTGCAATTAGCTGGCAGAGTGGGCCAGTGACACCTGCATGGCACAGCACAAAGCCGCTTAAACCCCCCTCTATCAACCTGAGCCCCTTGACCCCCTGACCTTCCCAGGGAGAAATGGCAAGGCATGGGAAACCACAGGCAATGCACTCTCAAAGGTCAGGGTGTCCCTCACAGGTCAAGAGGAGGGGTACTACAAACACAGACACCTCCTAAATTTTGAGAGCCACAGCAACCAGTGCCATCAAACACAAATGGACTTTTGCAGGGGGTAGAGTGGCCTTCCCTGGGAAAGGCTCTTACCTTCCCCTGCAGATAGAGCCAAAAGTGTTTCCCACAACAATGGAGAAATGTTCACACTCTGCCCCTCCCCACGTCAGCCAACAACTCTGGCCTTCTGATGCTATGGGTATAATCATTTTCTGACAGCTGCTGTGCCTCTGTCTCCCACCTTGTCCCGTCACAGTTGCCCCATAGCATTGAGGAAGAGGAACAATTTTGGTGAGATCAGCCTGATGTCTCATGGGGGTTTGTGGGAAACAGACTTTGGGGTTTAACAGGGCGCTTCCCTGCGAGAGCTCCTACAGCCAGAAATGAACCTTGAACTCCAGCAGGGCAGGGCAGAATTGTGCAGAGACAGAAGACTAGATAAAAGAGATTATCTTTTTATAGATATGGATTTTTTTTTAAGAGAGCAGGAAGGAGCAGGAAAGAGAGGCAGAGTCCAGAGCCTGGTCTGGCTGTTCAGATCTGAGGCTACCAGAAATGCTGGCTGCTCTTGAAAAGGCTTCCTGACTCCCCCCATGTCACCCTGGCCTCTGCCACAGAAATCCCACCAGCCTCGAGCTAATTTGGGCTCATGGGTGAGAACACAGAAACACAATAGTCACAGGATGAAAAGCAATGGGGAGGATGACACCCAGGAGACTTACTCTTATCAAAAACCAAGAGTATATCAAAGGGGATCTGTAAAGACAGGGAAGAGCCTTTTGTAAAAGCCACAATCAAACCAAATCCTGCAGTTCTTACATTCTCCTGGATACCCCAGGATGAAGACTGCCCCAAAGAGGGACCCCTGTGCCAGGCCAGGCCCTGTGCCAGACACGCTGCACACTGAGCAGTCACACACCCACGGCACAGTCGCTGTTTGCCCTGTGCATGTGCTTTTTAATTACAGCTTTTATTTGCAAAGCATCTCTTACAGAAAAGACAAATTACATTACTCTCAGCTTATTAAAATCACACTCAGATTTTCTCAACTGCTAATTACACCCAGGCAGCAGTGTCAGTGTAATTAAAGCTGGGATGGACGTTTGGGGATACAGCTGTCACACAACCCCTTCCTGCACCGGGCTCAGCTGAGCCCTGCCCAGGCGTTGGCCCCCGTGACACCCGGGCACAGCCTTGTCAGGCCACGAGAGATGCAGGTGAGGCAAATCACCTCCTCAGCACAGCGGAGGGAGCTCCCCTGCACCAAACCTCCCCAGTTACAGCTGGGCACCCACCCTGCCTCTGCTGCAGGGGCTGGGGGAAGGGATACATGTGGCCTTGGGGTTACAGCACTGAGGTGTGGGGAGTGAAAGGGAGTTTTCTCCTGTTTCTGGTGCTAAATGTTTGCAATAAATCACAATGCCTTTCCAAGCCTCCATTTGCTTTCATGCAAAACAGAGATTTTGGGCTTCCCTGGTAATTGAGCAGCTCTGGGAACAAACCACAGAATGGACTCTTGCTGGCACCCGAACACTTTAAAGCCTGACTGTGGTACACAACAGACCTGGGAGTGGATTACACAGGGGAAGGTGTGAGGCCCTAGAAACTGCGTTCCAAAGAAGTGTGAGAGTAATGAAAGAGTTTACAGACCTGTGAGGAGCTGGGAGCCCGCTGGAGAACCAACTGTGCCTCTGCAACACTTGGTCTTGGCAGAAGGGCCACCACAGGTGTGCAAACAGCTGTGTGGACAACACAGCAAGCACCTGCCCCGAGCTCAGGCACCTCAGAAACAGAGCTCTCAGGGCAGGTAAACTTTGGGCAAGTGAGGACTTAACCCCAGCACTGGCTTCCCTGCTACCAAGGGGATGCTGTGGAGGATGTCACCTCCAGGAGATAGAGCGCTAATTACCGAAAGCAGATAAAGACTGTGTCTCTTTCAAGATGAGTTTCCTTCCCACTGAAATCCTCACAGTTTCAGTGCTCAGCAGGATGCAAACACATCGTTAAATGATTTCCTGGAGCCTAGTTTCAAAGATCAGTCCCTTCAAAAGCAGGAACGTGCCAAGATCAATAGCAGACCCAGGAGAGCTCTAAGCATGCCAGCTCCAAAACCACCAGGCTTTCACTGCAGCCAGTTATCAGATGCTAAGGGGCACTGCTGCTTTTTCATATTTGAGAAGCCTACCAAGATTTTTCTTCCTAAGCAATCAGCCTTACTAAAGTACCAAGGAAAAAAAAAATCAGTAGGAAATATTACATTTCAGAAACAGCACCGTGTGCCTATGCAACATATCCTGGAGAGGCAAACCCACAGAGAGAGTTCACAGGCAAAGCGGAGCAGAGCTCATAGATACTGGATGTGACCCCAAGAACAAGGATATGCTCATCTGCTCCTTGAATAGTTTTACTACTCACTCCCTAAAGTCATTAACAGGATGTTCTGGGAAGCAGCTATCAGGTGATCATTTTTAATCCAATACAAGTTACAAGAGAAGAATGAATGATCAAAACTTCGTGTGGAAAAAGCCGAGTGGGGTGTCCTAGGGATGTCAGAGGCAGCATGTTCAATATATTTACTTGTGGCCCAGTAAGAAATAGTAAAGATAACATATGGAGCTAGCAAAAGACATCAGGAAAATTTCAGTTGTGGAGAACTTGAAAACATCTGTGAAACAGGGTAAGTAATAGCTGATGAAATTCAATATAGAGAAATACATAATTCCTGGCTGTGATAAACCAATATGAACAATATATATTGATGGATTTGAGTTAGAAGCTCCTTACACCACTGTTAAATCTCTTACAAAGATTTGGGGAAAAAAATGCAGCGAGAAGGGAGAAAGAATTTGTTAGCTCCTGATTCATTGGCTCTTATTTAAAGCTTATAAATGAATCTGGGTCTGTAAAGAGGAAAAGTATTCCTTTGAAAAGGATAAAGAGGACAGAGGCAGAGTTAAGAATCAAAGCTGGCAAATCAAGCAACAGCTATGGAAACTTTTGAAAAAAAAAACTTAGTACAAGGAACTTACCTAAGAAATGACATAACAAAGATTATGCCCAGCTGAAAAATAAAGTGTTTTCAGTCTAGGGTGTTCACTCAAGTACAGCTAACTGCAGCTCCCTTGGAATTGCATTGAAATCTGTCCAAATAGGAGAATTCCAGTCAGAGGTCATTCTTTTCATCCCTTAAAACATGTGTGCAGCGTTAGAGCACGCCACAGGAACACAATGCCTGAAAAGCAGAGGCAGGATTCCCAAGAGCTTCAAGCCTTCCTCTCCCTACCTGGAGCCTCTGGCAGCGAGGAATCGCCCAGCCTCATCTCACCTGCAGCCTCCGAGTAGAGTCACTCCCTCCATCCGCCCCACAGACACACCTGCGCGCTGCGATCCTACCTGGAGCTAAGTGGGATTTTCCATGCGGGCGGTGCGGCATCTCAGGGGTCCTCCCAGCACATCCCTGCCTGGCCCAGGGAGAGGAGAGCCTGTTCTCCAGAGCAGCCGGGCTGTTCCCCTGTGGGTGAGAGGCTGGGTCAGTCCCAGTTCTTGCGCTGGGCACTAGATGGCACAGACGGGAGGCGCTTCCAGGGGAGCCCGGGCTGGGCGGGCCGCACCGGAGGCTGCCACTTGCCCAACGGGGGCTGCTGCCATGGGGAATGCGCTGCCAGCAGCATCATCCCACAGGGTATCCCCTCCACGGGGTGCCCCCTGCTGCATGCACCCCCTCACATCCCGTCCTGTCCAGCCAAAGAGCCGCCTGTGCCGCAGGGAAGCTGGATAGTCCGGCAAGGGCTGTGGCATCCATGCCCCTGCCTCCTGGGCACGATCTGCTACTCCTCACCAAGCTCAGGTTCACTGAATATACCTGGTTCACAGAGCAGCCCCATATTCGCTCAAACTGTGTCAAAAAGAGGGCAGAAATCGTCCCTGGGAGGGCCTGTCCTGTTTCACTGTGAGGCTGCACCTTGGTCTATCTGCCTCAGGACAGTAAAGAGCACCTGATACCTGGAGTGTGGAGAGAGACAGCGAGGGCCAGGTACCCCATCAGTGGTCCCTCTGGGTTCAGGCCAGTTCTGGGGAGTGGCAGCCCAGCACGTTTCCTTTGCCCTGTGGGATGCTGGTGCAAAGGAGGGAAGCACTTAGTCACTGCTCTTAAAGCATTTGTCACAAGGTAGCTCCTCTAAAGCAGCTCACTCTTCCTCCTGGTTTTCTTCCTTTTCAGCACTGCTGCCTGCAATCACCGAGGCAGGACCTGCACCCCAGAGCCTTCCCAGCCTCATCTTCCTCAATTTCTTTAAGGTGTGGATGAAATTCCTTACCAATGAACGGTGTGGACTGACGCGATGAGGCAAACCTGGGCTAAGCCACACAAAACTGCTGTGGTAAGCACAGAAAAAGCCAAAGCGCTTTCTACGGTGACAGAAAAAAAAAAAAAAGTATGGGAAGGTGGAAGTTTGAATGTTGGCCTCTGCTGTTCTGACATTAGAAATTAACTTTACTTCAAAGGTTAACACAGTTAATGGCTCTGCTGAAGATCACAGGCTCTGACAGCATGCCTGGAAGAGCTCCATCCATGGCAGGGCACGAGGGACAGCATGTGCAGGGTGGCACTGGGGCAAGCAGCAAGCTCCGTGCGCAGGGCACAAGTGGCACACATGGGTGTTATCCAAACCAAACCTGAGCCTGGCAGAGCCCAAAAGAGCTTTTGTGCTGAGCAGCTCAGTGATGCCAGGTATTAATGACACAGACAAGTCTCCAAGGAAAAGCCTGTTTGCTTTTCCAGCAGCACTACCCTTTCCTGTCTGTCTGCTCATGGCAGTGTCCTGCAGACTGCAGTGGGGCTAGGGATCACCTAGGTCAAACCCCACTGGGGGAATGCCTCAGGGTGTTGTAGGTGAGAGACAAAACATAATTCAGATGTCTGCACTGTAAAATCCAAATTCATCCATGGTGTAAACAGGGCAGTAGGTCAGTTTGGCTCAGTGGCTGTTGTCTTTTATAGGCTGAGTGGGTGACACTGGTGACCTGGGTAAAACCTGGAGAGATTCGTGCTAGATCCTGAGGACAGCTCCAGTCCAGTATCTGGAAGCTGAGAAGTACAGAACAGCCAGAGAAGCCCCCTCCACGCAGGGCTCTCACTGAAAGACTTGGAGACCTGCTTTGGATCAGCCATCTAAATCTAAATTCTGGGTCACTGGTGTGTAACAGCCTGGCTCTGAAAGGTTCCTGGGCAGAGAAGGAAATGCTTAAAGAAGGCTTTTATGCTTCAAATCCCACTCCAAGTTCTGCTCCTTGTATTCTTCAAACATTTGGGTTTTTTTAGACAAGAGATGTCTTTTTATCTTTGGATATAAATGGAGAAAAAAAATAATCAAAATGAAAAGAAGTAAAAACAGTTGCTCACCTTTCCAGCCCTCCCATGAAATGTAAACACATTTTAAGAAGTGCTGAGGTCTTTGGAGAACATGAAAGTCTTAGTCAGGGAGGCCATCCTCCTCAACAGAAGGACATCTTACGTGTCATGTGCTGGCTGGACTCACTTCCCTCTGCCAGAGTCAGTGATGGAGAGCATTGAGCTTCCCCTGCAGCCACCCCTCAAACCAGCCAGCAGCACCTTCATGCACTGTGTCTGCTCAGGTGTGACTCCACAGCCTGGCCTCCAGTGCCTGGTCCTCCCCTGAGGGCCTGTGGTTGCTCTCAGCGGTTTAGAGCTGCTTGAACTGCTTGCTAAGATGCTTAGAGCCAGTATAATCTGTGCACTTAGTGGTTTCAAATTCCAAAAGAAGCTCAGCAGCACCAGGTGCTGCCTTCAGCTTTTCCTGCATGGGCTTAAGATGGTTTAATTCTTTTATGAAACTGTAACTCCAGCCCATAGCTTTCAACTGGGGAGCTTCTAAGCCAGGTTTTCTAAAAGCTCTTCAGAAATATTTTTATGAGACACACACACACACACAAAATGGGATTCCAGAGAGACATGATATAAGATCAGGTGTTTCTGCCTCTTAAAAGCTGGAAATGAGAGAGCTTCATGGCAAAGTACATTTTAAGTCCTTGCAAAGCTTTCCTCTGATGTTTCTCCTGTCTTAGAATAGCTTCTTAAATGGTCTAATGTATAGTAATGCCTGGAGAGGTCCCAGGGCCTTCCCCTACACATCCCATCAGCCTTGTGAAAGAATCTGCAGGCAAGAGCCACCTCTGTGCTCCAAACAAAGGCAGGTGGCTGAACAGAAAAGCAGCCTCTTGGGACCACAGGCTGCCCCTGGAAGTGTCACTTGCCAGCATTTGCTTCATTAACTGCATTGCTCTGCTATTTTTTTTAACTCTACTTCTCCCCTTTGCAGGCTGATCAAAAACACAAGGTGTTACAAAGGGGACCTTGTGCTGCTGCCTTGGAAGACCTCCTGCTGCTCCCAGTGACTGTCCCCTTCCTTCCTCGTGTGTCTGCCAAAGGAAAGCAGAGGGCTGGGATGGACAGAAAAGATGTCTGGAAAGCACACATAGGTCCAGGTGGCAGTGGAGAGGTGCAAAAGGTGAAAGGAAAGAGAGGGGAAGTGTGAGCCTGGGGCAGAATGTGAGAAGAGTCAGAGCTTCCCACCACCTCCCTCTGAAAGCCCCAGCAGGGCTGGAAGAGGTGCCCCACAGTGCAGGTGTGTGATTCCCTTTCTGCCTGGGACAGGAGGGTCTGGCCAGCCCCACTGCTCCCAGAGCAGTGAGGAACATCTCTGGTGGTGCTTTCAGAGCTGCCTGCCCTGCCTTTCTGCCAGGGACTACAACCCCTGCAGCACTTCAGCACAAGGTTGTGAGCCCAAATCTCACAGTATCTTCACAGCCCACCTTAATTGAATCAAGATAAAATTAATCTAAATTAAATGGGTGCAGCATGCTCCCAGAATGGAGGTAACAGAAATCCTCCATGCATCTCAGTTCCCGAATTGGCTCACTGTGAACGTAGCAGAAGCTCAGAATTCCCCTGTGCTGAAAGTCAAGGTAATGCCATGCGTCACTGGAGCGGGCTGGTGACCTTCCCTGTGCTCACAGCAGTGTTGTCCAATTTCACTGTGACCACAAGATCACAGGTGGTTAATATTCTCTATGCAAGCAATATACAGCCCAGCAAATCTGCTTTTGTGGGCACTGCAAGAACTTGATTAATTTGTCCAATAATGAGCAGGCCAGTGTCCATAATTATGTAGCAGAACTCTTGTCCTTTTGAAAACCCATCACTGCCTCAGACCCAGAACACCACCAAAGGCCTCGTGGGCTGCAAAGAGAGCCTCACAGCTGCAAAAAGCAAAAGGTTTAAGACCTAATGAATGTTACATGAGCTATTGCTACCATTTCTCCATCAAATGCAGAGCCCCAGCAGCAACTGCCTGCATGCAACTTCTTCCACCAGCACTGACACTACAGGAAGTCCCTAAGACTACAGCCCAGCTGATGCTGCATTCATTTTGGGTATCTCCACGTACTCCGTACTCCGCAGTTTCAAGGAAGAAATCCCCTAATGGTTGTCATTAAGAGGCCTTCTTCCCCAGAACTGCACTGTCACGGACAGATGGATCTTCTGCAGGTCTGCTGCTTTGTTCATTTAAGAGCTTACAGGTATTTGGGACATGGAGCTCCCACATGAACAGCTCATGGCCAAACAGCAAGTGCATTTGCCCCTAGATACAATGGAATTAAATCTGGAGCCTGCACTAGCTCTTTGAGTGTATCTCTCCAGAGCTACAGCTCCCTTCCCAGCAGGAGGCTTGGCTTTGAGGGATCTGCCAACAAGCTCAGAGCCACGAGAAATAACAACTTGGGAGCTCAGACAAGCTGGTTTGCAGGCAAACAAAAGCTGAAGCCGCGAAAGTGTGAGGCAGTCAATGCAGTGTCTGGCAGCACAGCCTCACCTCCGCCTTAATCCTCTTTCCCTTCTTAAGCACTAAATTAATCAATTACACTTCCAGCCCTGCAAAATCAGTCAGAAACGTAACCTCCATCATACACAAGGCAAACATAATTAGGATTGTCATTCGAAGGCAGCTTGACCTGCATACAAATGAGAGCAGCCCCATGAGCGGGCAGGGACCATTGGAATTGCGCTCACGCCGCGGGCTGTGCCCAGGGCAAGGGCAGCGCCTCCAGCCCCGGCCACCCCGCTCCGCAGGGAGCGCTGCGGCACCGGGCACTGCACGGACAGGCCAGGGCACAGCAGGGACTGCACGGACAGGCCAGGGCACAGCAGGGACTGCATACTCTGGCAGCCCCTTTGGCCGTGGCAGGGAGGCAGCCACAACCTCCCCCAGCCAGAGATGGGAGCCTAGCCCCCCAGCCCAGTGCTGCACAGACCCTGCAGGGATGGACAGCGTGGAAATGAGGCCTTGGAAATCCCTGACTGTGACTGCCAGTGTGAATTGATAAATGGGGTGAGCAATGATTACCTCCTCCCTGGCCTACTAATGGGAAACTGAGTCACAGGGGGCCAAGTGATAGCAAGAGCAAGGCAGGAATGTTCAGTGAAAGCATCAGCTCAAGGCTCAGTCAAAAAAATCCAAATGAGGGCTGGCAGCCAGAGCAAAATCACAAATCCAGTGTGCTCCCAGGTAGCTCCAGGGTGCAGCTGCAGCCCCATGGCTGCTGTCCCAGTGCAGTACAGGCTACAGCAGGGCTAGAGGAGAGGCAGGGATGTAGTCAAGGATGAACTAAGGGTTGAAATGGTTTCTGTACAAGTCCAACACTCTTCAGTTTGGGAAGCGGAAACATGAGAGGGGGCACAGCTGAGGTTTATCTGAGAGTGGCTTAGAGAAAATGAATGAGGAATGACTGCCTGCTGCTTCTTCCAATATTTAAGCTACAAAAGCATCAAATGAAAACAGTGAGTGACAGATTCAGAACAAAGTAAATATTTCTTCACACAGCTGAACAGTGCCATAAGTTGCTGTGGATACCCAAAATTTTCTCAGGCTCAAAAAAGGGTTTAGGAAAAACTTGAAAAGACTACTAAATGCAGAGATCCACATCTCAGGAAATTACTGAACTATGGATAGCTGATGGTAAGGAGAGTACTCAGCAACACACTGACCTACATCCTTCTGTTGTTATTCTCCTTGCTGGACATCCTCCTCTATTAACCACTGCTAATTGAGGATCCCAAAGAGATCCTCAGAAAGAGGATCTTGTGGTCTGATCTAGTACAGTTGTTCTTCTGTCCTGGCACTGATCTGAGCTCTCCTTTTTGCCTGAAAGACTAGGAACTGGAAACATTCCCATTCCTGGGCACTTGGGTGACAACAAAGCTTATAGCACAGAATTGGAGTGAATAGTCAAAGGATCTCTGCTTTCCATTTTTCCCATTTCTCATGTTAGGAGCAATTTTTGGTAAAATTAACTCAGTCATGCTGCACCCAGCTAGATGCAGTTGGCAGCACCATGTACCCCGCATTCAGTTTAGAAACAAGATAACATCCTTCTGAGAGGTGCTAAAATATCCACAGGGATGGGATTTCCAAGTCTCAAACCGACAGCTTGTGGTCGTTGTGAGAAACCCTACAGTTCCCACTCTGTTGTACCAAACAAGCTCATGAGCTGATCTATCTCTATGTAAAGTTTACAGGTGCCCTTGCCACTGCAGCAGAGATGAAAGAAAGGTGGGGACACTCCTGTAGATTGGCATCTCCCAGGTCTTGTATGCTCACCTACTAGCTCACTCTCTCCTAGGGCTGCAGACAGGCAGAAAAGTCCGCTCTTTCCAAGCAAACTCCTGCCTCCTCCCCTTGCTGACCATCTCAGCTATAGAGGTACAGCCACTCGCTGTCTTGTGCCCTTTGAAAGCACACACAGATAGGGCAGGATTATCTCTCAGTCTACAGAGAGCTGCTGGCTAGGCATTCTCCTTCAGTGAAGCCAAGTGGAGCACTGGTGTGTTTCTCATTAGCTCCTATTATCCAGGCTATTGTAGTGTTCCCAGTGCTAAAGCACAGCTGGGAGACAGCTGAAATGCCCCTGCAATTGTTTGTTTGTTAAGAGGATTTGCTCTGTGGCAGGATATTTCCAGGTCACGTGCAGACGAGGGGTATCCTGGTAACAGTGCCATCCTCGGAGCCACTTGTGTGCCCTGGTTCTCCCACTGCCTCACAACAATCCACCTGGATTCATCCTCACTACGAGTAAACTGCAGATTGTGTTTCCTTCTGACTCTCAGAGATAAGGTGTGAGACAATTGAGCCATACAAAGCCATTCTGCTGATGAACCGATCCTTTGGTTCCAAATCCACTGTTTCTGCTGCTCCTTTCAACAGTGCTCAGAGCAGAGCAGGCAGGAGCACAGATCTATGGCAGCCTGTCCAGCTTCCAGACAGAAGGGAAAGGCCACTGTGCACCCTCCTTTGGCACTCCAGCATTTTTAGTCCTTGCTTTGCTCCCAGTGACAATTCTGCAGCTGTAATCCTGCACCCCATATGAGAGATTTTCTCTTGACCCAGCCTCTCTCAAAGCTCTCTGACCAGATCCGGAAGTCCTTACTCAGCATCTACTCCCTCCAAATGGGATTAGCTTGAGTCAGTCTCAGCCATATCTCCAAGATCTGTTGATGCTAATTTCCCTCATGCAGGTGCTTGGAGCAGGGGGGGGACTAATAGGCAGATGGACAGTCAGAACTTTTGTCTGACCAAGTATCAAGTAAAATTCTGAGAAGGGCCTTCAGAATCTGGCCTACCATGATTAGAGAGCTGCACAAACACTATGACAAAATTAATGCAATAGCCAGGCTGCTTTAGAGTCCAGCTCCTTTTTGTCTCTGTCTCTTCAAGCCAGACACGGGTCACCAGTTGAGTATTTGAAAGGGGCTGTCATGATGCAAAGCATCCACATCTCCATCCCCATTCATGGCTCAGAAGAAGGTTGAGAAGGAAACTGATCCCTGCAGGCTCTGTACCACAAACAGCCATGGCAATCCCCATTCTCCCAAAGTGAGAGCCCAATAGCCACAACATTCTTCCACAGATGCATTGGATGGTGCTTGCCCATGGATGCACAAGGCAGTGGGAGCCCCAGGTCTTTCCATAGCTGTTTGCCCTCACATTACAGCTACCAGACACCCCTGCTCTGCATGCAGGACTCACAGTCTGCCATGGGCACTGGGGCTTACTGTGGTGACAGTCCTGAACAGAAGTAAGCTTATGGATCCAATTCCAAAAAGTAGGTCAGGCTGAGCCACTGGTTATGCTGGGAGCATGATTGAGCTGCCTGCAAAATCTCAGTGCCTGGAGATGGGATCCAGGCTTTGTTTTTTACCATCCTGTTGGATGGCAGTGATTTTGTCTGAGGAAAAGCATGTGCTAAACTTGCTGTGCACTGCTGGAGGAGGGAAGAATGCCTACAAGGAAAACAGTTCTACCCACAGCAGGTGAGGAACAGTGCCAGCATCGTACTATCAGTTGCAGATGACGGGCGGTGGGCAAAATTCCTGCCACTCTCTAGATTAGTAAAACACCTCCTCTGGATCCAACAGCAGACTGATAGAAAACACAACCCACAGTAGCAGTCCCTGCAGATGGTGTGTTTTGAACTACTATTAATCTAGACAACCTTTTGCCATGTTCAAAGAGTTTGTCCAGGAATAAAATAGCTCCCCAAAATGCCTGGATGGAAGGAGCCGTCTCGGCAGCATCCGCGTCTCTCTTTGTCTTCCCCACCGAGCATCTCCCGGCAGAACAAACTCGGGAGGAGAAGGCAAAGCGGGAGCAGAGGCAGCGGGGCTGCCCGACCGCCGGGCTGGCGGCTGCCGAGCACGGAGCCCCGCAGTACCGGAGCTCCGGGGAGTTGCGCCTGCGGGAGCGTCGGGAGCTCGGGGAGCCGGGGCGGGGCCGGCCGGGCGGGGCAGCCCGGACCCCCCGCCTTCCCCGGCACCTCCCCCGGTCCACAGCCCCGAGCCCGCCCGGTCCGGAGCGCGGTGGCGGCGCGGCCGGAGCGTGGCCATGGGCTCCCGGCTGAGCCGGCAGAGCAGCCTGGAGGAGGAGAGCGGCGAGGAGCCCTGCCCCGGCAGGCTGGAGAGCGGCCGGGGAGACTTCCACCTCTCCTCCCTGCTCCTGCACCCGCAGAAGCTGCCCGGGGTGCTGCGAAAAGCCTCGCCCGCTCCCTACGTGCGGCGGGTGGGGTGGCTGCGGGAGATCCAGGCCACCATCCGGGAGCACAAGCGGGAGCACGCCGTGCACATCCTCCGGCTGCTTAGGAAGGTACCTGCGGCGGGATGCGGGCCCGGGCGGGGCGGGGCAGGGCAGGACAGGATAGGACGGGGACAAAGGGCCGTGCGGGGCCGGGGGCTGCAGCCCCCGCCTGGCGCTCTGGCTCAGGGAGCCGCGGTGCAGGAGCCCCCTCCCCGGCGCTGGGGTTTGCAGCCCTCCTTGGCGGGGCTCTTTGTGCTCCGCTCCGTGCCCCGGTCCTTTCCCCGCTGGGTCCCCACCGTGCCAGGCGACACCAGCCACCTCCCCGACCCGCAGCCTGGGCGAGGGGCTCCTGGCCCGACTGCCGGGGGCTGGGGGAGGGGCTGGGAGGGAGCTGCGAGGGGGGCTGTGCTGCACGCAGGAGAAGGGGGCTCCGAGCTTGGGCTGTGCTCATCCACACCCCTCCATGCCAGCCCACGGGTGTGCTCAGGATTGATGCCCTCCAGAAAAAAGCCACTGTCGCCCCACTGCCACCACATCCCATTATGGCCACTCAGCCAGTCTGGCTGAGATATGTCTGGGAAAGCCCAAAATGGTTTTGGAAGGGACCTCTGGGACAATCGAGTCTGAGTGGAGAGGTAAAGGGGTCAGTGTATCAGTGGGAGCATGTTTCTGTCTGCCGCCATTCAGGAACAGAAGAGAACAGTGTGCAGACAGTGTGGTGCCAAAGTGATGCTGAGGACAGAGCCCTGCTGCTGGAACAGAGCCATCTCCTCCATTGCCCACTGCTACCATCACTTCCCAGCCAAACTCAGCCGCCCCAAATTGCAGGCAGCTCTGTAACTGGTAGCACAGGGGACAAAGCCCACCTCTGATATGGACATAAAACACCATCAGTTTATAGCTTATCTCATTGCTTCATTGGATAACGATCTACTTCATCTTGGGAACATACATTATTGCTTGCCTTAGTAGCGAGTGGGTGTGAGTGCAGTGGAGCAGGGACTGGCTCACTGGATGCTTGTTCACCCACACCACCAGCTGCAGGAAGCAGCATGAACAGCCCTGTCTGCTCTGCATGTCCATTTACAACACATCTGACAGTGGTGCTCTCTGCCCTGGGCTACCAGGAAGTTGCACACTCACAAGTAAGAATTCACAGGACCAAAAATTGCATCCCTGCTTTTCCTGCCCACTACTTCAGCATTCACTTGGAGATTGTTAGCAGCATTCTTCTTGCCACACATGTAGACAGATAAACTAACAGCAGAGAACTTCTGTGTGTGCACCAGTAGGGCAGACAAGGGTTGAGTAAGATTTTGAGGGCAGTTTTGGAAAGGCCCTATGGCAAGAAGCTTATGAAGAAAGAGAGGCAACCACTCACTTCATGGATGTGGCGATGTAACATGAACAGACTTTACTAGGGTATGCCAGAGGCCAGAGCTACAGAATGTCTTTTTCTGTAGTGCTCAGCAACTCTCCTGGAGACTGAAGCACTGAAACCCTTCACAGACCCTGGAGGTCTCCAGGTCCATCTGTGAACTGACAGAGTGCTAAGTCACAGGGCCATATGGAATGGAGGGTCATTTCTAAGCTCCTTTCAGGATCAGTTAAACACTTGGCTTCCCCACATCTGTGCTTGAGAATTACCATGTCCTGAACATTCACATTTTGCCTGCGGCCTTTCCAGTTCCCCATGTTATTCCTGGTCCCCATTTCCACCTGTCCATGTTGAAACAGTGACTGTCTGTCTATCTGCTCACAACAGAACAGTGGGACATGCATCCTGTAAGCGCAACATCTTCTGCCAGGCAAGATGGGAACCCATCCAGCAACACCCCAAAGCCTCTGGTTCATTGAGTGCTCAGAGGTTTCAGAGACAGAGGGTTTACACCACTAACATGGACCACACCCCCAGCTGCAACCCAGTCTGGGGTCATGTAATCACCACCAGTCCTCCTTACATGTCTACTGTCAGCTTCAGATCAGCTTTTTTTCTAACTCACAAATTTTCCTCACTCCACAGCTACATTCACCCATTAGCTTGATCCCCAGCATGTCCCTCCTTACCTTGGCAGTGTCACGCTCTTGGGAGTCACGGATTAATGTGTCCCAGGTGAGGGTCTGTTTGTTACCTGTAAAAAGGGAGAAACCTTGTTCACTCTGATGGACAGTGAGGATATTTAACACCACACGTCATCACAGGGCCTTGGGCCACGGTGCAAACACCTCAGGGAAGGCAGAGAAAAGGTGGGAGTGGAATTGCAGCCTCCTCAGGTGAGCAGACAGCTCAGCCAGACTGGAGGACACAGGGTCCCATGCGTGCCTCCTGCTGCTCCCAGCACACAGCCCCCTGCCCAGCCCTGCAGGTGTACCCTGCTGATGTATCTGCCAGTGGGTTTTGACCTGTGGTCTGCAGACTTCAAAAGGCTGCAGACTATTCCTAGGATGTTCAGAGGGTGTGATAACGTAAAGCAAGCAAGCCAGGCAGAAGCAGATCCACTAACAGAGATGTGAGATCCTAGCATTTTAGAAGACTGCACGGAGAACAGCTGCAAACCACAGGTGCACACGTGCTTTGTACATGAACACTTGGACAGCTCCATTGCACATCATTCACCCCAGAAATGCTCACCAGCAGAAGCCAGATCAGCTTTCCTGCTGATCTAGGTGGGCATCACTCAGCTGAAGCCCAGGGAGACATTAGAGTTACACCAGCAAAAAGTCTGGTATAATCTGTTTTCCCTGTGCTGAGACAATGGCAAAGTATCATTTTTAAGACAACAGCAGTAAGCCAACTGAACTGGCAAGAGTTATAATATTCTGCTGTCTGCAGCCTCCCTTTAGGTGGTACAAAATTTTCCAAGAAATGAGAGGGAGAGGGAGGGAGACAGGGAAATAAGTAAGATGAGCCGGAAAATGCCTCTGGGCTAAGAATTTATGGAATATCAATGTGAAGTGAATATTTACAGCTATATTACTTACAAAAACCCTCGCAGGCAGGATTTATAATGGGAATGCAGATTCATCTTAATGGTGTAGCTCCAACTGGGGGAGTTTAATTACTGCTCTGACATCCACTGCTGCATGCCCAGCCATGCCATCCTCACGGCAGCTTTCTTCATCTGTGCACATTACACTTGGTGTAGGAGGCTCCATTTCCCTGCAGCCTTATGGTTAAGGGAGACACTGGCATGATGCCTTGGTAGGCTCCTGGCCCATATCCAGCTGTGGCTGTCTGTCCTTCAGGACTGATCCACTGCTTGGGTTCCTTGCCTGCTTACGGGTGTCATCTGCGTGCACAGAGTGATGGGGCTGTAAAGTATTTAATTTATTTTCCCTTTCTGTGTTTCTAGCCAGGGTCTCTTTGGGACTGTGCTTTCTGCTCAATCCAGCATATCCAGAGCAGAACAGAGCACTAGCTTTGATTGGTGCTTAGAGTTAAGATCCCAAACCTCTGCCAGCTATGGCTCTGTCCCTGTTGGTGATGTATGTGCATACATCCAGCTTTTTTCTCCTCTCACTCCATTTTTTTTTTAGCTCTCAGTCACTGGGTGGTGCCTGAAACACACACTCAGTAGAGCAATGTGAACATATGGGGCACCTATTTGCTTATTCATTTCTCCTGTCAGCTGCATTCAGAATGGGGAGAAGACGTTTCTTCCCTTAGCTGAGCCCTCCTTATCAACTGAATCAAACCCAGCACTATCCCTAGTAGGGAGTTTTTCTGTTCTGCATTTCTACTCCTAGGGTATTTTTTTTTTGCCCCTGTGGCACTTTCATGTGAACATGTGATCTCTCTTTCCCACATTTTTTAAAATTTTGTTTGTTTTTCACAGCTCTGAGGTATCTTCTGATTGTAATAACTGTCAATATATTAGCTCTTTGCTTTCCTCTTAGCAAGAAACAGCTGAGTTCTTTGCAGTACCATCCATCTGGCCCTGGTGAGGCTTTTTCTTCCCAAAGATGCTGAGGTTTCCTCCAAAGGTGCCCCTTCTCCTGGTCCATACAGATAAGTTGCATGGACCATAGATGTTTTCCTAACTCACACTGTGGAAGATGGAAGAGGAGTTCCTCTGACTGTCGTGTAAAGCCACCTCAAAATTTACCATTGCACCCCATTGCTTGCTTCTTGCTTGGTACTGAGAAATTCACAGCACAGCTAAACTCATGCAGATGGGCAGGACTTCTGCTCAGCCAGCCACCACCAGGGCATATGGCAGCATCCAAATACCTGAGAAAGGTCTGGTTCTTCCAGAAAAACTGAGATTGGAGAAGCAGCTTTAGAGCCAGCCTTCCTGCTTGGCTTCTTCAGCAAGCAATCTTCAGATTCACACATAGAGGCTGACAAAACTGTGGTTCTTCTGAAGTTAATTCTCTCCAGGCTCCAGCCAGCCTGGAAATGATAGAATTCTCACCTTCCTGTGGTAGGTGGAAATAAGGTGGTCAGCCCTAGGCTGACTAGCTGAAATTAACACTGCATCTCATTCAGCTCTCTGGCTGCCTGCACCCCCAGCACAGCAATGCTGGGTCAGACACGGCTGCTTCACCTCTGCTGGATATTTCCTGTACTGGGCATCCAGCTGGCACCACATCAGATTTACCTTCTGGTTTCAGAGCATCCCATGGATATAGCTCTGAGGAAGCCTATGTGCCTGACTGTTTTTGTTGTAGGACCTCGGACTGGAAGGAACATTTCTCAATGAAGTGCTCTACAAAAATGCAACTTTCCTCAACTTGGTGGATCCCATCTCCCATGACCTGCTGATGAGCCTTGCTAGAGATCTGCAATGTCCCAAAAAGGTGAGTTCTCCCTCAGCTCAGTGAATACTTTGAGGCACAGCACTGCTGCAGAGAGCCATACTGGGGCAGCTGATGCTGCAAGCAATCCTCCAGAGCCAGGCAGTGTGTGCCCTGGCGGTGGCAGCATATGGATTGTGGGGCATATCTCTGTAGAAATCAGTTAAAACTACCTCAGAACATGAATGCAGCTGAAGGAGGTTATGGGCACAGATATTAGGAAATTACATTTTGTGCCCATAGTTAACTTAGTGACAGGGCAGAGAGCCAAAATCACTGGTGTCACAGGGGCTCAAAGCAACTAGAGCTCGTGGGGTGCTCATGGGGCTGCAGAGGAGAGCAGAGATCTCTGCAGGAAAACCACCTCTCTCTTCCTGGGCCCTTTGCCATATGTAACTACCTCAACCCAGCATTATTTCCCCCATAAACTCTCAGAGTTTCTCGTAGAGAAAGGTGCTGTAGGAATATATTGCCACTGGGGGTTCAGGAAGTAAATGTGTTATGTGCACAGTATCCCTGCATGCTCCAGCACTTTCCTTCAGAGGATGTGGAGAGCAGACACAGAAAGGCAGGGCTGAGAACAGACAAACATCACAGATGTCCTGGTCCCACTGCAACAACCATCATCTATTTCTGTTACCCTTTGCCACCACAATTACTTGGATTTGCAATGTATCCATTTGCTCATTAGGCTTGGCAAGTGTCATGTTTGCTTCATAAGGAGAGGAATAGAGTGAATTTCTTTATTCAAAGAGAGGTATTAAGTACACACAGCTCAGAGCAAGCAGCAGTGCCCCAGGGAATACACTGAATGCCTGGTGTAGATTAGTGGCATTTCTAACCTTGTTCTGCTGTCTCCTGAGGCTCACTGATAACAATTAACCAGTCATGTCTCAATAGACAAACTACATTTAGCCAAAGTTTAATCATCATTATTGGGCTGCAATGCAGCCTGAAAAAAAAATCTTTCCAAGTGTAATGTCTGTTTAATTCATGTAAGCATCTGAAGGAAGGGGTGGGTTGTAGCAGACCTCATCTCCAGCTGTTCCTCCAGACCATCTCCAAGCCCGTGCTGTGCAGTGCCCCTCAGGGCAGGCAGCAGGAGGGGCTCTCACTCTAATCCAGTACCCATGTGTTTGGCAGATAACACATTACCATTTTTGTACACCTGCTTATGCCCCCACTCTGCTTTCATGCCTTCTGGATGCACTGACACACGTACTGTTACATAAGAAATTATTTTCCCCATTCCTAAGGAAGATGTTGAGCACCTGAGTTGCTCTTCAAAGCCAACAGAAGTTTAATTAAGTGGTTGTAGAAATTCCACTTAAGCACCAGCACCCTTCCCAGAACAATGCCAGACCACATCCCCTGTATGACCCTGGCAGAGCATCTGGTGGGTGTAACTGCATTACAGGCAAGCAGGCTGAGTGCAATTCCCAGTCTGTCAGTGGAAATTAAATCACTGAGGACACAGGAAAGAACAGGAGGGTAACTGTCAGCTGTGAGCCAACAATTCCTAGCAGAGCTTTGTGCCAGCTGCTGTACTGGAGCCTGGTGTGCACGTGCACCCACTTGGAGAGGTTTGCTGTTGTAGGTGACAGGAGAGTGCCAGCTGCAGCCCTGCCAGCACAGCAGGAGTCTAGAATAAGGCACGTAAGCCAAAAGCATGGGCCAGGACCTGTGGGGTTCCTAGGGAAGCTGGGATGGAGGTCAGGGGATGCTCAGCTGAGCAGAAGGCTGGGATCCCTCTCCCCTTGGCACAGGAGAATTGCCACATGCTGGCAGGGCATCCCTGGGGAGTTCAGCTGATTCAGGGACTGCTGAGGAAAGTCACAGTGCAGCTGTTGGCCCCAGTGCAGTGCTTTAACCACTCACAATAAGGAATCAATCAGTGCCTTCCCTGACAGCTTTACTGGGTGTTTACCTATCAAATCCCTAAATGCACATGTGGCACCATGGCTGGAGGGCTGAGGGGTGGAAATGCAGGTGTCTGTCAGCAATTGGAAAATACAATAAAGAAGGCAGAAGTCCCAGCCTTCAGCAGCTGCCATTTGCCATTCTGTTCCAAGTCATGGCACTAAAGAACATGTGCAAAAATAGCCCAGGAAGGCAGGAACCATGTGGGTGCTTTGTTTTCCTGACGAGTTACTGCAGGGACAGGAGGGAACTGCTGGCATGGAAGCTCCCAAACTGAAATCTTGCAGAGTGGACTGCAAGGAAGTATGGGGAAGTAGCCAAAGTCCCCTGCTCTGACATCTCCCAACCAGAGCACAGGAAGCTGTGGAGTCAGTGTGCTCCTGCAGGAGCAGCAAGAAGCACCTTGGGGATGGGGCAAGGGTGCCAGTTAGTGACCTTTCCACATCAGGGTATCAGATAGTCCAGAGACAGAGTCTGGGGAAGCATGGCAAGAAGGTAATTAACAGAAATTTAGCACTGTCCTGTAACACAAGGAGTTGGCAGCACAGGGGTTCCTGCAACAGAGCATTGTCAGTCACCCCTGCCACAGCCCTAGAAAATGAACCCCTCTTCTGAGTTTCACTTGTTCCTGGGTAGGCTGTGAATTTGTAGCCCTGCTCTGGCCAGGAACATGCTGGCTGGGCTGGGGTTCTTCCTGGCAGAGCAGAACTCCTCCTGCTCCTCCTCTACCCCAGGAGGAGTTGGCACATGGCAGAAGCATCTCAGGCCTTCTCACCATTCCTCTTTCATTCTCTCTTCTTTTCATCTCCTCCCTTACATACATGACCCTGCTCCACTGCCATCTTTATTCCTTTCCCGTCTTCCTCCTCCTTTTCTCATGTTTTGCTATGGTGCAGGCAGTCTAAGTTGTCCCTTTGCTTTCAGGAGTATGACCCCTGGAAATCCTCAGACAGGATCTGCAGGCAGCTGATCTACCACCTCACCCCGCACTCGAAATGGCACCGGCACGGGATGTCCCGCAGGAAGTCCCAAGTGTGGTAAGAACCTGCCAGGGGCCGTGTGGATGGGCACACAGGGGATCTGCCTGGGCAAACGGTGCTGCAGCCAAGCACCATCCCAGCCTGCCAGCACTGCCCTCCTCAGGGAGAGGCAGGACTGAAAACCGTGCACAGCAGCTGCGGTGCAGCCTCTTCCAACACCCCTCTCTTGGATCTGTTTTGCCCTTTACTCCTTTCTGTGTGGTGTTCTAGTTCCTCACCCTCTCTAAAGTGCACTGAAATCAATCCCCTGAAGTGCACAGCACAGACAGCCCTCCTGCAGGGATTGCAGGGTGTTTGGCCAGGGCTACCAGCCTGCAAATACACCCATGTGCCAAACGGAACAGTTCCCAGCTCTGCATCACATCTTGTCCTAGTTTAAAGCTTCCCTGACAATGGGAAAAGTGTCCCATTACAAGGCACTACCACCAGCTGATCACCCCATTCAGCAGAAACCCCTCTGGGGTGGCTGGCAGAGAGGTGACCATCCTTCTTACCTCCCACTTCTCTGCCAGCACCTGGAGAGGGGCCTGGGATGGTGCAGATGCACGGAGAACCCAACTCAGAGCATGTTGGTCACTGACAGCTACTGGATGGCAGCTGCTTTTCACCATTAGAACTGTATTCAGACACCCAGACTTGTTCCCTCCTTGACACTTGCTGGTTTTTCTGCCCAGATAAAGAGCAATCCCCACGTCTTTTAAATCCACCCCTCCTCTTGTCATTTTCTTGGAGCAAACTGTGTTCCTGTGACACAGATCACCACGGCTGAAGAAAAGACAGAGAAGTGACTAAGAAAAGAGCTTATGTCAGCCCCATTAGCTTCACAGGAATAAATGCAGGATTGGATAAAAAGAAATGCAAAATCAGCAGCACTCTGAGAAAGGCCTTGGGCTTTTCTGATGCTTTTGGTCTTTGATGTGTGTGCCAGCAACTTAAAATCCCCCATGGGAATTGACATTTCCATCATACCTTTCATTCTGACTCAGAGGCAGGTTCCCAGTGCATCTTAAGGAATAAAATCCCTAATACCATGATTTTCAGGCCATCTGCCTCTTGCACTTGTAGCCCCACTTTGCCACTGAAGCTGAGCACTCCCAATGCTCACAACCCCAGCATCCCACAGGGATGCTGCACTGCCTGTGCTGCTTTGCAGGTAGCAACCACAGCGCAGAACAAGACTGAGGTTTCAAAGCTGAAGGAGTCCTCTTCCAGACCCACTCAATGGCATTTTCCCTATAGGATCCTGCAGAATACTGGAGGTGCAGGACATAGATGGCAGTTCTGTCCTCATCCCTGTCCCCACCCATAAGTTTAAGTTTAAAGATAAGAAATTCAGGACTCCAAACTCCTGCTTGCAGGCAAACCTCTTCTCCAGTTGGACTTTGGGATGAAGAGTCAAACTGGAAGTGTTCCCTGTGATTGCACAGTCTGGGGACAGCAGAGGACTGCAAACTGCTGTAAATCCATCATGTAGTAACAACAGAGAGGAGGTTTGTGGCCAGAGGAAGAGCTCTGGGTCCAGTGAACACCCCACACAGAGGGGTCTGGCCCCAAGTGTTGGCCAGGTGCAGAACATCTGTGAGCACAAGCAGGGAGAGGAGCAACAAGGCAATGTGCAATGGAGGGAAATATGGGTCTATTTTAGATCTGCACTGCCTGGCTACCACACCCAGTTGCAATGTGTTACATAAGGCACAAATTAATTTTGATTAAATATTTAACAGCAGAGCTTCCTCTTTTAAGTGTGGAGATGAAATGGTTTGCAGTTTGCAGCAAAAGATGCCTGCAGAGTTGGCATCTGAGCCCTCTGCAAGAAAATGGGTGTTGTCAGTAGCAGGAAGGCAAGAAATAGCTGCTTCATTAGGAGATACCAAGGCCCAAGTTTGTTTAAGCAGGCTGTTTTTATGTGATCCAAATTCTCCACTTCCCTCTGTCTGCTAGTGGGAGTATTTTACTGTAGTGTCTGTCTCAAACCCTGTGCCCTTGGCTTGCATCCTTCCTGCTGTTAAGGTCCTGTAAAGAGCATGGGTGTAGCAGCAATACTTCGAAGGAATTTCTAAAATCTAGTGGGGGTTAAAGACAGCAGGGAGGAATCTGTGCATGGAGACCACATTCAGAAACCAAATTCTCCTCTCGGTTTTGCAGCCTCCTGGGCTTTGGCATCTGCCTTTTACAGAGCTGATGCCGGACTCTCTTGTTCTCTGAAATGCAATTTCTACTTTCTGGCAGCATGTTAGATGGATCCATGAGATAATTAGCAAGCCCAGCCATACAGAGAGCTTGGAGCATCTGCCAGGTTTTAATTACATTTGGGCTGTTATGGAGATGTGGTACGGGAGATGGAGAGGACCCGCAATACTGGAGTCGGATCACACCAGGTGTTTGTCCCCACTGCCAAACCAGTGGGTCACAAGCAAACTAACAGCAGTTACATCCCCAGCTACTCTCAGTGGCACCCACACCCAGCAGGTACAAACCTGAGCCACCCATGAGCTGGCAAAGCAAAAAGGATAAGATACATTTCTTCAAGCACTGCAGTTTCAGTACACAGGCAGAGCCCATACAGAAATGTGGAAGGAGAAAGCTCATTGTGGGTCCATGGACTCAGGGTAACAGCAGCTGGAGGGAGCAGGAGACATCCAGCCCAGGCTCTGTGTGGTTTCTGTGCTTGACTATGTTGCTGAAGGTGAAGCTGGGAGGCAACTTGCTTTCTGCATCCATGGCTGTGGGTTCCTTGGAGTGGCTGCATGCCTTGTACAAGGAAGGGTTGCAGTCCCCAGCTGTGCAGTCACCCAAAGAGATTATTTCAGCTGCCTAGATGATACTCAGACAAGTTTGCCACACTGAAAGGAAGGGGCTCCTTTCCTGTAAAATCCTGTCTCAGGTTTGCAGCCAACAGCCTGTACCCCACTGGCTCTGCCCTATTTGGGTTGGCTGCCTAACCAAACTAGGAAGATGAGCTCTTGCAGATTTACTCTGGGGGTTTTAAAATTAAAAGCTCAAAAGCTGGAGGATAAGATTTCTGCAGCAGGGACTAGCATAAGTACTGCACAATTTTCAGTCCTTTTTATCCTAGTGGGAATTTAGTTTTAGCACCATTTTTACAGTTGTATAGATCACTCCCACTTAACGAGCAGAATACATCCTAGAGTGTTGTATAACTCCAGCTTCACTTTCTCATTAAATTGATGTTTAGTGTGTAAAGAGTAATGAATTAAGAAACGTTCCTTTATACAGACATAGACCTTTTAGGCTATCAGTGCCACTTCTGTGGCATTTTGACAGATGCAGAACTTTTAGATGTTATTAATTCTTGTCTTCAGAATTCCTGGGGCCTCCTGCCATGCTGAATTCAAGAAAACTGTCACCATCTGCTGCCAGAACAGGGTGGGACCCAGAGGGTGTATTATTTTCTGGGGCCAGACACACTGGGCTGCAGTTCAGAGCAGAGAGGGAGAAGGGTATCAGGTGAAGACAGCCTTTGTCTGGAGAGCTGGATCACAGTCTGGTACTGTGATCAGGAAGCTCTGGATTACAACTGAACTGTCCTGGCAAGGCCCTGTCAGGGAACCTTAATGTATCTTCCACTTGCATCATCCCCGGAGCTGGCTACTTCAATGTAACTACTTCCTTTCCTGAGTGCAAAGGATCAAACCTGAATCCACAAAGCAGGCAGGCACCAGACACAGCTTTATAATTGTGACAAAAATCCCCCCAGATTTTTCACACAGTGGCTGGTTCTGGAAGAGCAAAGGCTGTTGTGTGTATGGAGTTAACTCCCAAACCACACGCATATGGCCTCTCCTTTTCACAAATCTCACCAGAGCTTTACTTTGCTCATCTGAGTGAATTTCATCGTGGCTAATCCAAAGTGGGTGGAGAGCAGAGTATCCCTTCTGGGCTTATTGCTCCCTTTCTGTTATTGATGTGCATTGGCCAGACATTGCGGCATGAGATGCACTTTTAAAATGCAGTGAAAGCACTTGTGTCTAGAGGACTTCAAGGAAACAGCTCTGAAGGGCTTCAGATCTTTTGTTTTTCCTTGAAAACATCACTCAGCACTGAGGCTGACAGTTCTGGCAGATGAGATCCCAGCCTTCACATGGCATGAGGAGAATATTAACTGCAGCTTCATGTCACCCTTATGCAACAGGGTAAACAGGCACCATCATTCCTGCTTTAGTGAGAGGAAGCCAAGTCAGTTAACTAAAGCCACATGGTAAACATCATATGGGAGTACAGGAACTGCCCCACACACCGTTCCCAAAAAGCTGCTGTTCACAGAGATGTCTGATGGACAGACATGAGGTGGTGAATGAGTTGTGGACAAAGGCAGGAATTGTGCCCTCACCTTACAGTGCAGAGCATCCCAAACACTGCCCCTGAGGTGGGCTCCCAGCAGCATCAAGAGTCCCATAGATTTGGAAAGGCTGTCAGAGGCGGCAGGAAGGGTCACCCAGCAGCTTGACATTGCCCTGTCAGAGTCAGGAGAAAAACAGCCAAGACTGGCAGGTAAGAGATGCAGGACACTGATGGAGAGACAGTGAGTGAAATTTCAGAGGCTGGGTGGCAGGTGGTAGTTAAAAGCAATCAGCAGAGACCTTGTGCCTTTGTGACTTACCCAGTCAAAGGTCTGACAAGGACATGGGTCAATACATGATATTTATAGCAAGGAGGCAGCCTCATTCCCTGCTTTGCTAGGAGAGGCCTAAATAATGAAGGGAAACAACCTGAGGCCTTGGATAGATAAGTAGCAGCAGGAGGAAGGCCAAGGGTTCACAGCTTTCTTGAACACACCTTCAAGGACAAAGTGACAGCAGAGGCAGGAAGAGAGAGACACTCAGCTGCATCAGCAACTACAGATTTCCATGTCCCACCCCAGCTGCAGAGGGAGTGAGTTAGGAGAAAGGCTGCCCTTGCCTCTCTCTACAGATGGTCAAAAGAGCTGGACACAAGGCACAAGGATGGAGATGTGACTAAGGGACTTCTCGTGGAAGTGACCTATTTGTGCACTGCCCCTTCACAGCAGGGCCAGGCCCAGCCTCAGATCAGCTGGGGCTGGGTTAGTCTAGGTCAGTATTTTTCGTGTTTCTCTTTCCTTTTTCATGTTGCATTAGAGGCAGCTAAAGCCATCCCTGCACAGCAGCACCCTGTGCCACTGGGGAAGCAAAGCAAGCAGATTATGCTAAGTAGGCAATTAAAAAGCTCAGAATCCATCCCCTAAATCACTGCTCAAAGCAGGGAAGCCATCCAGACATGCCTGAGGTTCTGTGCAAGAAAGAGCAGCTGAGAGATACCTGACTCATGGCTAATTAGCCACTGCTGGCAGTGCCTGTTAACGACAGAGGGCATACGCAGTAATGGGGATTTCTGGCATCAGCAAAGTTTTATATTTGGAGACTAATGTAAAAATAAAAGACAGAAGGGTAGAAAGCTGGTAATTCTCCAGAGAAATAGGCATGAAGTAGTAAGCACCTCTTGTTAGCAAAGTCCTATCTGACTGTTACTGTGCCTTTCTCCATAGCATGGAGACAAGGAAATGAGCTGAGTCTCCAGGAACTTCAACACTCTTGGGCTGGACAAGCTCCCCTAAGCCCCACAAAGCTAACAAGAGGCCAGACACCACTGTGACTGCTACAAGTCCCAACAGGGCAACCCTCAGGAGCCATTACACCCCTTCCCTGCAGCCACCAAAGAATTCAACTGATGGGCAAGAAATTGATGGGATTCAGTGCTAATGAAAAACCCCAAATGTGCTGAGTCTGCAGCTTCATGGACTCGAAGAAGGACCTGGAAGATGGCCTAAGGGTTAGTTCCCTTGGGACAGGTCCTGGAGACAAACAACTAGCAATTAATTTCAGGTCTCCTAATTGTCCCATTTCAAGACAGCTCTGTATTTGCTTATGCTAGCTGAGTTCCCAGGAGGCTGGAACAGTGGCTGAGTGTTAGTGGAAAGAGGAAGATTTTTATCCCAAAATAAAGCCTGGGGAGCACAAGATGGTTTCACCTCTTTCCCAGCCCACATTTCTCACTGAGAGGGGTTTTTTCCCAGACACCCACAGGTCCCTCAGGCTCTATCTGGACTGATCCAGGGTGGATCTCCCATAGCCAGGCTCAAAGTGCAGCCTGGCTGCTGGTAATGCCTGCTGAACAGTAGAGTTGGCACCCAGGGAAGGGGTAAGTGGCAGTGAGGGTGGAAGGAAGACTGCCTCCTTGTCCATGGGAGAAAGGCCAGACCCCAAGAAGTGAGTTGGGAGCAATGCAAAGTAAAACCTTTCACATGAGAAACAAAGAGATGTTCCTCAAAGAGCTCCCACCCCTCAGCAGGGCTGGACAAGGGTTACAAGCCAGGTGCTGATCCCCTATAAACAGGACTCGGGGCCAGCACCATTCCTCACTGGATGCTGCATCCCCAGGCAGGCAGTAGGGGATGGGCTGCTGATTGCTTGTTTCTGGCTCAAAGTTTCCAAGAATTTCTCACTTGCAGCCATTTCTCCAGCATCTGAGAGAGTGGAGGGTTGTTTCCTCTCCAAGCTTGCTGCAGATAATACAAACACAGTGCTGCCCTGCATTCAGGGTCCAGATCCTTGTTAGATGCAAATCCTCACAATTACAAATGTGCCCTGAGCAGCAGTTGCAGAAGCAGTAGGTTAATCCAGCCCCCAGTGCTCTGCAGCCTCTGTCCACAAGTCCCACGGGCATCAAGAGCCACGTTGCTAAGTAGCTGTTGTATCTCACACAAAAGAAAAAAAGCCTTCTGCAGCTGAAGCAATCTTAAAGCATGTTTCAAGTGCAGAAATTGGAGGATAATAGATGACCCATTTCCCTGGAAATAAACCTAGTATTTTCTCAGCTGCTGCACAAGTGACTGAGAGCTTGGTGCCCTGTGCATCATGCCCCTCTCCCCCTCCCCAAGAAATAGAGCTTAACAGAGCTCCAGAAAATACCAAGTGTCAGATAATTCACAGTAAAGCCTCTACCCACATCTCCTTGACCCACTTCTAACTGCAGACACATTTACCTCTAAGGCAGTAGAGAGAGTGGGCAGCTATTCTATGCCTTGCCCTAGAGATGGGATTTAGCTGTGCCTCTTGGAGCTGCACAGAAACACCAGGGAGGCGAGGAGGAGGCTGCCAGGGTTCACAGCATGCGTGGGGTGTTGCATCTCATGCTTCAGCACTTACCAGAGAGCTGAGGGCCTGGCTGCAGCATAGGGCTGTGTCCATCAGGATGAGACTCCTACGGACACATCCCTACATGAGGCAGTTTTATAGGCAAGAGAACAGCTTAAACAGAGGAGGGAGCCCCCAGTCCTGAGAGAGGAGGCCCAGAGTCACCCTGGCAGGTACAGCAATGAGGGCAAAAGGAAGCAGCAAAAAACACAGGAAAGGAAAGAAAAACAAGCCAGCAAAGAAGGGAGGGCGGGCTCTGGCACAGGACAGGAGGGTTTAAGCACATTCAGCCAGGAGCAGTCCAGTCTGGAGAATCAATTATGGGAAGATAATTTGTCTGCTTGATTAAAGCCTCCTTGGGGTATTGGCTGGTTGCTGGGGAGAGCAGCAGAAGTACCTGTTCTGGTGAGAACAGCACGGTCTGTGACTTACTGCTGCAGCCTCCACACGGCACTCACAGGAGGGGAGGCTGAGCGGGCGGGGACAGACGAGCACATCGGTTCTGTCTTTGAGACATTTCCCTTCAGTCATCGCTGTCTGCACTCAGAGCCAAGTCGCTCCAAAGGGGACCCCAGGAGCCTTTCAAACCTGCCCCCGTTAAGAAAGCTGCTGCTGCAGACGCGACAGGAAGAACGGCACCTGAATGCTGAGGGCCGGCAGCGGCAGCGGAGCCGGCTCAGACGTGCCCTCCAGTGGTCCCCACTCCGGCCTGGCTCCCAGCCCCACTCCTAACTAGGCTCGGGAGCTTTATAAAAAGGAAGATTTGAGGAGGTTTTGCACAGACCGAGACAAGGCTTAGGGCTTAGGGAAGGTGCCCCTATGCTCATGTTCCCTTTCTGTGTCCCCCACCCACCCAAGATCTGCCACGGCTTGACAGCACTGGGGAAGAGAATTTCCAGGAGCCCCAGACTGCTTTCATACAAAACAGGCACTGAAGTGGTTACTGGCTTGCTTCTATGCTTGTTTATCCTGTATTCCCCACACTCCCAAGAAAGCCTTATTCTAAAACCCTACAGGCCAGAGAAGGCTGCTGTATCTCTTGTACCAGCCCCTTGTGGATACAGGGGACAGTTACCCTGAGCATTCTCCATTTCATTTCTCCCTGTTCACCTGACCCATATGAATGCACACCTGCACTGTGCATTGGGTGCTCTGTTCTGCTAGAACAAGTACTCCGGATCAAACACCCAGATAAAATACCTAGCATGGCTAAAAGGATGACTCTTGTTGTGCGAGGGGAAACCTGAGGCATTTCCAGCTTTGAGGCTGGTCCCTGAGAGATTTCATACAAGATGAACCCTCCCTCTTTCATGCTACACCACTGCCAGTGATTGGTGACAAACTATACCAAAACACACACATTGTTTGTCAAGAGACTTGAAGAAATTTAACTCCCAGGCAGCCTGGGCTGATGTCAAGCATGCCTTGGATTAGCAGGAAAAGGGAGACTTGCTCAGTGCCACCCAGACCACAGCATGCACAGTTCACAACTGCTGCTGCAGCAGGTAAAGGAATTGCACTGCTGCTACAAGCAATTCTTCACAGTCCCATCTCTGGGACCCAAATAGTGGGGGGATATCAAGTACCATCTTCAAGGCCCTTTGGCGACCTCCCTTGTGTGTTCAGACCAATTAAAATTTCCCAGCACATCAGTCCCTGCTGTTTGGCAGCGCAGACAAGCACTGTTCCCCTTGCCCATCCTGTGATCCTCTGAGGTGTAGTGTTGATCATCTGATGTGTAAATATTTAGTAGTTTATACATTTTACTCACAATACTTTAGGTCTGAATGGAAGTTAATTCATGCTATTATTAGCTCTCTGCTATGAGAGCTCATTAGTCCAAATGTATGTTTGCAGATATGGTTTCAGCCTTGCACAGTGAATTGCCATGGGAAATACAGGGACACACAGAAGTAGCCTGAGCAAAGTACTGCTAAATCCAGAGCAGGAATTTGTGGGCTTAAGAATTGAGAGAGCAGGCCACGAGGTCTTTCTGCCTCATGCTCCTACAAGGAAGTGCAGCTGCAGGTTTGTGCCTGAATATGTCCACACAGGGCTGTTGCCTGCACTGGTGCACGTTTACTCCCTTGTGTCAACACATGCTTATAGGGGATTATTAAGGGCTGAAATTTCTAGGATGCCATGAACGGCATATATAAAGCAAAGCTACAGAGGCAGTGTCACATCCTCTGCACAGCTCCAGCAGAGCCTGGCAATACTGAGGCTTGTAGGGACATTCTCACCTGCCACGGTAGCTCCTGCGGTGCTGTAGCCTCCTCCGAGGAAATTGCATGTCCCCATGTACCCATTGCTTTCAGGGACTGTCTGTGCCACAGGTGTGCAGGACACTACAGAGAGCCAGATAGGAAGAGTGGGGACCTTCAAAGTGGTGGTTAATGCTTCACCCACCCTGATCCTCCCAAACTCAATAAGGCACTTACAAGACCCTCCTGAGCACATGACTGGGGTGTCCTACTAGGGCTCCCATGTCCTTAAGGCAAGATGTGTCTGTGAGCAGCAAGATTAACACCATTTACACTAAGGGATTGGGTTCTCCTATGTTACACCAACACACTTTTCTACTCAATTTTGCAATGTATCCCCCAGCAGCTCCTGTAGCCCCAGAGTTCCCACTTCTCACAGCACTCTTACAAACACACAGTCCATCATTAAGCTCCACACCACACTCCCTTTGCATGCCCAGCAGCCTCACAACACAGCTTTCCTACTTCCTCCTCACTCCCTTGGCCAGGCAGACAATAAAAGAAATGGCTGAAGCCATCTCTTGGCACCCTTATGCCCTCCCCGCCTCCTCATAGCTGCAGCAGATCCCAGATGATCTGCTGACCACAGAGACCCAAACAGCCACTGGTGCTGCTTACTGACTAAGTGCTGCTTGTGAAGGCTGTTAAAGGGACATGCAGTAAATCCATTCCTGGAGTGCAGTTTGCCCATCTATTGTTTTCCTGATGAAATAGAGGTTTACACTGCTCTCCTCTGTAGCACAGACCTTGGCATTCACCTGGAGAGGTGACTCACAAACAGCCCCCACACAGTGTAAACCAGTGCTCTTGGAAAGTTTGCTTGCCTTGGCTATTTTTGCTTTCTATGCATGAGCGCCTGTGTGGGCACATACAGACAAAAGCTTTGGCATTTGCTAGTGGGAGACACTTTAGTAACCTGTGTTCAGCCAGTTCTGGCAAAGTTCATGTGTGTGCTGAGAATACACAGCAAAGCCCCAGGACAGTCTGCCCTGAGGTATGGTGCAAATGCTTGTTTCCCCAGTGAGCTCTATTAACCCTTTCCTTAACATTCTAGCCCATGTTGTTATTGAGTTCTCCCTGTCCCAAGTGTTCTCTCACTTGGGTGAGATGGATGGGAGCGCTTCCCTTAATGATGTCTCCCCTTCTCCACCATCAGCCTGAAGACCAGCCTGCAGAAGAAGGTGAGCCAGGACTCCATGGATTTGTCAGGGATCCCCCTAACCATGCGGGATGTCCACCGCATGGCCTACTACCTGCAGAACAACGGGGACCACCTCACCTCGGTAGACCTGAGCTTCACGGAGCTGAACGACGACATGGTGCGCCTGCTGCTGCCCTTCCTCTGGGCGCTCCCCAAACTCACCCACCTGTCCCTCAACGGCAACCGCCTGACGCGGGCGACCATGAAGGAGCTGACTGACACCATGAAGGACATGAACAAGTTCCCTTGCCTGGCCTGGGTTGACCTCGGCAACAACGTGGACGTCTCCTCCATGCCGCAGCCACTGCTGGTGGGCCTGCGCAAGCGCCTCAGCCAGCAGACCACGCTGCCGACCATCTATGAGGCGCTTGACTGCGACTCTGAGATCGCCGGCGGGCACGAGGGCAGCCAGCCAGAGGATGAAGCAGCCGGAAGCACCCCGCCACGTGCGTTTTCTCAGCAGGGCTGCGAGAGGTGACTGAACAACGGGCCGGCGCTGGCACACTGAAGCAACCCCAAGGAGAAGTTTTGAGTACAAACATCAAGCAGAGGGCCAGCTTGACCGGCTTCCCTTGGCTCTTTTCTCTCACCTTCCCTGACATCTTCCCCCCAACCTGCTGTGAGACAAAAGCCTGTCGTCCCCCCACAACATGCTCCGCTCCCTCCCCTCGCTGCCAAACCCATTGCCCACGTTCCAGAGAGGAACCAGTGACTTACAGTGAACCTGGTCCCCAGGCAGGGTCTCACTGGAAGACGGGTAAAGACCTGTCGGAGTCAAGAATATCCTGCAGCAGCCATTGGGTTGAGGGAAAGGGACTGGGGGGAACCTAAAACAGAAACAGGCTTGCAGTCTACTTCCTTTCTTCCTTTTCCTATGCACCTTGGAAACCTTGGGACCTGCAGCCTTGAGTGTGAAAGGAGGTACCCCAAGAGCCTAGTGCTGTGGAGCTTAGTGGAAGGGCTCAGAGGCCAGAGCTGGAGCCCGGCAGTGTGTCTCCCTCTTGTGTCTGGCTCCTTTTGTTTTGTTTTTTTCCTATTGTGTGTTTTGTATGAACGTCTGAACAAAGGGACCTGGTCAGAGACCATTGGATCACATAGGCTGGGGCGGACACATGGCTTGGAACTGCAGCATCAGGATATTTGCTGTGTGACCGGGGTGAGAGGGAGGGGAAGGAGGTATGTGTTGGTGGGAGCATGGGGGATGGGATGAGTTGGGATGGGGTTGGGAGGAGGGGGGAGGAGAGGGAAGGGGAATGGTCTTGTGGATTAGTAGGATTGGTTTCAAAAAGTGTGCTTTTCTACTGAAGTTACAAGTTCCAAGGTACTACAATTGCAAGTTCCATGTGAAATTGAGGAAAAGCTGACAGCTCGGCACCTAACTGTGGCACCAGAGGAGCAAGCAGTGAATGTGCCAGAGGTGGGCGCTTCCCAGTCGGAAGCACAAAGCTTTGGCTCCTCGTGGCACCTTGCACACCTTGGAATACAGACACGATGTGAGCAGCTGCATCGCCATTTCCAATGCTGTCCAAAAACCAAGCCACTGATGCAGAATTTCCAGTGTTTTCCACATTGCTCATGCTCTATGTAAACATAATAAAGAGTTCTCTTGGACATGAGCGTGAAGCACTTCAGAGTCTGAGTATTTGGGTTGTTTGCAGATCTTGGAATATGGACCAGAGCCCTCATGCAGTGACTGAGGGACAGGATCAGGTACCATTCATATTGGGAGGTGGTTCATTCCTTTGAGGAAAGAGAAACATGGGTGTTCATTTGTGGTAGGCTGCCATCCTTTGTGTTGCAAGGGGCTGGTAGAAATACTCTGATGAGATTTAGCTGATAAGTCAAGTCCTCTCAGTTATCTGTCCCCACAGGAATTCAGAGCGGATGAGTTTTTGAAAGAGTTAAAAGTTAAAGAAATGAGACATATTAAAAAAACCCATAAAAATCCTCACCCTTCTAAATTAACAATTGTAACTTTGCCTTCCTCTGCTGATTGTCTCTGTGAATTTCAGAGCAACACATATAAGCAACACCCATACATGAAAACAGCCCAAATTCACATGGAATAGATACGCCTTTCATGCTCTTAACTAATTTTACAAGACATTGCAAGAAGTAAATTGGTGATAATTTTCAAGTGATCTATTCCTTTTGGAGCAAGAGTGTGCGTACACTGGAAGGTATTGGTGTCTCTGATAACCACCAAAAGCCCCAGATAAAACCAGTTCCCTGAGGAAGAAAGGTGGGATTAGACACTGTGCTGAGCATTACAATCTGACACTGCAAATGCTGGACCCAGTTCTATCTGCACTCCAGTCAGAGGCCCTCATAACCTTCATGTTATCCTGCACGAAGGTCAGCACCTGCTCTCTTCTCACCACTCATTTTTCCCTTCTCAGTGTAGTATCTTTAAGAATCATAAAATTGTTTCAGTTGTAGAAGACCTTTGAGGTCATTGAGTCCAAACATTAACCCAGCACTGCCAATCCCACTAAACCATGTCCCTGAGTGCCACAGCTGCATCTCTTTTAAATAATTCCAGGGATGGTGACTCAACCACTGCCCTGGGCATCCTGTTCAATGCTTGACAACTCAGTCCTGCTGGCCACACTATGGCATAGACAAGCCAGGATGCCACTGGCCTTTTCCCCTCAGCAGCTTCCCAGCTGCTCCTCCCCAAGCCTGGAGTCCTGTTTGGGGTTGTTGTGACCCAGATGCAGAACCTGGCACGTGACCTTGTTGGACCTCACAAGATTGTCCTTGGACCATCAAATCCAGTCTGTCCAAACCCTTCTGCAGAGTCTTCCCACCCTCCAGCAGATCAACATTCCCACCCAACTCAGTGTCATCTGTGAATTCAACTGAGGATGCCCTTGACCCCCTCATTCAGATAATCAATAAATACATTAAACAGAACTGGCCCCAGTACTGAGCCCTGGGAAACCTCACTAGTGACCAGCCCCAGCTGGCTGCAATTCCATTTACCACCACTCTCCAGGCTCAGCCCTTCGTTTCCTTCCCTGCTGTGGAAGAGATGGTATTAATTTTTTCTTTTGCTTCCAAAATACCTTTCATCAAAAATGAAAAGTATTTCAAATGTCAGCAAGATCTGCTTAAACTCTCACAGTCTAAGCAGAGCAGCACTCTGCTCTGTGCCAAGAAGAAAACTCGGGCACAAAGCATTTAAATGGAGGCTTGGAGCTGCCTGGTGAGCCAGTGCAGATCTACAAAGAGGGAGCAGTGCTGCTGAACATTTGGTCTTTGGCTCTGAGCACTGTCCCCCCAGGGTTCTGCATCGAGGCATCTTCACAGCTTTTCCATAACAGCAGCAACCCCCCTAAAATGAGGTGAGACCCTCATTGTGTAGTGCACCCCTGACACAGCTCTTCCCTGCAGAGCCCCTGGCTCAGCCCCAGCCTGTTTCCAGCCCTGCTCAAAGCTGTGCTTTCAGTCTGAGCTCTGCTACCCAGCAGGACAGGGATGAGACATTCAGCCCCTTGCAGAGGAATTCTATGCCAATCACTGGCAATGCCACCTGCCAGTTGGCAACACCACCTGCCAGTTGGCAACTCCAGGGTCTGGAGATAAAGCAGGAAACACGCTGGTTCAGCTGAGCAGCTGTGGCCTGCATGTTTATTCCTCTATATGCACTTGGTTGCTTTGCCACAGAAAGCTCCCCATGGAGAACTGGTTGTGAATAAATAGGTGAAAATGCAAATTATGAAGCCCTGCCACTGCTTCTTGGATGAACTTTGATGGGCTGTAACTTAGCAGAAACGATCCCAGCACACCCAGCTACTCCCTGCCAGCTCCTGATCATATGGATCAGTGAGGGGCTCTGGGCAGCACAGTGCATCCAGCTCCAAAGCTGGGAAGTGCTCCTAGGCCTCCTGCAGATGAGGTGCATGCTCAAGGAGCAGACCTGAGGGCCCCAGATCTGCAATTTTAAAAAAAGTTGAGTTCACCAACCAGAGAGGATGACGCAACCGAAATGAGCCTTGCCTTGCACTGAACGAGAATGCTCAGGGCTCTCTCAGGGTACTAAAGGGGTGAGCTGCTAATTCAGGTCTGCTCACAGACAGGCAGAGGGACCACCCTAGTTATGATGCCAAATCAGGGGACACCTGCCCTGAGTGAGCCTGTCTCCTGACAGGTAACACATTCAGCAGGACTGAATCCTGTCCTCAGGAGGTACTTGCTGGTGCAGGGCTGTAATCTCAGGTACTTAGAGCAGCACTCAGTGTCAAGACTCAGACACCAGCCTCTCGCCACCCTTTTCAGTTTGCCAGCCTCCCTCTCCGTGCAGGCTGCACATGGGCAGCCTGGGATGGGACCTGTGTCATGTAGCAGGAAGGAAGCTGAAGCTGCACAGATGGCACCACAGCCCCTTCCCCACCCCAACCTCCCACCAGGTGATCAGTCTCACCACAGCTCTCAGTGAGACATTCAGGCACGCCTTTCAGCAGCAATCTGCTGGAAGGAGAGGTCACCAGGTGCAAAGCATCTCCCTTGAAGGTGCTGGTGAGCACTGTCAGCTGGGGCTCCACAGGGCTCAGGCAGCAGCAGAGAGCTCCAGCAGCACCAGGCTGTAGAGCCCAGCCACACATGTGGAGATAACAAGCAACACCACAGCTAATGAGAGGGAAGAAGGAACAGTTACTCCAAGAGAAAAGTGCTTGTTCTCTCCCTGCCTTACAGGACAACACCTTCCTTGCACCTCCATCCTGTATTTTACCTCAGCTTCTGACAACGAAACCCAGGTAAGCATTTTGGTATGCTCCAGGTAGCAATATGCTGAGCACTGAGTTCAGCAAAAGCCTCCCTCACTTCAGTGACTCTGTCTAAGTAAGTGGTAATTATTTTGTTGAGGTAAGGATGCAAAAAGCAGCTGGAAGCACAGGCTTGTCTAATCTATTTTTTATTTCACACACTTCAAAACCTGTCAAGGCCCTTTGCTTTTGCACTGCCAAGGCTCTTTTTTCAACTTATAATTCATTTCTCATCACAAGCACTAGGAAGATAAAGGAGTTTGCACTGTTTGGGGCATGCTGACAAGCTCCTCAGTGGACAGGTGCTGACAAAGATGTCAAAAATATAAATTGTTTCATCTTAAGAAAACAAACAAGAGAAGATTAAACATTGCCTTTAGAGATTGCTCTGCTCCCTACCAGAGGATGTGATTCAAAGATTGGAAGAGGCCAAGTGCCTCCACACAAACTCTTATCATGCAGTTCCTGGCAGTGCAGGTGAGAAGCCTCCAAGGGCAGCTGGCAGGAAGCCCAGCCACCCCAGCTGGGGACATTACCCATAGATAAGAGAACCTGTTTTGCAGTTTACTGGCCTTAAACAGGTGCTCTCAAAATAGCTGCAGTAGCTGGTTTAAGGCTGCCCAGAGGTAGTTCACAAAACAGAACGGGCTGAACGCTGCCAGCTGAGGCCAGTGCTCTGGAAGGCCACGACTGCATCTTGATCCACTCTGAGACACCAAGTACTTGATTGTGGACTGCTGCAGTTCCTCTCAGGTCTGACAGCATCCCAGTTCAGGGATGCTGATTCCAAACCAGAACAGCCACAAAATGCAATAACCACACAGGAATTCTGCTTCAGCAGAAGAGAGCAGAAGGAAGTCAGTTTTTCTTCCATTTACTCCTTTTCCCAAAGCCCAGCACTCCCCCTGCTGCATCCAAAGGGGCCTCAAAAGCAAGTGAATCTCAATGGCACTGCCACTTCCTTCCACAGCAGCGTCGGGTTCATTCTGCTTGCATGCAGGGTGTGGCACAAAGGTGGAAGAGAGATACTTTCCTGCTTTCTGATCAGCCAGTTCCTCAGATTCTGGGAGGGTTATTCCTCCCAGTCCATTTTTGTGTCAACCTGCCCCACATTGGACACAATGATGGGAAGCATTTGAAAAGCTAGCAAAAATGACATGGGCCTTATTCACAACCTGGTAATTCCCCTGGAACACATGGTGTCTCAACAAAAAGAACACGGCACAAAAAATGGGAAAAGGGCCCTTTCCCAGACTAGCAGAGGCAGCTGCCTTTGGGTCTCCATGTCAGACTTCTGAGCAGAGCTTTGTTCTTGATCCCCTGAAATCTTTTGGTTTGCAGAGCCAACAGTTTGATGTGTGCACCTTTGTCTGAACTCTGCTGCAACAGAAAAATGGAGCAAGTCACAACCCATCCACTCATTTTACTAACAGTTCTTTGGGGTTTTAGTTTTTCACAAACTGCAAGGGAAAGAGAGTGAAATGGAGGCCAAAGGAACAGGTTTGATGTGTAACCTGATACTCAGAGACAACAGCCCAGAGGGTCTCCAGGTCCCATTGCCTGGGTCTCAGCCCCTGGACTGGCCCATCCCTCAGCTTCAGTACGAATCCCAGTGTTTTACAGTGTCAGTGGCAGCCCCCAAAACTCCTGCTAGCACAGGGCCAGGTGCTCTGGAGCTGGGTGAATGCTTTGTAGTCACAAGCAGGACACACCTCCAGAGCTCCTTTCCAAGGTATCCAGCTCAGCCAGGGGCTGCAGGGCCAGTAAAAGCCGGGCTCAAATGAGGCCATGGAGATCAAGTGAGATCTCCTACATGGACCCTCTCAACAGCCTCCAGCCAGAGGCTTCAGCAAGTCCCATGGTATAAATCTTTGCCTAGGGTTAGGATTAGACTTCATGTATTTGGAATCAAATTCTGACATGAAAAGCTTCTAATGAATACCCTAGAGCTTCATCCACTTTTCCCATGTCAAATTTGGATCATTAACTGGGAAAAAAAAAAAAAAAAAGGTTGCAGTGAAAAGACAAAACAAACACAGCCAAGGCTAACAAGTACCAAGAGAAAAGGAAGAAGCAACATTTCCTCTAAGTGCAGCCACTCCTTTCCCCACTTCTGCTGCTGTATCCAAACTGCCCTCAAAAGCAAGAGGTGAACAAGACTGCAGGCAAATGACACACTCCTGCCTCTGAGGATGCATCTGATGTGCCCTTTGATATGGTGTTCTTCAAGGGGAATGACATTAACTTTTGGCTGAGCTTTGCAAAAGAAGGCTTGTTGTGGAGCTGTTTTAGAGACATGAGACAGAAAGAAGCTCATTTGATCATGAAGCAACAAACAGCAACACCTCTTTGTTAGAGAAAAGTAAAAATCTCCACATGCCAGCTGTGTCTCAGCTGGGTATGGTGTCAGGGGAAAAAAAAAACTATTTACTCTACAGTTTACTCAAGATTTTAGGGGAGTGAAGGTATCAATAAGCATTCTAAAATGCCACCACATGGGTCTATGCATTATCACAATATCAGCTTCACCCCATGTCTGCTGAGGGCCATCAGCTGCAGTGCTCCAAAACCTCTCAGGCTGCGGGCTCCACTCACTCCCTATTAACATTTTAGGCACCCAGGGACAAAATGTAAGAAGTTTTGCCTCACAAGCAGTGCTTTGCTCTGGAGTAGATGTACCAGCATCTCTTCACTGAGCTGGAATTAGGGCAAACCCCCAGCCACACAGCAGATTTTAAGTCCCCAGGCAAGGGAAAATGAAGAACAAATTAAATGCTCAGTGCAAGCAGTTCACCAAACAAAAGAACAGTAATAGTGTTTTTCTGCAATTTTTTTTCATTTCTTCCAGCATAACTACACATCTTCTGGATACAATCTGTTCCTTTGCCAGGGCTTCAGCATTCTCCCCTGAATTAACGATGCTGGAAAATCTCCACTTTTCATAGACTCTGATAGTCTCTGCTGAGCAGCAGAAGGCTGCACAATACTTGCTTATGCAATGACTGGTCCTGTGCCAGGAATAATAGCCCATCTACTAGGAACAAGCAACTCACACACAAACCCCAAATACTTTTCTCATTAAACGTCTGAATTAGGTGGCATAAACCTACTACTCATACTGCACACTAATGTCAGCCTCCACAATGAGTTAAAGAATCCCACGCCCTGGTCTTTAAGGAACAGTTACCAGGGGCAGGGAAGAGTGGCACTTCCTTATTCATCACCTCCAAAATACTCTTGACTCTATCAAGAGCTCTTATTACAGGTCTAGGCAACAATAGGACACCTGGAACAGTCAAAACACAGCTTGACCTGGAAAATACTTGCAGACAGGCAGTGATTTGGCGACTTCAGGCACCAGCACACTGCAGTCATCTGGTAGCTCTCCTGTCTGCAGGTGTGAGCAGGTGGAGGGGTTTTCTCTCATTTGTAAAGTGATCTGCACACACTGACCCATCAGCATGTCTTCAAGGCTGTTCCACGACCATGCTTTTAAACTGGCATATCTGTATTTCCTTCCAAAGAATCACTGAAGGCAGGAGGGTCCCATAAAGTTTTATCTAATGTTGGAGGAGGAAGACCAGGTCTGTCTGAAATCAGGTTGGTTGCAATAAGGTGCAAGTCCAGATCTAAATTTTCGCTTCTGTCAGGATGGAAACACCAAGGGGCCCTGGGAGAACTCTTCCCGTGCTTTTGACCCTTGCCTGAGAAATAAACAACTGAATCATTGACACTTTCTTGTAGACCCCAGAATTCCACCCACTGCTACCTTATCAAACCATTGCTCCACTGGGACATCAGCCTTCCACCCTTGCTCACATTTTACTGGCAAAAGAAATAGGACACATCTATTTTACAGGAAAGCTCACTGTAAAGCTCAAGTAGCAAAGAGATACAGACTGGACAGCTATTCTGACTACCAGCACCGGAAATTCGCATTTCCCACCCCATTCTGCCCTTCTAGAAGATGTTTTCTGAAGAGCATTGAAAAATGAATTTAAAGAAAAGTACAACTTAAGGATATATAAGTTAGACATACCTGGAGAGAAGAACTGCACATGTATGGGATGAAAGCACCTGGTCAGTGAGGAAAGATCCTACAGTTCTGTGCAAAGCAATTTTTTTCAAATGATACTTTCTCTAACTCTTCTCTGATGTTATGCCCTGTTTTCATACCAGAGCACAAGTGTGGTTTTGACCCTGGAAGACTGGGTGAATTTCTACCTGCACCTCTCCACACACCAGTTTGCACAGTTACAGTACAGATTCTCTGTCCCACAAGTACTTCAAAAGCACCTACACTGGTGCTATCAAAGGGACACATTTAGAACAAGGCTTTAGGCCAGTGCTTGTCTCTCTTTGTCAAAGGCAGGAAACTATGGAGAGCCCTGAACCCACTGAAGAGCATGAGATTTACAAGCCCACACACGGTGTGATGGCAAAGAATGAAAAGAAATGCTGCAATCTGTGATTAAAAAAAGAAGTGACAAATAAGTGCAGATGTTAAAAACAGCTGCATCTCTCCTCAGTATCTGCCATCCCAGGGAAATAGATTGCTAAGTAACTGAGGAATCTGCATGATCTAAGTGGATTTGCCCAATTAGCCAAGTACCAGGGAAACACAGCATCCATCAGCAGCTGGAGTAACCCAGCCATGTAGGAAGCCAGTACGCCAGGAACACTGAAGGAAGAAAATAAGGTATTTTCATGCTAGTTTGTAACAGTCCTTGAGTTTATGGACTTTATAGCAGAAGTCACATTTCTTGCATTTTTCTTTTCCAGAGGGTTCTGGTTTCTTGAGCTTCATTCTCTTCCCAACAGAGCCATCTAGTGGGTGAGACCTCGTCTGCGAGAAGGAAATTTTGATTTATCACACTCCAAGTATACACGCATCACAGGAAAGCTCTGGAAAGCAGCCTGTTAACAAACTAGCATTCCAGTTACTCCAGTCAGAAATTGTGATGTTTGTCTTGGCTGTGATTTTCCTACCTGTGTGAAACTTCAACATCTTTAACATTAAATTCACAGTATCTTTCTGAACAGTTCATCCTAGACAACCTGAGGCCATAGGGCAAAGCTTTTTGTTTATGCAAAGTCCAGTACCTTCTTCAAAGCTGATTTGCACTAGAGATGCTACTTCAAACTTCTTAAAGCAGATACAGAGTTTGTTCCATCAAACCTCCTGAGGAGGGTGACTGTTTCTCTCTGAAATTCATGGTTGTCCTCCGCCCTCAGTGCTGCTGACCAGATCCACTGCTCCTGAGAGAACAGCAGCTTGGCATGGCTCAAGGAGAAACAGGGACACTTTAAAAGAGGTGAGCCAGTCACCATCAGTGGAATGGCCCCTATTTGTGAGGACTGCCATCTTTTGGACACATCCTCAGGGGAGGCGTAAGATGACACTACAATGCTTTTATAGTTCAGCTCAAGTATCCCTTTAACACATTCTAATTTCCACACAATATTTCCATTGCAAATATTTAGGATCACTACCACCCAGAAGAACATGCAGCAGGGCTTTCCCTAAGGATGTGAGACCAAATACAGCTTTATTTACACACAATTCAACAAGTTAATACATTAGTTCAACTTTCCTGTCTGAACACAAGGGAGTCTTCACAGCATCCGAGCAGAAAAGCAAGAGCAGCTCTTTTCTGTGTGTACAGACTGGTAACTGACTATATGCAATAAGTGATTAGGTACAGAAGGGTTACATTGAAACATTTCAACCATTTAAGTCAGTAAAAACACCCACCCTATGCTTTAAGCAAAATAAACTGAGGTTACAGCTACATTTGGCTTCTTGCAGATCGGCTGATCTATACACAACCGTGTGTGGATAATAAAATCAAAAGCTGAGTGTGAGTTTTGTTCAAAACATCAGCATTTGTATTGAGTTGTGTTTAATGGTTAATTATTTATAAGAAAGATTTTCCTCATACACCTGCACTGCCTTTGAAATCTAGAAAGCATTTCAAATTTATTCTGGAAAATGCCTATTCTATGTTCTGTCCTCTTTTCCCACACACAGGGAAAAATTGCTAAGTCAGAATAGATTTTTTCACTGGAAATATAGATTCAGGCTATCAAAGTTGTGTGTTCCTAATGAAAAATTCTCCCCATATCCAAAAAGAAATGCAAGCATACAAGTTCAATATACAAATCTGAAGATGGACCTCTACCTACTGTAGGTCCATACAAAGCAAAAGAACACAGTGTTCTGCTTCTCAGGAAGCTGCCTCTGGTCTGCTGTATTTTCCATAAATGCAGCTGCTAATAAGACTTTATAATGTATTACTTAAAAGTCTTCATTAAGAATGCCTTCTAATTCTTTAGAGAATAAATGACAGCAGGATTAAACAAGAAAAAGGAAACATTATGAGCTTTAAAAACTAACGCAATACACAAAGTGGTCAAAACTAAATATAATAAAGTCCACTACTTTCCAAAGCTTGACTTTGAAATCAACCTACAGTGTATTTGTCCAAGAACTGTCCTGTCAGGTAAGAGCAGACGAGTTTTTGTCAGAAACATTTATTAAACAAAACTGATACCAATGCACACATCGTCAAGTTAACACCCCTAATAAAAAAAGCAATTCGGCCAAGACCAAAATTATCTTCGCTTCTGGAAGATGTTGCCACGGCCCATACCACGGCCTCTTCCTCTTGCAGCCACTGAAGAAAGAAAACATCAGGGATGACATGAATTTGACGTACCTGCATATTTATCTCAACAGCTGACAAGCAAAACATCAACAACACTCAAGGAAATACTCAGAAAGTGACGTGAGAGCAAGAAGCTTTCTGTGAGAAGAATCAGAACCTAATGGTCCCACAGGCTGGCTCCTCAGAACAACTGCAGTAAATATTCATACATCTCATGTCCCTTCTGACACACAAAAATCTGTGTCACCCAAGAGATTTGAAACCCCACACGCTTGCAAGGTGTTGCAACACTACTCAGTAAGTTACTCCCCCACACAAATGTTACTGCACATTGAAGTTAACCAGGGACTTTGTGGCACATCATTGTTACTCAACTACCTAATAACTAGACTGATCCCCTGAGAAAGGCACAAATGAGAGTGAACTACAGAAAAACTAATAAATTACAGCTTCCCAGTAGCTTAAGTACCATCTTTATAACTGAAGTTGTTTTCCTACAAAAGCTTAACAAGAACACCTGAATCCTTCCCTAGTACTCCAAACAGCTGGTGGCCACAACTGCAGGAAAACAGAACTTTTCTGTTAAGTTTAACAGAAAGGCTCTGTTTACTAAGACTGCTCACTACCTCTAAATTACTGTAGCATCAATATTACACTTTCAGATAATTGGGACAATTTGAGTCTTGGCTCCCACTGTAAGATAAAACATACAGAAAAACTCTGCATGAACCAGTAATCTTTTCACTTCTTACTGCTTAATTTCCTCAGTGACAGAGACGAGTTTTCCAGTTCTACAGAAAAATAGGGGGAGGGACCATGAGGAAATTGTACATACCTTGAGCTTTGAGAATAGCTGCTTTCCCTCGCCCAGCTCCAGACCCCTGGTTTTTATTCTTCATGCTCTTTAGCATAGGAGCATTTTTCAACATGTCTGGTAAGATGAGAAACCGTATCTTGCTGCCCCTGATGTACACCTGCTCGAGCTGTGCCACCCGTCCATCTCTGTAGGTCACTGTTATGTTGGACATCTGGAAGGTCAAGATCAGGCAGTGCTCAGACAGACTCAGCTGTGACATGAGGCATCACGACCATTTAAACACATCCCAACCCTGCTGCCCAGGACTTCTGCTTTCTCCCCAGTTTACAAATTAGCTTTAGTGGCATCATTATTTTTGTTTTCTTGTATGCAAATGGTTTTAATAAAGCTGTTCTAGTACTATTAGGAAAGCATTCTGATTTCAATGATCACTTGCCTGAAGTCAAAATCAGGCCCTCTTGGATTGACTGAAGTGATGTGCATTAAATAAGCTTCAGTTTCTTAATTCAAGGTTTTTTTTATTCTTACCCTCAGTGGCTTTAAAGAAAGAACTCTGGAAAAACACCGTTCACAGGACAGAATCTTAAAATCTCTGATCTTACTGACAGGGATGCCCCAACCTACTCTGAAACTGGAAATAAGCTCTGGCCTCTTTGGAGCACTCTGTAATGCTGAATCCACTTCCCCACGGTAAAAAGCAGCAGCACAGTTTTCTTTATCCCAGAACCAAAAGCAACAGTCTTTTAATCAATTTTCAGCCTTCCCAGACCCAGATCAGCCAACCTTCCCCTCATCCTTGTGAAGCAAAAGATACCTGACAATTCATGTTGTCCTCAGCTTCGATAAGTTTGCCTCGATAAACTTCTCCTGTGTTGGTCTCACAGGTGACGATGTGGCCCTCGGCCTCGTGCAGGACCTTGATTGGCACTCCAATGGACATGGCTGCAGGGCTGCGGCTCTACACCTGAGGCACAAGGGAAACAAAAGCTTTTATTACAACGGAAGATGTAGAATAAGCTCCAACTACACAATCCATCATCCTTTCCATTAGCGTAAAGCACCAATTTTCTCACATCTAAGGACAACATGTGCTTTGACTATGCATCAGTAACACTCCTCTAGAGACGTGCCCATGGAGAGAATAATTAAAAATTAAAAATATCAATAGCCAGTCTTTTCCAGGTCTCTTCCAGGAAATTCACTTTTAAGTACCACATAACAAACCGCTCGTACCACCAAGGGAAGAGCCCTAGGTACATCCCATAGCGGTACGGCCCCTGCGAGCCCCGCGGGCAGCAGGGCCGCGCTCGGGGGCCGCAGCGCCAAGCACCGGGGCCCTTCGTGAGGGAGCCGGGGCCACCCCAGCCCTCCCGCACCTCGCCGCTCTGACCCGGCCCCTCCGGCCCCTCGGGACACGACCAAGCCCCGGAGGGAGACACGGCCCGGGCCCGGCACTCGCCGCCGGCACTCACCGCCCGCGCTCTCCGCTAATGGCCTCCGCCGCCTCCCGCCCTGCTCCGCGCGCCGGAACCGGAACGCGGCGCTGGGGGCGGTGCGGCCCCGTCCCGTCCGCTCCCAGCCGGGGCCGGCCCGCAGCCCCGCGGTGCCCCGAGCCCGGGGCAGGGCTGCGCGCCCCCCGCCCGCCGTGTCATGCCCCTGCCCGCCCGCACGCCCCGCCGCCCTCCCCGCCGCCACGGCGCGGGGCAAGCGCCCCGGGGCCCGGCCCCCCTCAGCCCCCGCCTCCGGGAGGAGCCAGCGCCGGGCCCCGGGGCCGCGCCGCCGGCTCGGCGGGGCCGGCAGTGAACGGGCGGCGGGTGCCGCCACCGCCATGAAGAGCCCCCGGGAGGCCGGCGAGCCTCCTCCAGGTCAGTGCGGCCCGCCTAGCTCTGCTCGGGCCGGCGGGGCCTCTGCGGGCAGGGGGGCGGCGGGGACGTGGAGTCCGCCCCGCGGAACGGGCCGGGGGGGCCCGGCGGGCGGCGGGGAGCGGGCGGCTCCTGCGGGCCCCGGCGGCCTCCCGGTCCTCCCGAGCCGCGGTGCTGCGGGTGGAGTTACGGCTCCGTCGGTAAGGTCGTGGCGGCGGGGAGCGGGCAAAGCGCAGAGGGGTTCGCAGGGTGAATTACAGGCACGGCTGGTATCTCGTCTCGGGACAGCCGACAGCCATTGCTGAAGAGCTCTAGCTGTGTTGGGAAACAGGTGCCTGGAAGCCGGACGGCCAGGAAAACTTGTTACTGCTCTCTGAAGCTTTCACGTAGAAAACATGTACCCTTTGGTTAATGTGGGACTTGGTAGAGGCCCTGGCTGTTTACAAAAAGGGGACAGATTCATAACATTCCAAGAAAAAATGACGACAAAATACTCGAGAAGTCCTGGTTTGAGGACAAGTGGGAATTGGTTTTCGGGGTTTTTTGCTATAGTATTTGGGAGCACCTTAAGCTAGATGAATTTAAAAGACAATATATCAACTGGTATGCCACTCTTTAAAGTGGCATGATTAAACAGGGGCACAACTACGAAAAATATAACAACATTATCTAAAAACTTCCATAAATAATATTACACCAAAACTAGATGAGTCCATGTGATGTCAAATGAGTTTTTCATTCCCACTATACAATGTAGAGGATCTTGTTAACAGAACTTCTCAAAGGCCTTTTCTAGATCAAAGGTTACTGAGAAAAGCCCTTTGTGATTAACTCACTTAGGTCAATGCTGAAGTAGCAATGACAGGCACAACTCTTCAAGCCCTGTTAGTGGTTATGGTGTTCCTGAAAATGAAAAAAACATATTGCCAACTCCATAAAAATAAAAAACTGAGCAGAGGATGGAGCTTGTATTTTGGGACTTTTTGGCAGAGATGATTAATTTTTCCTCTATATTGAAGTTTTGATGGAATTAATACAAAAGGACAACTGGCGCCACTTGCTTTAAGTCCTCGTATGGCACAGAAGTACAATCAGACACAAGAGAAAGGATGAATACCTGTGTCTTACCTGCTGTTATCCAAGAGGACACACAGCTTCAGTTGAGGGGTGGTGGGTACATCACCCCATCAAAAAAAGAAAAGAAAAAAAAGAAACTTCCAAGGGAAAAGGGGGTGGAAAGCCAGTGATCTAAGTATGGAACAATAAAGGAGTATGAGATTAAACCAAATGCTCCCCTGTACAGAAATACTAAATGCACGTTCCCCTAAGAAAGAAAAAAATCCACCTGCCAATCAGACAGAACCACGTTCCTAAGTTTCTGTGGCTGTAATGCTGAGGACAGGCTGGCTTTTAAGTGGCATGGAAAAACATTCCTGTATGGATTGACATTGTGTTCTGCTCACACAGTTGACTGCATCCAGCTGAAAGTGCCAGTAATTCAGCAGCTGTACCACTGGGACTGCGGGCTGGCCTGCTCCAGGATGGTGCTTCAGTAAGTGGCTCTCTTAGAGTGGGAAATCCCATTCCATGGGGAAGGATAGCAGGAAGCAAATCCCAGGGAGAAGAGGTGTGTTGAGGCAGCCATGAGTTCAGTGTTAGGAGAGCAGCAGTTTCTCTGAGGTACCCTTGCACAGTGACTGCTGCTTGGGCTTGGCCCAGCTCTCCAGCAGGAGCAAGGGAAAATATAAACTGAACTTCGGACCCTTTTGAATAATTGACTAATTAGACAGATGCAGAATACTTAATCAGCCCTATGAACTTTGCAGGCTGGTATGCATAAGCTCGTAGAAGTGTTGCCTCTATCCTGTTGTTACAATTCAGAGCTGTTAGTTAGCTGTGACTCACCTGGTTCCTTTCTGTGTTTCCAAGTGAAGGGTAGGTGTATCCCAGTTTATGAGTGTGTGGTGTACCCGTAACACCTCTGTCCTGCTGAGCCCCAACCTGTGGGATGAGTGTTTGTGTTCCAGGAGTAGTTTCAGCTTCAAAATTGTGTTGCCCTTTGGGGGTTTTGTTTGTTTGTTTATTTTTGGTTTTACCTTTTTTTGAACTAGTAGCTGTCCTGCTGAACTCCTCTTTCCTTCCACAGAGGAACATGAGCTTAGGTGCAGGAGAAATACCTATTTAGATGTCCACTTAGTAGATATGAAGCAGAAGATTTTCATTTCTCTCCATCCCTTCTGCCAAGACGTTAGTCCGTGTGCTGGTAATTTCCCATCTTGACTACTGTAACCTCTATTCCCTTTACCTCTTTGCCACTCCAGTCTGACCAAAACTCAGCTTCCAAGATTAATCTTGTCATCCTGCTGATCTGACCTTGTTTGCCCTGCATCCTCAATTCCAGTCCCTTTTTATTTTTCATTATTTACTTCCATTCCTTTTCTTACTTTCAGAACTCCCTTGTAACTACCTTGCTCCACCCCCTTGCAACCTGTCCCAAGCTTGCTCCTGACTTCATCTCTCCTTTTCTTTCTTTTTGTGTCATCAGTGCCTAAGAAAAGCTTCCTTTGAATATTTACTGAATTCCTTTATGGCTCCTCCTTTTGAAATCCATCTATTGCGTGAAGGAAGTTTTAGTCTTTAACTCTTCTTTCTGTGTTGGCTCTAATACACTTGTACATTACACTATAAACCCTTCAGGACAGAGTTCTATACCAGCTTGCCTCTGGTACAGCACCTGTACACTTCTAGCACTCTAAAACAGCCAAGGCATCACACATTTCCAATTTCAAAAAGCCAGCAATAAATCCAGTTAAATATTCCCTACTCCATTCCCTTAAATTTCTGTCTCCTTTGTGGGTTGGTTTGGGTTTTTTTTTGGTTATTTTGTAGCCAAGCCCATTGTTTCAGTTTTTATGTGCTGTGATGTAGAGGCTTGGGCTACATTTTGCTTCTCCTAAGACCTGTGCTTCCCTTCCCTGCCTTTCTTGATACCATAGGTACCTGAATCATTTGGACAACGATGAGTTTCAGAAAGCCGTCCAGGAACTCCAGTTAACAAAGAGTATCTGGACTATTGACCTGGCCTACCTAATGCGGCACTTCGGAGTTAAGCATAAATTTTGCACCCAGACACTTGGAGTGGACAAGGGCTACAAAAATCAGGTCAGTATTCTCATCTACAGGGGGAGAGCAGACAGCTTTAAAAGCCTCAAGTATATAAGTAAAAACCTCATGCTATAAAAGCTCTGCTGTGTTACTGACAGTCAGCCACAGTTAATTTGACCTACTGCCAAAACTGGCACATATCTGTTCCAAAGGCAGTATGATCCCTCATATTGATTCCATCTTTTTAATTTTTAAAAAAGTTTGCATGTAGTGTTCATGAAAGGTTCCAACCTATTTGACAGCCTTGGAGACTGAAGCCCTGTATTTATCTACAGAACAGGTACAGCCTGGGCAGCAGCAGTGTTTAGCTTCCACACTTTCCCCACCATGGTGCCTCAGCCTTGACCTGGAAGATCCACCTCTAGAGGTGAGAGGGGAACTCAGCCTCCCATCCACTGCGAGCTTGGCCTCTCCAGGACTGCCCACAAGGGGCCAAGGAAGGCCTGGAGCAGCCATGACTTTATTGCAGGCTCCTGCTCAGTTTCCCCTGGGAAACCAGACAGGCTCTCTCATGTAGGCAGCTGAACAGCCACTGGATAGAAACTGCAACAGTAATTGACCAGGAGTGATTTAATTTGTAATTCAGAGCAGAAATCCTTGTCCTGTTTCCAGTGAACTAAGGGAGACATCTTTTATCCCACAGCCAGATCTCCAATTTATGCAGGCCCTTGCTAGCAGACTAAGTGGTGGATTACCCAAGGTAAACACCATTCCAGTTCAGAAATAACTTTTGTTATTTCCGCAGTCATTTTACAGGAAGCACTTTGACACAGAAGAGAATCGAGTGAATCAGCTCTTTGCACAAGCCAAAGACTGCAAGGTGCTGGTGGAGAAATGGTAAGCTTACTGTTTTCTTTTTCTTTGGAGATTCTGTAGGCCCCTGCTTTTCTTAAAGGCACCAGGCTAAACTGCTGAAACAAAGAAATCGAGCCCTAAGACTTTTTTGCCAATTAGTGTCTTTCTGCTATATGTCTCAAAAAACCCCATTAGCACACCAAAAGCTAATAATGCAGTTTGAAGAAAAATTTAGTCATGATGCACAGTAAATGATATGAAAATGCTGATAGAAGCTGACTGTATTTTGAATTTGGCTATCCATTACACTTAGGCAGTAGGGAGTGCCTACAGCACTCTAATTGGCCATTGTTGGAAATAAGGAGAATGTTGTATGGGTACACAACTCATTGTTCCCAAAGCTAAGCAAACATGCATCTGTGTTCCCAGAAAAACATGCAAAGTATAAGTTAACATAGGAGCTTTTGTCAAGGGGACCATGAAATAAGGAACTCCATGAAAGATCTGCAAACCCAGAAGAAATGGAAAAACTGCAGAATTTTCATAATGAGCAGTGAAATTCTATTGGGGAATGATGAATGACTAAGCATCCAACTTGAGCCGCGTGCCTTTTTATAGGGAAGCTGTATTTGAATCCCAGTTGTTGAAGCAGGGTAAATGATATGGGGTGAGCAAAGGAGAGGATATGGGGCAGCCACAATAGCATTTGAATGCTGGAGTGTAACTTACATTTAGCAGAATCAAGTGTCCTTTCTAACATGCGTGGAGTCACCATCACTTTAATTACAGCTGTGACAGGACAAAAGGGACACTCAGTCCCCCTTGCTTTTGCAGTCTTAAGACTATGGCCTTGACAAGGCAGAGACAGAGGACATATCTACCTGTGCAGTACTGAGGCTGGGGCATCAGAGTGGGGAAGTGACACTGGGAAGGATTAAATAAAAAGTACATGAGTTCAGTCAGGTGGTGCACACAGCACAGACATCTGGAACAGATCCAAGTGATGAGTTTCTCACACATATGGAACACACCATCTGCTTCAGTGAAGGACAGCTTTTAACAGATGAGGCTATAGGTGATGTTTGGTGGATACTTTCTGTAGAAATAAAGCCTCAAGAATATCAGGCGATTCAAAACTTCGGCTGGGAGAAACACAGTCCTGCGTGACACAGGCAAATCTGGGGACATCCTAATTTGGTTAGCAGTTACACAGTATTTAACCACTCAGTCGATAGATTTGGTGTCTCAAAGATAAGCTTTTTAACAGCAAGAGAGAACACTTCACTTTAAATTTTCCTACAACAGAAGTCCCTTAAGTTACTGAGTGAGTTGCCAGCTCCTTTAATTTTTTCTGGGGCATCTGATATGTCACCTCAGAATGTGTTACTGCAGAATCCATTGCTCTGCACCTCAGTAGCAACAATGAAATGAAAAGGCCTTGATTGCTACAGGTTCTGTCAGGCTTTGTCCATAGCAAGGCATGCAAGGTTTAACAGCAAAGAGCTGTACCTGTGATATAGAAGTATATTTACAGTGAATATACTGTATTTATAGAAGTGCCAGCTGCACTGTCCACCATCAGGCACTTCCTTTACACCAGCCTCTTTCAACAAGCATGTCTGTTTTCTTCCTTGCAGCACAGTAACCGTTCAAGACATCCAAAACCACCTGTCCCAGGGTCACATAGCCATTGTCCTTGTCAACGCAGTCCTGCTACTCTGTGATCTTTGCTCAAGTCCTGTCAAATACTGCTGCTTCCTTCCCATTGGACAGAAGTGCTTCTGCAGGAGCCCTGACTACCAGGGCCATTTCATTGTGTTATGTGGCTACAACAAAGCCTCAGGGAGTATTTACTACAACAACCCTGCCTATGCTGACCGTGAGTAGCCTGTCCCTTTTGGATGGATTCTCAGCCAGTGCATTACTAACGAGTCTGACACAGCCACAGCTGGACCCCCCCTCAGTGCACAGGCATTCCAAGCATCATCACCCAATTTGTCAGAAGGGTGGTTGCCATTAATTACATCAGTGCTGCATTTTGTGGTGTGATTTAGTTGAAGCATTCAGACAGGCATTCTAGCAAATGGCTTGTTAGGCTTTCAGATGGGTTAGGGAGAAATGCTGAAATGTCTATGTGCAGAATATAAAAGGACCAGTTTTGTACCTATTTGCAGCATTACTTCAGTGAGCTCTTTAATGTGAAAAAATCTATCCAAGTAAAGCTGTAACCTAAGCTGCTGGGTGAAGTCTCTATACTAGTTTGGTTTGTGGATGCTGTTACATCCAGTGTAAGAACCTTTTACTGGCAAATCCTGAATTTTTTGTAACGTTTTGTTCCTCCTTCCCAGGAACATGCTGCACCAGCATCAGTAACTTTGAGGAAGCCAGGACAAGTTATGGCACTGATGAAGATATTCTGTTCATCTACACAGACAGCTGACATCCACAGAGGACACTCCTGCTCCTTCCTGCACAGCCTGCACGGCAGCTGGCTGCTCGTCTCAGGACTCCCCTGCACACACCTCGCTCCTGAACTGCAGTGGGATCTTAAACAAGGGAGGCTTTATAGACATTGACAGGACTATATTGCAATGCTGTCTTTACCTTTCTTTTTTTTTTCTGATGATGTATCTGATTTTGCAATGTCTGTCTGGTTTTTCTTTGATTTTGGTTTTTTTCCCCTTTATTTTCAACATTGCACATTTGACAGTAGTTCTAAAATACAGGCCCAGAGCCTGTTCACTTTCAGCTTATTTTCAAATTAAACATGTAAGAAAAAAGCACCACATTTATGAACTTTAACATGTGGTAATATTTGCATAGGTTTAGGTAAACAAAGAAAAAAACCAGAAAATACCTGTTTCTCTCTCTGTCAAAGCATCAAGGGCTGCTCTTCATCCAAAATCTATGGATTTGAAGCGCAGCGGAGTATTAAGAAAGGAAAAAATGTTAACTGAAACTACTTTCAAATAACAAAAATATGCCTTGCTGGCTTATCAGTATTGTCTGCAATGTAGGAAACTTCCCATGTACCAAATTCACAGAGATTTAGCATTTATGTGACTGCAATACTGGAATTGCTCCCTTGCACTTGAAACTCAATCTCTTCTGCCTAAATCCTCTTGGATGATTGCTCAGAGCTCCGGATTGCTCCAAAACTTCAAGTGGAAAGATTTTATTTGCACTTGGAAGTCTTTATTGCTCTTTGCAAAAAGCTCTGAATGTTATACCACTCACATGTGCCACATTCTGCAGAATCCATTCTAAATGCAAATGCTCTAAATATTTAAACGTATTAAGTGAATGCAGAAAATTATCATCTACACAAATGGCAGATGTTTTGTGTGTAAAGTGTACATATCTGACAGCATCTACTGCATTGTACCTAAAATGCTGAGTCATAATTTGCTGTTGGTTAAAGTTCAGTGACCTTCTAAGAAGAGCTAAAATCAATTAAGAAAAGAGGAAATACAGACACACCTGCTACAAGTAAGAAGGCAGGAACTTACATTTTTCTAGCTCTTATACTACAGCTGTATTTGGATTAAGTTGTTGCTCTATTGAGACATTAAGTGTAATTGGTAGCAGCCCACTCATAGCCCTTTCCTCTGTTACCTGAGGAGCACTCTGAAGTCTAAGAAAAAGCCACTTATTTCAGCTTCATCTGTCCTAATTTCCTGTAAGTCTCAATCTTCACGCCTGCCTATATGAAAGTGAGTAGGAAAATCAGCACTGATGTAAAACTAGGAAAATTTGCACTTAAGACAGAGATCCCACATCTCTGGCATGGTTTTAGGAAAATAACTGTTCTGTGTGGAATCACAGTAAAAGGATACTGTTATTTACTGGTGGATATAATAAATAGGAATCTACTTTCAGCATAGAAAGTTTTTTTACCAAGATAAACATTTTCTTTTATCAGTTGTTGACTAACTGACAAGTATACAGTGTTGACTAAGTATTTAGTAGAATCAAGAGTGCTCCTTTTTATAAAGGCAAAAAATAGTAACGGATATCTAAAATGCAGTAACCCTTAAAAATTCCAAACAAAAGTGCGTGACAGGAAATTTTGTGTCAGATTTTGCTTATCATTGGTGAAGTTTAAATACATTCTGGCACTGATGAGTAACAGGTGGGATGTGATTTGTGTAGAACTGATCCATCAGTGCCACCAGCAGAATCCCTCCAGAAGGGAGGTACAAAACCTGTTGTAGATAATGCCTTTCAAATCCTCCAGAATAAGTAACCAGAAGACTCGTGATCTGGGAATTTCTTATGTCCAGGGCCAAAATCTTGATGTTTGGTTTAGAGAGAGTGTATTAGCTCTGTTAATAATTAACAGGTATGGAAGCTACAGGCTGTTAGAGTACTTCCTTAACCCATGCATTTTCAGGTAGGTAGTTCATTCAATAGCATTAAACTGCCACAGGATTTATCTTAGAGCAGGTTTGATTAGTTGAATAAAAACAATTCTTACAAAGGCTTGTAATTGAGATTACAGTTTCCGTTACAAAAAGTGAATCCTGGGTGTATAAAAAACATGAACTTAAGGGCAAGTTTGGTGTTCTGAAGTGCACACACAGGTTTAACAATATTGGCTGGTAAGCATTTGGTACCCAGGGTTTAAATGCTTCAACAAAAGTGAAAGATAAACAAAGCTGTCTAAGCTAGTGCAGAAAAAAGGAGAGGTCCACTATTACAAGAGGATCTTTAACAGCTGCCAACTGGAAGATGGCTGTGAGAGATGAAAACACAAGGAAGAAGCAAAAGCCAAGTGAAAAGACTGAGTATATGACACAAATTCAGATGAAAAAGCAGCTCACTGCACAAGCATCCAGAACATCTGCATTTTCTGAAACTTGGTTTCTTATTACAAGACTGTCTATCAAACACTGAAAATGTTCTGTTGCTTTGTTTCTGTCAGGATGTCAATAGTAAAGGAAGGGGATTTTACATGCAGGGATTTTATACATAAATATATTTTTATTTGTAATTAAGCCATTCTCAATAAAGGTTAAACTCACAAATAACCCTGTAACATAATGTAGCAAGTGCGTTTATTAACAAGTTTATTAGGAAAAACGTTTTTGAAAATCTGAAATTGTAACTTAGAATAACAAAAACAAGAGTTCAAATATTTATTACAGCTATAAGTTCATAGTTGCTGGGTTGTAAATTATATTCAGTCTGCATTGCCATCACCCAAATCATACGAGGCAAAATTTCACAATACGGTACTACCTAAGAATAGCAAATGTATCATTAGTACCTTCATTCCACAGCTGGTTTGTTTACTCTGCAGCTACCACATATCCTGGAGTGCAGCCCCAGGGAAGGAGTTTTCCTTACCATCCTGAGCTTTCTGTTCACAGTGAAAAGCATGCCACAGCCTTGCCTATGCATTGGCCAGGGTCTCTATTTCTGCTTCCCATCTGGGCACTGAGCTTTGGACGATACCAAAGCATCTCTGAGCATGGCTTCTGCACCTTGAAGTGGTCCAGTAAAGACACTGCTCTAGCTGTGGTTGTAAAAGGCAACAGAACCAAGGTGGTTTTGCTTTACAGCACCCACAGATCTTCAAATAACTGCAATGTCTGGGATATTACTCAGCTATTAACACAACTACATCAAGTAGTTCATAAGCAGAAAAAGCAAACATAACCCAGATGAAAACTATTTCTGTCTCCTTTCTCCCTAAATTATGCATTTGGGCAGAGGGAAAAATCTGGAAAGCAGAAATAGATGTACAAAGATGTTACAAAGTTTAGGTAAAAATTTTCATGACCTTTGAACTCATCCTATCAACTACATCACAGTAACTGTATGTGTTTCTACTCTAAAAAAACACTGTATTTCTAGCAAGGAACAAAACTTTGGACTCAAGCCATTTTCAATTATTTTACGTAACAGTTTTGAATCTTATTATTTAAAATTGGTACATGAAATTAAACTGACAACATTAAAACAGCAACTTGTGATTCACAGTAAAGCTATCATCCAACAGTAACTTCAAATTTGTCTTGTAACATCTGAGTGTAATGAGATGTTCTCTCTTACTCTTTGATGATATTGGGTATAAAGAAAGGCTGGATTGCTTCAGCAAGCTTTTCTGCATACATTTCATATCTACCAGTCATCTGGAAAAGAAAAATCAAAGCTTCAGTTCTTTCAGTGAGCTACAGAAGTACTTCAGTAGAAAATATTTCTATCCACTGGTCATTTTTTTCTATGACAATACATGATTTAATTGTCCCAAACATCAAAACCATAAGTCCCTCAAAATTCAAGATCTCCAGTGCCTTAGCACAAACTATTTTTTATAGAAGAACTCATATTATATTGCCTAAGACCATATTTCTATCCAAAAAAAGAACTTTTAAATGAACACCTTCCTGTTTTGCAGCTCTCCTTCAGTGACAGTCACGTCTGCTCACTTACTACTTATTAAAGCTATTCTGGATAGCTGAATGTTGAATGTGAAAGGTAGACTTGCTTCCTCACGCATCAACAATTTTTTAAGTTATGTCAATGAAGGCAAAGGAGTGTTTCTGTAATTAGGGCTTCATGTCATGTCCTTGCCAACCAAGGAACTCTGCTGCCAGCAGTAAATTTGCATATATGCCACTGACAGTGTTGGGGTTACTCTTATTTCACCCATTAATAATACAAAATTTAAATGGTTTGGGCAACAGAGCAAGTGCTGGAAGTGCTGCAATACAGCACCTGATCCCCTTCTGAACTGCACAACCCACAACACTGGCTCTGGGAGGGGCAAATTACATCTTTATTTAATTTGTTTAACCCCTTAGATGCGCCAAGGTTACCCAAGACTTTCTACTGAATGTCCCAGTCAGGCATCACTGGGTGCAAACTGCAGGTACCAGCACAGGTTCAATAGGTTCCTACTTGCTGTTAAGGGTTTTCTGCAGTGGGTGACCTGTGACCACTCCTCCTCACTCCCCTCAGCAGGAACTACCTCTGTCTTGGCCACACCTGAGAGGAAAAGGAAACAGCTCTCCCCTGTCACATGAACAAAACCACAGCTGTGCCTTACGTGCCAAAACCCAACAATAGCACTCCACACCATCAACATGAAATTAAGGTGCTGAAAGCACAGGACTTGAAGACAACAAAAAATACACAATTCTACACAAATCAGCCAAAGGGCAGTGTTTTGCTTTTACTGTTTGTTTTTCCTAATCAATACAATTGCTTTTGTTCAGATACTCCTCCTAAGCTGGTAGAAGCAATGCCCCATGTGCTTCCTGACACATCAAGCCTCTACTCTGCAGTAAGAGCCTCAGACTCTGGTGGCAAAGCAAAACTCAATGCCTACCTGACTTAAAAAACTAAGAATCTCTCAGCACAAGTTAATTCTATTATGGCAACAACCACATGCCTACCAAAGGCATCTGTAAAATAACAAATGCAATTCTGTTCGAGGAGATGACCTGAAATTGCTTCTTGGTTTTAGTCCCTATATATGGATTAGCAATATTAGCAAAGAAATTAAGCTCTAGATAAGAAATTACTATTTTTTAATTAGAAAGCTTATTTGGCATTTCAAATCCACAGAGACATTTCAGTTTTATGTAAACTGACATCAAAACATGTTGAATATTGCACCATACTGTAATGCACAACTGGCAAATAAACCAGCTCTATCAAATAAATGTCTGCTTCCAGTGGCATGATGTTCAAAAATTATTACTCCTTGCAAATGAATACTTATTTTAAATACTAGGTGATCACTTAAGAACCTACATATATTGTACAGCTGCTTAGCCAGGCGTTCTGGTCTACTTTGTTAGGATTCAAATCATGCTGGTCTTAAGAGCGACTAGTTGACTAGGAAAAAGTTCTAGTCTTTAGCAGTACTGAGGACTAGAACAAAAGATCTGCCTCCACAGAAGCAAGCAAGATGTTTTCTTCATCAACAAAGCCTATTTCCAAAGTTGCCACTTCTTTATTTATTTGTTCCAACAGGAGCTTTGTGTGGCCTGTTGTAAACTTGATCAGAATAAAAAAGGAACTAGAGTGTGGTTTGTTTAAAAGAAAATAAATCCGGCCACTCCACTAAATCAGTATATAATAGAGCACCCCACATAGCCTGTACTGGCACAACTGAAAGGTTAGCAAGCTGCTGTGCTGAGGCAGCCATTTCTTCAACCAGCACTGCTGCTGGACAAATTAAATCCAATTATGCCCTCTGGAAAGATGAACCAAATTAGCTTTACCTCAGACTACAAAAAAAATAGTAATAAATAAGGTTTGTTAAAGCCATATGGAGTGGCTTGCAGCTATCATAATCTAATTGAGATAAATTCAAAAGTGTGTTACGATGATTCAGAGATGAATATATACAGTACACAGTTCTTTCTTTGTAGTTTCAACATATCCACAAATTCAGGAAGTTAACATTACAAGAAATTTGCCATCATAAAGTTCTCAGAAGCCTGTGGGTCTGGGTTTTCACTAAATTTCACCAAAACTGACAATTAATGCCTTTAAGAATATATAATAGTACCATGTTAGATAGATCCAATGCCTGGTGCAGCTCAGCAACAAATGCCTACATTCACTGCATATGGAAAGCACAAACTCTTCCCCAGCAATCCTCAGAGCTGCTGGCAATCCACATCAAGATCTGGGGCTAAGGTTTTCATTTGAAAGCTACTGGCATAGTTTCCCTGAATTTAGCTACTCCTTTTCCAAATCTATTTATGCTTTTGGCCTCCATAACATCCTGTTAAATTACTTCACCAATTCAAGCTCTGAACTGCTAAAAAAAAAAAAAAAGGCTGACTTTTAACTATTGCAACATCATAGAATCATTATCAAAGCTTGTTTGTTCTAATATCGTATTTTCCTTATAATCAGGCTTACCTTAAAATTCCATTTGTCACCGACTTGCCTGCAGAGGTTTAGGTCCATCTCTGCCACCAGCAGCCCATCCTGAGTGCGGGAGAGCCCCGGGGTCCTGCTGCCGTCCGGCGCAGCCACGTAACTCGAGCCATAGAAATGGCCCAACTCATGGTGTGCTTAGAGAGAGTTTTAAAAAGCATGTATTGCCCTCTGCAAATAGGTATGTAACTTAACATGCACTGTCCCACAAACCCTGATTCCCTTTCATGGGGACTCACTGTCCTTTAGGCAAGATAATCATCGTGAAGAGTCACAGCATGATCCTAAAGTAACAGCAGTTTTGGCCAGTTATAATTTTCATGCACAGTACACCATCAAATTATCAGGAAAATCTCACTGCACTGCCTTTCAAATAATGTACCATTATGCTTTCCCATTATTAAGTATCTGGACTAAAGGCTTTGCTTTCATCACTTAGCATTTGAATGAATTCTAATCGTCAAATCATGTATTTCCAAAACAGCTGACAGAGATGTACCCATTCTGTTTTCTATATAAGGTCAGAGGTGAAAACACTGGGATATGAGGCACAGAAAAGATGTTATTTCATGTTGCACAACTCTTGAGTTGTGCCAAAAATCAATCACATCTGTTGTACTACTAAGCAATTGATGCCACTGACCTTCTTCATGCAGCTGCTAAAAGCACTTAGCTCCACAGGCGGCTAAAAAAGGCTCAGGCCCACTCTCCATGGAGCCACAAGCAGCCATGGTTTTCACAGTACAAATTACTGTGTTTCAACACATAAGTACATACAAGAAAACCTCAAACTCCTCACTGATCATTCTCATTAACTTCCAGCAAATCTGGGAACTGGTACTGAATGTGATCTCTGAACATACCTTTTCCACCATCTCCAGAAGTAAAGGCGTTTTTGTAGTATTCCTGTGAAATAAGAGGAATCCATAGGTGGCAGTATAATTCTGTCTCATTCAAGAAATCCTTGCTAGTCTATCATATTTTGGAAGTTTATATAAATCTACAAATATTTTTTTCTGGCACACAATCAGCACTGTCTAAAGGGAGTCATCAGAGAGGCCTAGTTTCTGTGATGGATAGCATAGAACACAAGGTCTTTTTGTACCACTGTCTGTTGTTCATACACTTCGGGGAGCATGCCTCGTATCCATTTCACGAGTTTAAAGAGGCAAAAGAGGAGATATTTAACCAAACACATCTTTTTGAATCACAAAAAAAGGCAAACATATTCACATATCAAGCAAGGACAAGCAGGGAATCTAATTTTAAAAATATACATGTAGCAAAATTGGACTAATTTGAAGGTAAGAATGACCTATTGCACGCACTATTAAATTTCATTATAGAATTTTACAGTCCAGAAGGACGTAGTACCTGTACAACAGCTGCAAGTTTTGTACCGTTGACTCATGGCTCTATCAAATTTTCAGTCATTTTGGCTAAAAGAATACTGATTTCACCAGAGGAACTGGGAGAGTTAGGAAGAGGGTGGGTGCCTATTACAAAGATTCAATTCAAGAACAGGAAGCAGCTGCAATCAAAAGTAGGCTGCCAGCAACAGAGGCAGCTCTAAATCTCTTCATCACTGTCCATCTTCAAATCACATCATAAACCCCAGTACAGTGGTTACACAGCAGAGGAACCCATGCACTCTAGTGCTATCAGTCCCTGCCTTGAACAAACTCATGCTCCAAGCCCTGAATGATGGAATGAGATGAAACAATGAAGATACGAACCGTTCCTACTCTGTTGATGGCACAGGTGAAGCAGTGATTTGCTATGGCAGCATTTCTGGCTTCGATTGGCCACAGCGCCTCGCTGCAACACACAAAGAGGCAGCAGGTTTTCATTAGTGCACACTTCAGGGCTAAATCTAGATTCTCACTGTCTCACACTGCACATTTTCTGTCAAAGAAGCCAAAGTTAGCTTTCAGGAAATCAAGTCAGTAGGGTGCAATTAATGCTAATCTGCAGAAGATTAATCTCAAGGGACAGTTTACACTGGTCCAGTCTGGTTCAAGAGGCTTGATAATCATAAAATTGCCAACAGTTAAAAAAAAATGTTTCTGAGAAAAGGTATCTCAGCTTGGTTCTGAAAACTGCAATTTCATACCACACTCCTATGTGGGCAATGCAAGCTGGTAAAATAAGCCTGAACATGACCACTACATATTATATAGCAAAAATATCACATTAAAAAAATCTAAATAAACTCTCAGTCTTCAGAACACCAGCTGGATGCTAGTTAGTGCTGTCTCAAAGACAGAAGACCTGCTGATGTACAATAAAATTCTGAATCAGTTACTGGGAAGAGACTGGGAGTCTAAAATTCCTGGTGGAGGAGAATGCAGGCTCCTTTGTGAAGACAAAACAAGGAGACTACACTTCCAAGACCTCAGCAAGGTGCCTTTTAGGCCGCAGTGAGGGGCTCAGAGGTTCCATTAACCCACAAAGGGAGCAATGGCACGGATCAGTTTGTATTTTACCTGAGTGTCCCAATAGTGGCTGAAGGGTTAAAGATGATCTCTGCTCCATTCATGCTATACATGAGCCAGTTCAGAGGGTGGTGGCGCCCATAGCAGATGTTCACAGCAATTGCCCCAAACTGTGTCTGAAACACTGCGTGTCCTGTATTTCCTTCCATATAGTAAGTAGACTACAAACAAATAAAAGAAAAAAAAGACAAAAAACCCAACTAACTAAACCCACAAAGGCAGACTTCTTTAAAAAGTGCAAAGAAATACCTCCAACTAAAAAAGCTTTTCAATCTGTAGATGGAAGGCTGAGGATAATATATTTACAAAACCACTTAGGCAGTAGGAAAGATGATACAGAAATGCCAAAGCAGCAGCAGGAGTGTGTATTCACTGAAATTATACTCTTACACCTGCTTTCAAGCAAAGGAACTTTTTTTGTGCAGCAGGCAGTGCATTTCCAAAATGTGCTGCTTTCTGAAAGTACTATCACAAGGTTCAGACAAGGACAGAGACAGTGATAAAGACTCACAGATAAGGAGACAAAACATGCCACCAACATTCCTTATACAACACTGAGAACCCCAAGGGAGCACAGAAGTTGCAGTGGCCAGGCTGATTCCTGTCAGTATCCTCTGGTGCTGATCTGAGACAGAAGAGCAAGGGACACAATCCACCATCTTGACCCAATGGGACATTGTCTCTCATCAGGGAAGGAAAGTGTGCTGTAGAGCAGCCCCCTCTTTATTGAAATTACCTGTTCTTTTTAACCACTACTGCCACTGGTCCAGAAGGAAGCAGAACCACCTGAAGCCTAAAGCAAGCACGTACAGCTGGGGAACAAACCTGGGCCGCTGTAAGTGTGTGCCAACAGCATGACAGATACAGGAGCGTCACCTTCTGAAACCAAGGGCTACAGGTTCAGTATGTCCAGCAAAATAATCATCTCATGTTTCTTATTTATTATCAGGTCTCATGAAATTGCACGGTCCCTTGGGCACTGATTTGATCTCCTTTCATGTCTGTAGACAGCAGACCACATGGTGGGTGCTCACACAAGCCTTTTTCAAAACAATTCTGCTGAATGAATATATTTCCATTTATTCTTCTATTCTCAGTTTCTTTTCTTACAATAAGAGAAGAAAAACAAGAATGCTGTTGCCTCAGGGAATTCATCAGTTCCTATTTCTTTATTTCACACCAGAGGTCACAATCCTCTCCACAGCAATAAACTGTGATGTCTCAAGAAGGATTGATTCTTGTTTATATGGCCTCCCACACTTGGCTGACTAGGCCACAGACCAATCTCTTTGCCCTTTCCATTTAGTTCTTACTGCTTCGATGGGCACGATTTTAACAAGGCTCCTTTCCCATCTGCCCTACAGAGACAACCCACAAGAAGTAATTTCAAATTCGATATTTCCTTGAGGTTTAACTTTGTTGATAAAGAAAACAACATTAAAGTAGCACAGATTAATATAATCCTTTCCTGTAGCCTGGGTGGTTTCTGAAGTTGCTTTATCAGAATTGTTCAGCTCAGAAGAGTGGACTTAATGCTTTGCTAACAAAGCCAGCTGAAGACAGTGCTGTCTTGGGTAAACAATACTTGATTCTGTAATGAGGTAGATACAAGAAGAAATGCCAGATCATTATAGTATATCTGGAAGCTATAAACTATCTGGAAGCTATTGTTTTGTAGTAATTCTGGCATTTAGGATTCTAAGAACTAACTTCTTTTAGCAACTATGCAAAACTCTTAATGAAACTCTATTTACACTTCACATGAGAAAGTAAAAATACTTTCTTTTTTTAGGTGTCTCTCATCACAGTTTCATAGCTGGAAACACTGAGTTTCTTGGAATCTGTTGATTCTCCACTAAACATTGTCAGGAAAACTGAAAGACATCATATTTTAACACAAACAACAGGAATTTATTTTTTGTTGGATTACATAAGGAACAAATTAAAAAAATGTGCGAAGTAACCAATGGATCTTTTACTTACTGCTTTTGCTAGCTAAAGGACAGACCTGATAAAATAATATTAAATATCAAAATAATTGTCAAAAATACAAGGTAAGAATGGTGACTGACAGACTGTGCCAGAAATTCATTGTGTGGAACTCTATTAACAGCCTCCTTTGGAGAAACTCAAACCAGCCTGATCAGGTCTGGGAGCAAGGTCAAAACTTCCAGAGTTTTGAAAACTTTGAACACAAAGTTTTGAGACTCAAAAGAACTTTTTACATTAATAAAAAAGCATGTTAGGTTCTGAGGTCTCAGTTTGATGACTGGAGCAGTCAGACAGGGAACAAAAGCAACTGCAGCTATACAGCAGTCTCCAGTGCTTGGAAGAAATGCCTCTGTTAATTACTCACTTCAGCTGACAAGGAGAGATTTAGTTAGGTAAGACAATGTATTTTTAGACTTCAGTTAATTTTTAATCCTGATCTTTCTGTTTGTGACAATTCTATGGACAGATAAACACATTTCAGATCTACCAGTCATAGCCCTTACTGCCAGTTCAGTTTCTGATTCTGGAGGATGGCCCAAAACCTGCTGGGGGCTTCAGCTGCAATAATGTGATTAGTAAACAGAAGATGCCATAAACCAGCTATTCAGTCAGAGGCACAATGAATTAAGGGATTCTGCTCGAATAAACACAAGCAAAAGAACTGTCATTTCCAAGACAACCTCACAGAGAAACAGAGAAAGGCTGTAAGTAATGTTCATGCTTGAACCATGAAACAATTGCCGTGCAAATTAAAGTAAGTTCAATGTGCACACATGACAAAACTACTCCAGGCAATCACGCACAACAACACAACACAGCTATAACTTAAAACAATTTGTTTAAAGAATACTTGATACTTTTGAAGTTTCACTGGGCCAAGGAAGAGTACCTAACAAGATTCAATGTTATTTTTCCTGTAAGACTCATCACTCTCACAAAAATTATTCCTTCTTGATAAATTAACTTACTATCACTTCATCTCAGAAAAACTCATTCAACAGTAAGTGAACCACATTTTCTAGAAATACACTGCATTTCCTGCCATTGTGACTCTGACACAACACACGCTGGCACAAACAAGAGCTGCAAGATAAGACTGACTTGATTGTCACAATACTGCATCTTACCTCATTGAAATCTCCAACCCTTGGAATGTGATTTTTCCTACTTTTGCCAAGGAGTGCTCCAGAATTAGAAATGACCACTGCAGTGTTCCACAGAATTCCACCATGCAGTTCATCTCGCTCCAGGATTGGAGACACCACCACCATATTGTACTTCTTTGCAAGCTGCAGAAATTAATACAATTCCAATTACACACCAGCCTGCAGTACCCCAGAATGACAGACACCACAATCAGCTGAAAACAGTTAATTAAAAGAAAAGCTAAAACAGCATTACACGTTAACTAGAAATGTTAAATAACACAGGTATGAGTGAGAAATACAGCAAATTCTGCCTGCCAGTTCACTGGTATATTGTCTTTTCTTTCAAATGATGTTGGTTGGTCTGGTTTTTTTGCTTGGTTGGTTGGTTTTTTACCTCTTGACAGAATTTTGTTGTTGGTCCATCCTCTGCTGGCTCAGCAAATTCAGTCCAAGGAAGTTTCTCTCTTGTACAAAAAGCAAAGGGCATGGCTGGAAAACACCAAAGCAAGGCAAAATGTACAAAAAAGTTCACGTCACTCAAGAAATACATGCTATTTGCATGAATACATATAAAAAAATTAAACCATTAAGAATGATCTGTTTTCCTTGTTTAAAGGCAAAAGCTATTTAAAAATATTTTTAGCCAGGACAAGGAGTTTTGAGCTCACACAGGGCAAACCAGAAGAGAATGGATGCACTTAGTGAAGTCTCAGCAGGGTTAAAAAGACAATGTACCCCAGTCACTAGTGTACACTGTGAATAACCTGTTTTCACAAACATTTCATGGACCTTCACTTGTCTATGAAAGTGAAGGGGTTTGCTTCTATTAAGCCTCAAACACCCCATGTTAATTAAAAACAGATTTTTAAATTTTAATACCTGTCTAGAAAAAAAACCCCTAAAGTTTTAGGAAAAAAAAATGAGGAAAGGATCATAAAGGATGCCACGAAGGAGCTCCAAATATCATATGGCAGTCTTCAAAACAACAGACCCCTCATATCTCTTCCATACAGTTCTGCTACCTCAGACTCTTTGGTTTTTCCTTTAGGAAGCAAATCACTGCAGTCAACTGTCGTATCTTGGAAGATTTCTACTGTTTACTTACAAGACGTAGTACAGGACACCTGTTAAAACAGAAGGCACTTGACATCTGAGAGCCTACAGGGAACCACAGAAAATACTCACTCCAAGCCTCCTGGAAGCACACAATGTTGACCCCACACATTGCAGCCACTCCCACTATCTCCTCCATGCGTCTGTGCAGCGCAGCCACCTGACAGTGAGAAATGTCACGCTATTAAAAATGCCACTTGTTCTAACTCACCTCTGTGTTAACTGCCTGGTTTTACAACCTTTGCTCACATGGAGTTTATCTTGTTCTATACTTAGTGCCATTGCTTTCAGGGGGAGTAACCTGAGGTATCATTCCTGAACACTGATAATAGAGTCAGATATAGATTTTTAAAAGCATTTAGATGCTGAAAATAGAGAAAGCATTCCAATGGGATTCTAATTCCATGGTTGCAACATTTATATAAATGGAAACTCACTGCTGCCTGACTTGCAAAAAGCTGAAAATCTAAACAGAATCAACAAAAACTGTAATTTTGCTGGTCATTGTAAACAACCTACAGGATGATATTAAGCCCTCTGTGCTAAGAGCTAAGTAATTATTACCAAGAAAAGTCATCAAAGTATTTATTAATTAGTTTTCTGGAGTATTCTACTTAAAGGTAAGCATAGGTGTAGTACTTTGCATTGCTACTTTCAAGTGTCAAAAAAAATTATTAATGGCAAGACTGCAATGACCTATGAACTAAAAAACTGTATATTGATTTACAGAAATAGTTAACTAGTTATTCATAAAGCAAAATCATTAATATAGCTAGTACTTCATTCAACAGCTGTTATGAAGAATTCACGAACTTGATCCATTTACTGAATTAATGACTTGCATCTGTGACAGGTAATCTTTCCAAAACAAACTACTTCAGAAATGTTCTGTCCTGTCACTGTACAAAACTACTACTCCAAGAGATTTTATAAACACAGTATTTTCTTCCCTTTTTTAAAGCTACTCTCAGGAGACTATTTCTATACATATTTGTCACTTCAGTGCTGTTGTGTCCAAGACGTTAAGAGACAATGGTTTCAGAATCATTAATGTTGGAATAGACCTCTAAGATCATCAACCAAGTCCAACCATTAACCCAGCACTGCCAAGTCACCACTAAACCATGTTATCTTGTAATAAGATTTCACTCACTGCTGTACAAAGAATAATGAACGCAGCTTTATTAATCTGTTCCCTCTAATGGATTTTCCTGTAATGGAACATTTCTCAATTAAAATAAGAACTGCACCTGTGGTTTCCACTGGTTGCCATCCCTTTTGATTTTGTGTAAATGATTTTGTGTTTCATCTTAGAGGCAAAGGATTTTCACGTACAAAATGAGCTACTAAATATTTAGCTTTGGAAAAACTGCAAACAGGATGGGCGTGCTAGGTAAACACAAGAGACATTTCTGACAAACAATAAAACCAAACGTGTCATTCAAATATCTTACAGGACGCTCTACTGCAGTAGTCATGGGTCCTGTACTGCCAGACAATCATTAGACATTTCATGATACAGTTCCTAGTATCAACAACTGAACTGTGTTATGTCTCAATCCAGCAGAAAAGGAGTCAGAAACAGCCCCAGTCCCAGTTTGTGTACCTGGACTGCCACTGCTGTGTCTGTGGGAAGAGGAATTTTATTCTGTATCAGTCCCACTCGAACAATACGTGGCCTTCTCAATTGCTCCGGAGCAGCTTCAAATCCATAGCCCTTTAGTTCAAAATCTCTTTCCTGAGCTGCTGCCACTGCAGCAGTTGGTAAATCAAGTTTTCTGGATTGAAAAGGAAACAAAGACATTTCAAGATGAGATGTTTTCCTTTCCTGCTCTGAATGCAATGGACTAAGGGGATCACAATTCTGCCTAACCCTGCAGAGACACCCAAGTTCCCATGCCCCAACATTCATCCATCAGCCAAGGGACAGGCAATGACCAGCTCATGTGCTGATCTCACCATTCACCTCCACGTCACCCATTTCCCACTGTCCTCCTGTCATTTCCAAGCACTAACACCTTGCTGCAGAAATCAAGGAGCACACACACACAGACTTCCACCTGCCATACCTGGATTATAAACACTTTCCCTCCAATGTATTTTCCTCAAATTTAATCCCTACTTTTCTGGCTCCATCACCCTGATATCACCATTCCCATCAGGTCTTCCATCCCTGTCCGTCACCTTCTCGCACAGGGGAAGATGTCCTGCTCCCCACACCTGGATCACCTCCAAAATACCCCAGTCACCTCACTGCAGCACCACAAGGCCTACTTTTCCTTTTTCCCCTCAGCCCAGCCCTGTGTCTTGCACACTCGCCCTCACACTGACTCCTTCCCCTCACTCCCGGGCCAGGTATCCCCGCGGAGCCCGGGGAGAGGAGGGATGGAAACCCGTAGAGCGGGGGGCGAGCCCGTCCTGATAACGCACCTGGCCTCGCCCCCATAGAGGATCCGCTTCACCTCGGAGAGTTCCCCGGGCGGGATATGCCGCTCCAGGCACGCCTCCAGCGACTCCAGGGATCCCGACATGGCGGAGGCCGAGCGCGCGCAGCCCCTCAGGCGCTCGGTGGCCCCCTGGACTTTGCCCCGGGCGGCCCCGTGGGCCACGCCCCGCACCCCTCACGGGTTTTGGCGGGACGGTCCCGTGAGGCGCTCGCGGTGCCCTCAGGGACGGGTGCGCCATGGCCGGACGCTCGCCGCTCCCGGAGGGAAGGGAGCGCTCAGGAATCGTAAATGCTCGTGGTCCAAAGGAACCACAAAAGTCAGAGAGTCCACAAAAAGTGACTTGGCGTGGAAATCCGTTGTGTTGGTCCCTGACCTACTATATGAGCACAGAGTAGAAAGAAAGAGAGAAAAGGGGGAAAAGAGGGAAAGAGAGGGAAAATGAGGGAAAGAAAAAAAAAAGAAAGAGAAGAAAAAATAAGAAAAGAGAAAAGAGGGAAAGGAGGAAAGAAAGAAAAGGAAGGAAAGGAAAAAGATCACCATCCCTGGTTCCATTGGTCCAGCCGATGGCATGTCCAGGGGATGTCCTGGCTACCTGCTACTTCTGGACCAATTCTTGTGCTTCAGACATAACTCATCTAAAAGTAGAACATCTTTAGGAGCTTTTTCTAATGATACCTTTGCAACAAAAAGGCTTGGAAATAGGTCATAAAATGGTTCTCATGGATATGTGTATGTCCACTGAAGTTGCAATAAAACTCTGAACAGGAGCCAGTAATAAATAACTTCGAGTTTACCATGGATTTTGAGGCCAATTATAATTGGAAATCCATCCCAAAACCAGACTTAATTTAAGATAAAAGATTGAACCAATTAAGACCTTGATCTGGGTCAAAATAAAAGTGCATCAAATAAAGGACATTTCCTTTTTGCAGGTACAAGACAGACACCCTGTTTAAAGCAGTTATTCCCACTGAACCACTGGCTGTGCCTTCTGCTTCAAAACACACAGACGTTCACAACATAGCAACTGGGTTTCTCATTCGAGTGGAACACGAAGTCCAGGGGTGGCAACACATCTCTAAATATATCCCATGGAGTTTAAGCACTACTTTATGTATCTGCTGGAGGATGTAACAACTTTCAGCACTTAGCATTTGCAGTTGTTAGGTATTTTGAGTTAAATATTAAGCCTTTTAGACTAAATAAAAAAAGAATGTCAGGGAGAGAGTGTCTAATATTTAACTTTAGGCAGAGAGTGTCCAGGGGTAGTCTGGTTTCATCAAGGCATTTGGAGACACGTGATTCTTTCTCTCTACTTCACCCTTTTTAACCAAAAAAAGTTTCAGTAAAATTACTTTTCTTGCACAAATGTATTTCTGAAGGACAATAATAAGCAGTGACTGATACATACATTAGATTTTTCATCTGATGATCCTAATTTTCTTTAATGGCCAATTTTAAAGGTAAAATTGAACCTATCTGTAACATTTTGTTCTGTTCATGGCTGGCAGATCTCTAAACATCACAGGGAGGGAGATCAATGCAAAAATCAGCTGACAATATAGGGGGGAAATGAGGAGGCCAAGTAAGTTCATTTCCATATCAGCATAGCCAGGATGTCAACAGATAAAGCATTTCTGGAGGATTCAGGGAAACAAACAGAAGGGCCTGGGTTTCTCTGGGAACTGTTCAAGTTCTTTTCTGCCTGGACTGCAAATTAAAGGGAAAAACAGCAGGTCTATTTTGTATCCAGCTCCTGAGGAAGGTCACATAACTGAACTTTTCTCTTCAAGTTCTATTCTTAGTGTGAACTTTCACTGACTTCTCTATTGGTGCCTTGTTTATTTGTAATTTAGTAAATTGTACTACATGTAGGAAATGGACTTCATGGCAATAAAACTGAAGCCCCTGAAAAGAATACTTAGGAACAGTGGAGACCTGAAAAAACAGAACATTTCCTGTGCACCGTATCAACCATCCTGCAACAACGCGGTGAGGTCCAGACTGCATGAATAGGAAATGACAAGCCTAGAATTACTAATAATGATGAAAGGAGATCATGCTATTCCATAGGGACTGTGTGTATATAAAGGTATAACTCCAGCCAACACAATAAACCTTCAAAGCACGAAATGTTAATGTCGAGCAGGAAAGTAACCTAATAAAGGAAGAAGTCTTCCATATCCCAGACAAAGCATATTAGAGGGCTTGGATTTAAGTCTGAATGTTCCACCTCAGTCAGTGGAATTATCTGTTAAGTAGGATGCTTGCATCCAGATCTCTGTTCTGATTCTGACTTTGTCAAACCTCTGTATTTAAACTTCTTCCCAGTTCTTCATTACCTGGACCAAGTGAATGTTTTGGGAAACAGCTGAACCTTTTGGTATGAACCCAAACTGTAATAACTGATTTAGAGGAAAATAAGTATTTTATGGAACAAAAGCACTTCAAAATGAGGAAAAATTCCTGCAAAACAGTTCTGAAGTGCACATGCTTTTCATCTCCATTGCCCTCAGTCAGGGTGGTCCATAAAGTTGGGTGTAGAAGTCAGGACCACACAGTGCAATCTGTACAGAAACAGTTCTAGTGTGTTTCTGTGCTGAAACCCTGCATTGCACAGACACCATCGCAGAGCTAAAATTGGGCTTTGGTAGTGCTGGTCCATAACTCTGTGCTGCAAGACTGTTCCCGAGAGTTCCTGTAAAACCCCACAAAAGCACCCTGGCATTAGTCAGAAGCACTCTGGAGAATGAATTTAAGAGCCAAATATCTGGAGTTCAGGCTAAAATTGGGACAGACCCAAGAAAAGATTTAAACAAACAAACAAAGTCTTTCCACTGTGGCCCAAGATAGGAGGAAGGGCTGAACAGCATCACAAATCAGTGCTTGTAGGCAGGATTAGAGGCAGCATTTCTGTCTGTCCTTCCTAAGGCAGTAGCGGGTATATGTACTCCCTCTGAAACACCCAGCTTCTCACAAACCTTGATACTATCGTCATGTGAATCATGTTTCTGACACCTTCTTCACCTGTCAGTCCTTGAAATTGGTCACACAGAGTTCCCCAGAGCAGCTAAATAAATTAATATCTCATGTCCCTAATCCAGTAGGTGCTTCAGATATCCCCAGTGTCATGCTGCTGGTCATTAACAACTATCAAGGGATTTGGGTGGACACAGATGTGTCCTGCGACAGGGCACATGATGTTGGTGCTCTGTCTAAGCTTGCGTTTTTAATGCTGCAATACCCTTTAAAATTATCTTCTACAATGTCCTTTTCCAGTGGCCACACAATAAAGTACTGAATTCTACTGCAGTCAGGTCTTTACATTGCTTCACCTCAAATACAAATTCCCTTGCTTCATGTGGAAATATAACACAATTATCTTGAAACACACCTGATGCAAAACATTTCAAGTGTAAGAGACAAGCAGTGAAGGGGAATTAGCATAATAGAAGTGTAGGAGAGGAGAAGGTCTAAAATACAGAGGGAAGATAAAACACTAGCTTCAGGCTCCTTAATATACAGCTAGAAGAAGGGAGTTGGTAACCTTCCTGTCTCTCCTGCTTTGGTTTAAGGGTGCTGTGATCCAGGAAAACCAAAATTCTCTAGTTTAAAGTCACTCCTTTGTACCATGACCTCTTGCTAATGACACTTAACTCTGGTGGGGCTTTTGAGGTTTGCGTTTTCACCTTTACAGACAAAGCTCTCTTCCTAATTCTACTTAAATCCTCACAGGCGCTGTTACCAGTTTTAGAAATGGGCCTGTATGTAAACTTAAGCCAAAGTGAATTTGAGTATTTTGATACGGATGGAAAATTCCAGCCTGCATTTAGATCACCTGTCTTAACTGTGAACTCTGCAACAGCCATACGTACAATCGCCTATGCCTATCTATTTGGCAGCAGATCCAAATTATAAACCTCATCTTGTTGACTTTGTGTCCTCTGCTTTTGGCTTCCTGCTGCTCTGAAGGCTGGGTGAGGGGAAGTGGCTGAAAACTGAGGAAGTTTATTGTTGACAATACATTTTGTCTTCTCTCAGGCATGCCTGGGACCAAAGCAGTCCCCAGGCAGCCCCAAATCTGGGCAGTGAAATCCAAGTTTTTAGCCACTCTCCCCTCCCTCCCACAGGAAAAGCCCAGCTCAGAGTTTTCAGAGTTAATATATCTTTGGAAGATCCTTTCTGCCGTTTGTACTGTTGTGTTTCTACCTGGAAACATTTTCCTTGATTGCTTTGACTGAATTACACCTGAAAATGTATCTTTAAAGCAGAAGAGATTCACAAATTGGCTATTTTGCCAATTAAAAACTTCATCCTCCCCTGGAATATGGTTGTCTCCCTGGTGCACAGGAAGTGCATTAAAGAAGTAATAAAGACTCATAAAACACATTTAGTGATCTAACATTTAAGAGCAGAGTTCTTGTTCATTACTGTAACTTTCTGCTAAATTACCACCAACAAGATTGCTCATGGGCTCAAAAGGTCAGTGTTATTTTTGCTGTTGAAATCATGGAATCTGGGAAACAACTGTGTGTAAATTGCTGATAAACTGGAACAAAGACAGAAGAGAAAAACACTGAACATATAAGAATGCAAGTAAACCAGCAGGAAAGGAGGGGAGGGGATGAATCTCACGGACAGTTTATTAAAAGAACAAAAGAATAAAATCTGGCGCATTTGTTTTCCATGGGTTCAGGAAGCCCGGTTTTAAGTACCTACTATAAATAGTGTTCTAATCCTTCATCAAAGCGGGCAATAGTCTATACCAAAATGAGTGAATTCTAGGTATAATCTGGGAAAAGGAAGATGTCCCTCCCCTAACAGGAGGAGAAAGATCTTTTGTTTCAATCCTTGCAGAAATTAGGTATTTGAAAGTGTAAGAGCTGGAGAGATGAGGAAGAGTCTGGAACATGACGTTTCTATACTGCCAGATTCCTGTCAAGAATATTGTTAGAGAATAGAATTAGCAAATATCCAATTTGAAATTGAGTAATCTGATTTTGAGAAAGATGGACTTGAATTTGTCACAGGGCTAACTTTAAAATCCTCAAGGAGTTCCCCTCTGAGTGGAAGCTCTATGTGAATTGTATGAACTTTGGGAAAGCATTTGATAGGGATATCATATTAAAAGGAATGGGAGCTTGTTTGAAATTCTGAAAAGGATTATTTTCAGTCATTTAATCCTGTATAAAGGATCTGACTGTAATGTTATCCCAAACAGCTACCTCAGACCCATCCAAGTTAAACCCAAATGCAGAATACAGGAGCCTTACATTGCCCTTAAGGGGGAAAAAGTAATTGAAAAATTATTTCATGCAAAAAAATGCAAATTGTTCCAGGTGAACTTATTAGATGGCCCCAAGACCCATTATTTTCTGGGTGAAAGCTTTGCTTAATAGCTTGGCCAGTGTTATTAAATGATTCAATACACTGCCCTGGCTCTCAGTTGTATGGTTTGGGGTTTGATGATGTTGAAAGCAATGTAACAAGGACCTTGAAGAGGTTTGCTTTCAGAGCTTGCCCACTGAACTGGACACCAAATGGGTAACTTTTAGGATAGGCACTAAGTATTTTTCGGGCAGGTCAAAACCTGCACAAAGCAGTCAATACGGTGCTACATTAATCTTTAGTTTCACACTTGACATCACAAAAGGAACAGCAGTATCAACTAAAAGTCAACACCTTGCTTTTCTGTGAAGGCATTCATGCTGAGATTGAGGAAATTACAGTAAGGCTCTCTCTCACAGAGGATAAGACCCTTCCCACCACTAGAATTATTAGAGAAAAAGTGTTAGATCTCTCATACACACCCTGTATAAAAGGACTTCCAGTGCAGATTGCACAGACTGTAATCCAAGACAGGCCCAAAGACAGAACATTTTCTAGATTAAAATACTTCCTCATTAGTCTCTCACCAAAGTCATTCAACTTGCAGCTCCCACTGACCAGAAGGAACTCGACCTGAGTGATTTCGGTGGCAGGAAAGGGAAGAAAAAAGGGAGCATCTGTGGGATCCATCTGCTGCACCTTGATGTGGGAGGACAATTTTGTGCTAAGAAGTGGCAAACCCTTCAGCGGAATTTTCCCAATGAGTTGATCTGTACCTTTGAAACCCAGACCCAGTCTCTCAGGATTTCAGAGGTTTTATACTCAGTGACTCTCACTGACACCCAGCTAGGAAACTTCTGCTTGAGAGTAACCTGATCTGCTGTAGAATTTATTTCTGAGTAACATATTCTTATTCCACCGTGAGAATATCTGTGGTATTACTAAGAATACAGGGTACTAACCAGAAGTAATATCTCCCTTGAACTGCAGATTCCACTGCAACCCAAATCAGTTGTTTGGTGTAAACAAGCCCTTTTTTTCAGAGAAGTGGGAAGACAACAAAATTTACCATCTTTTAAGGACAACTCGTGGAAGGGATGCTGTGAGGCCTCAATGGCACATTTGTGTAGTAAAGGCCAGTATCTCTGGCTCACAGCAACATGTGAAATTGGGCAGACGGCTGCAGCTGCACTTGGCAAACAAACAGTAGTAACATAAGCTTGACACTCTAAATGATGGTTATTGAACTGGTGTCTTCATGAACAGCCTAGATCCTGGCAAAAGGGCATGAGGAAGACAAAACAGAAGTTTAATTAACTTAATAGGAAAGGAAAAATCTCCTAGATAAAAGGAAAAGAGCCATTTCTGAGCCAAGTGTTTAAAGGGTTCTCAGACCTTCCCAGGCCAAAGAGTGTCTGTGTGTAATGCTGACTTCCTTCCAGCTCTGTCTGTGCCAGAAATAACTCATCAATGGAGTATATCTTATTAGTGTACCTTTTATCAAAGCCATTCCTGCACAGGAAAGTGATACTGCTGCTGACGTGCTGCTGGCACATGAGGAAGAAGGGAGGTGTATTTATGAAGAGTGTAACACATTCTACTGTCCTTCCTGAGCCCATACAAATGTCTGCAGACTTTGAGTGGTACAAACCAAAAACTTCCAAATGAGAGACAGCACCTGTGCACCAAGGCAAGAGGGGATCTACAAGGATTGATTTGCCTCTGCAAGATCTTGGGCATTTTCAGCATCTTTTAAAGGCTCTTTAGCAGTTTATGTCATTGATACTGTCATTGGTGACACGTTCCCAACCACAGCAGAGGGAACACAGAGTGATGGGAGTGATGCCCCTGGGTGGTCACACAACATGCTGAAATGTGGCCAGCCAGGTCGTACACACAGAACAGACTCACGTGGTGCCTTGAGACACAGCACCTAACTTGACTTGAGCGACTTGCAAGTCGCTGGAATTTAAACTTGTTGGACAGAGATGAGAAGACAGGATGTGTTAGAAACACAAAGGCAGTAGAAAGAAGGAAGGGAAGAGATTGTGAATGACCTGCTGGTGGAGATGATTTCCTTGCTGAGCAATAGTTACCATACCAACAATTTCTGAGCAAATTTCCAACAGTAACTGTAGGAAGATTCTTTGTTTGGCTTTAGGGATTTTTCTGTTTACCAGCTAGACTCCATATGAGACCTTTGGTCCAAGCTCACAGTGCAGAGTTCTGTGGGTCCAGAGGAGATGACAGTACAAAATATATAGCCCAGATATCATTAAGGATGGAATGTAGTCCTTTCCAGGAACGAGTGAGACACTCTTCCCACAGCCAAAGAGAGGGGCTTTTATCTCTTTCCTTCTACACACAGGCACCCTCCTGCCCCCTCACTGTGCTGCATGCATGTAGCCATTTCCTGAAACATTTCAAATTTGTTTTCCTTAGGTTATTTGTGTCTACAGCCACCAGATGGTCTGTGTCAAAGCTGATATGTTCAACATCTTATTCCATTATCCTATTAGGTTGAACATGTCCTTCCTCCCATGAGAGCTGTTAAAATATCACCCTTACAGAAAAGAGGCAGCTTTAGTCCCACTGTCACCTCTTTTCTCCTTCTGAGTAACACACTATCCTCAGTGATCCTATAGCACATAGCTAACATTTTAGACTGTCTTGATAGTCTGTGTTCATACGTTCAAGAAATAATATCTGGCCATTTAATATCCAGCTCCCTCAATGAACACGCTGCACACATATATCAGATGTGTTAAAAAAAAAAAAAAAGAGCTCTGAAGACTTGAAAAAGATAGTGATGATGCTTTCTTCTTTTCAAATAAAAATTTCCCATATTGTTTTATAGGACTCTATAATTTGAAATGATCCTTCATCAAGATACCAGTTATATTTCCAAAACTGCTCTTTTGATCTTAAAAAGTCTTGGAAAACATCTGCAATTCAGGTCAATGACATTTAAACTGAGGAAATGGTCACCTTTGGTTTTCCTCTGTGGGCTCCTCATGCCCCTGGGAATGGGAGAGCAGAAATTCCTGGCTGGTTTCCATGACCCCAAGGACTTTCTTTGCTTGAGGAGCTTTCCCAACCCCTGCAGCATCTACAACTAAGACAGCTTGTATCAACAAAGATTTTTCAAAAGATGCTGTTTCAAGTTGGTAGGGGCAGAAGGCAGTGGGAGAAGAGAGAGAGAGAGGCAGAGAAAGTCTCACTGCTGGGGATGGAGGCAGCCAGCACACAAAGGAATGAGCCTACATCAAAGATACGCAGGGTCTCCTGTGGGAATTCTTAATCACTAGCAACAACACGAGCACTAGCTCTTGCTTTTCTCCAAGATGCAACTCTGGGTGAGAAATACCCCGAACAAAAGACCCTTCTTTTTACATACCAAAAATAAATGGTGGAAATGGAAAAAGTGCATACCCCCACCTTTATTTGCATGCCTGGAGACTTTTGCTATCTGCTCACTCACCCTTTACATCCTCTGTTCCACAATGGGAAGCAGTTACAAGGGTGTCACTCACAAATATGTTGACACAGTTCAGTTCCTCCTGGGCCTGTCACCAGCATCCTCTCATTTCCAGGAACTGAATAAAATTTTATCTTTTTTTAAAGCCTCCATCAAGCCAGGCTGTGTCCTGGGAAGGCCCTCTAGCACAGCCTCCTCCTGTGTTAATCAGAAGGAGCAGTGAAGAACACGTATCTGCCTACCTACACATCCATACTCCTCACCCTGACTCCACAGAGTGTTAACAGACACTTCAGCAGAGGTGAACATGTGTGGGTAGGGTCCTTACAGCTCCTTCAAGAGGCACCAAAATTCATAATTGTCCCAGGAAGAGATGGTGGTCACCTCAATTACCTCAATTACTGTTGCATCCCCTTCAGCTACACAGTTTTTATGATCTTGTAGCAAACAGGTTGTATGTTCTCCCCAGAGCGGTGGGCAGTGGCAGGTGAAAATTTACCAACATGCACCTAAACCACAGAAAGGTAACTAATAAATTGATATTAGGGCAAAGTGGCTGTTATCAGTAGTTCCTCCTGAAAGTGGCTGATGGGTCACCATTTAGATGATGGCAGAGGAGCTCTGAGAGATGTTTTGGCTGAGGAGCCATCCCTCTGAGCAGCAGTTCCCAACAGAGGAGAGCAGCAGTGGAACTGTTACTGAAGGATGGGACAGTTGGGGGATGCCAGAGAGTGTCTTACATGTGCTGTAACTCAGGCCATATCTAGTATCTCTTCTAATCCACAGGGCTACCATTTCTCATGCCTTTTCTTGCTGGATTGCTTTTGTGACCATAAATCCAGATGTTCAGGCTTTGGGAGGGAAGAAGCAGTTACATTGAAGGGCTTCTCAGCATTGCAAAACAACATCCAGTAAGGCTGTGGTCCTGAGGAATTGCAATACTTCAGAGATTCACTTGGACCTTGCATTCAGTGTACAAAAAAATTATACACTGACTATCACATCTGCTGTGCTTCTCTGGTTACCTTATGTGCCTAATTTCATGTTAACTATTGCAGGGCTTCAAAGCTTCCTTCTAGCATAGTGTAATTTTCCACTGCAAGCAAGATCTCTTCAGAAACCAAACCACTGGGAAGCTCTGTATATACAAAACTGTAGTTTTCAGACTGGAAGCTCTCCCCAAGGATATAGGCAAAATCTGAGTGGAAAGATTCCTCACTTCCTACAGGTACAAAAAATCATGCTCTAGTCATGTTGAATCACGAGATCTTGAACTACCAGTCCTAGAGGAATGCTTACTTATAAAACAGTGATTTAGCACAATAATAGAATATAAAGGTGAGAGGAGCAGCAGCATACAAATACTTTCTGTCTCACCACAGTTTCAAAATGTTCCCAGCCCCTGGAGCCACAGATTACTGGACAGAAGCTGGGAGCAGCAGTAAGAGCTGCCTGCAAATGATATTCTTAAAGATTGTGCAATTTAACCCAGCTCTTATGAAGATGGATGGATGCAACATGCACACGTATTGCTGCCTGCTCCACACAATGGCTGAAATTGGGCAGAGGGAGGGAAGACAGTGCAATTTGCAAATAACTAATATGCCTTTGGCCTTTCTTCACCTTTCCAGCTCTTTATGCATTAGACAAAATATTCCTATCTCTGGCAATAACCCTTCCCAGTCCTGACCTGTGCATCCACCTCTTTCTTCCTGCCTCTGATTTGCCAGTGATTCAGCTTCCCCCATCCACGTGTACGTGGCCTGTAAGTATGTTCTCACTTACTTTCATAAACTCGAACAAAGCTTCTAAGATTACTACCATTTTGTCTTTCAGCTGCCTGCTTACAATTCACAGCTTCCATGTGGTCTGGATGAGCTCAGATACACAATCAGACTGCTGCTTGTTTCTGTTATTCCTTTGTCTATCTCTCTCTTTTTTTTAATGCTATATTTTATTTTGGCTTGTTTGTGTACAGCTGCTAACAAAGCAAGGGTCAAACTTAACAACAAAAAAGATATTTAAGGCAATTTCCTTTCTTAAATGTAGAAAGCCATCTAATGCCCAGACTCTCAGGACAACTTACCTTGCTTAACAATGAGCCCTTTGGGTTTATTGAACCTCCACGTCTTGTGCATGCAGGGACATGTTTGCAATTTAACCAAGGTGAAGAAAAATAGCACTTTTATTAGTTGCCAGGCCAGTGAACAATCACAGCCAGGAAACCTTGTTGCTTCTGACCACAGTTGCTCATCCTTCAGGGGTACCTGAACTAAGTGAAATACCATAACAAAGGATCGATTATGTTACAGCTGAGAAACACAGGAATGTCTTTCTGAGCACAATTCCAGAATGTGGTTTGCAAACAGAGAGTGCTGAGGGGACAAAAAAACCCCACAAAGCAAGCAAACAAAGGGAAAGACCCTCCAAAAGCAAAAAGCATAAACATGAAGTGAGAAACCACCCAAGTTCAAGGCAAAGGGAAGGGCTGCCCCACAACTTGCTGCTGCTCTCTGGCAAGGCACTGCTCAGTTCAAATAGCCAGAGTGTTTTCTATCTTCTCCCAAGCAAATAAGGACCAGGGTTAATAAGCTTAATAATCTCAACATTCAGAATAATTTAGAGGCACTTTTGCTCTTAAATTGTTTAATTGCTTTTAAAAATCCTTTGTGGTTGCCCCATTCCCCCTTGACTTCTTGGCACCTCCCTAAAGGCCTTAGTCTTGATGCTGAGTCAAGTCGTGTCCTGGTCTGAGCCTCCATTGTTCTCTCCTTTAGGAGTGAAGAAACCTGCCTGAAAAAAACCATCGGAGGAGTCCACGGAAGAAGCTGCTCTACAGGCCTGAGATTTCTACCCAAAATTGAACAGGATTTTATATCCTCTTGTCTCACACATCACAGGTGTCACCTCCTCAGGAAAGACCACTTGCATGAGTGTCCCCCAGTCCATCCTCAGCTGAATACAAAACTGACACATCCATCCCTTCTCATTGTGGTATTACGCTCTGTCCAAACCTGAATTCACAATCCCACACAGGCTGTGAGTCACACTGGGCCTTGCATATAAACAGCAATAAATGTATTTGATGGGTCCTTTACATAGCCATCTGCAGACCAAACAGCTTCCAGTGTCATCTCCAGCCCGGCAAATCATTGAATCTGAGCAGGGACTGGATTAGCCAGGAACTTGAAAGACCACAGACAGCAGAGGGAGCACTCACTGCTCCTGTCCTCAGCTCGAGCATCCTGTCCGAGTTCAACAATGCAAAACAAAAGTAAAAATGACCCCCGGTGGCCACCTGGAAAAATGGAAATACCATTACACACATGTTGCACTTGTGGTTCAAATGCTGCTGAATTATTAGACCAAATTAATGCCCAAATCAGGTACTTAAGAAGGGCTGTGTTTTGGAGGATGTTTCCCCTGCTGTGCTACACCAAGCACACAGCAATCATAGCACACATTTAGCCCTGATTCTGGTTTGTATCTAGGGTTTCATTGGAGATGTGGAGATGGAAGTGAAGTCTGGACTTCTGGAGCCCCCAGTTTTGATCCCACCTTTCCTGCAATGCTGCTGGAATTTCCTGTGAAGGCTCCATCCCACCAGATCCCAGCATCTCACTGTGGAAAGTGGAGGCAACACTGAGCTCCCCCTTCAACTGTGGAGACCTCTCATGATAGTCACTAGAGATGAAACATTTTGTGAGCTGAATCCCATCAATTTAGTGGCTGAAACATTCCTGTAAGTACCAAACATTAAGCAGCTAAAAAGAAAGTAAGAGTCAGGGGTTAAATGTCAGGTTTACGCTATTGAAATGCAGGGCAGATGCTTCCTAGTCTGTTTACTGGCATGTTACCCGTGGGTTCTTGTCAGCAGTCCTGTCAATCCAGGCTTTCTAGATGTGTGAGGAAAAACCCCAGTTCCTGGGCTCCAGAAGTCACATTTCCCCCACCATGCACTTCCCAAGGTATAGGAACAGCAATTGCCCCTACTTGGCAAATCAAACTAATTCAGATAAAACATGAGCCCTTTAGACAGCCCTTTCTGCTCCCCAGCAGGCAAAAGGAAATGCTGCAAATAAGTGGAAAGGCTCAATGCTGCCACTATTTCCTGACTCCCAGCACCAAATGGGAGCACTGGGATCTGTGATCTAGGAGAGTATTCCTGATGAGAAACTATCTGCAGCCTTTTGGAAATTTCTTCTCAAAAGGGCCCCGTTTGCACACCCACCTCAGCCTCTGACCTGGTTTCTCCCAGTGATGCTATTCTTTCCTCCCTCTTCCCTTCTTGCTGCTATTTGGCCCAAAGAAATATCAGGGAATCAGCTTCATCCTTGGATGCGAGTGTAGAGAGGTATGGCCAGCCTCAGGGCCTCTGCCTGACACACCACAGCACACAGCTTTTCAGGAAGCAGGAGAATATGAGGCAAAGGAGAAGAAACCAGCAAAGAAACGAAAAGTTAAAAATTTAAAAAGTGCAGAACAGATTAACGAGGTGAAATGGAAAAAAAAAATGAGGAGGAGAAGAAGAGTGCAACCACCTTCAAAACACAGCACAGGTAGAAGTTGGGGAGCATAAAGAGAGACAACACCTTTGAATTTATTGAAACAATACATTTTCTTCTATCCATCCCATGACCTCTGCCAGCAGTGCTGCCCTGTTGCCCCCACCCACCCAGGCAGAATGAGCTTCAGTTACCTCAGGAACATTCATTACAGGAAGATGCCCTGTGTGTATCAAATTAGTGCTTTTATAAAGCCCCTTCAGGAAACGTCTCTATATGCTCCTTATTCAGTTAGCAGGAAGGGATGGAGTGGGGATGCCAGCTGAGAAGGGGATTTTATGCAAACACAGGACTGACAGGGACATGTCCTGCCTGTACCGAATATTGGTGCAGCCCCTCAATTACTTTTGTGCACAAGAACCATCACATTTTAGAGCTGAAAAAATTCTGATCTTAGATGGTAAGTACTGGGATGAACAACTAGACCTGGAGGTACCCACAAGGGACGTCCCCTTTTAATCTACATAAGAGACCAAGGTTGAAGAGCCTTAGATGCCTTTGGAAGGTGTTTTAACCTCAGAGTTTTGGCATGAACTTTTGGCATTGAAACGAGCAGCCAAGTCACTTGGAGCAACAACAGAGACAATATCAGTCCAAAATGTTCCCCCTGTACCTGGGGTTGGGAAAAGTTGAGATTTCCATGTGCAATACACAAAGGTCTTAGATGCTGCAAAATCTACCAGTCAGCTGTTGGAACAGCCCCTGACACACTGATGCAAATCTTCAGCACATTTCCTAAAGTGCTGAACAGAGATCACCAAGGACATAGCCACAGACTAATACCTCTTTCAGGGACATGGTGTCTCACAGAAATGTCCCATTCTCCTGCTTTTTTTGCCCCAGGGAAATGGGATGTAACATGCTGCCAACAGCTGCGAGCAAACAAGATTGTCCACACGGCAGCTGTAAGGCACTGGGACTGAGGAGAGATAAATTTCTGTCTCTGACGATAGCTAATGGGCTCCAGGCAGACTGGCAGCTGCAAAGCACCCAGTTCCCTGCTCTGGTTCTGCTGACCAGGCACCTCTGGGACTGTACTTCGAGCTGGTGAAGAAAAGAGGCAGAACAAGTCTGCTTCCATCTATTTTTATACTGCAGATCCATCTGCTTCTCTCCACAGCTGGCAAGGCCTCGAGCTCAGTTTAGATCCTCCCAACAAAAGCCTCTTTATGAGGCATGGGAATCCCCCAGCACTATCAACACCACTTGGATTGGATCGCCCAGGCACAGGCTATTTTGGGCACCACAGGTGGTTTCTCCATCTCACTGAGCACAGGGATGGAGCTAGCAGATGTCTCACCACAATACTGCTCTGCCATTCCACCAGGGGTAAACTGAGCAGTGTGAAAGCTCTGATAAGCCCTTTGGATCTGGAGGGATGGGACACAAAGGGAGGAGTTCAGGGCACGGGTTTCACAGGTGAGACACAGCAGAATTTCCATCATCACCGAGACTGAGAACTGCTTTTGAGACAGAAAAACAGAGCAGAGCTGATCAGAGTCTCTGCCCTGAGCAAAGCACTAACTCACCCCACATCTAGACCCAAGATCTTCATTCCACAGACACCGTACCCTATAGAGCAACTCCTGCTCTGTCTGGGCAAAGCAGAAACCTCCTTTTCTCTCCTCTGCTCTCTGTCCAGACAGTAACCCCTTCCTTTGTGCTGAGGTTCAACATCTGCTTGCTCCTGTTGGAGAGAGCTCCAAGCTCTGGGTTTCCTCCCAACACACAAGCAGCAGAAAGCTCTCCCAGCCTCTCCTTTCTCTGTTATCTTATTGCATGGATGTGATTTCCTGTGTTTATTTTTCTTGTCTGCTTGGCTGGCCTGGAGGGTCTCACCTGCTGGAAATATGCCATTACTTCTCTATCTGCAACACTGGCCAAGGGTTAGCAAAAAAAAGAGTTTTAGGTCACTTCTAGTTTTCTTGGGATGCCTGACTACCAGCAGAGGCCAAAGGCCACAGGTGCTGCGGGAGAGCAGGTTCCTGTGTGTCCTTACCTGGAAGTTGACATCAGCGGATGCATCACTTTAGGAAGAAGAACAGGGACACATTTCACAGCGCTGGGATTCATCTGGCATGGAGGGAACACAGCCACCTGGAAAACACTGAATTCATGGCTCTGTCCTCAAGGACCTCCCTTTGGAGACCGTGAACGTGTCTGCACAGCAGACAGAGCACAGCTCTTCCAAGACCTGAGTGACACACAGGCTTCAGTGTTCAGTGTCAGCCACATGTCACTGACATCCTGACCCCAGGATGCAGCCTCGTGCTTCTGACGGGAAGAAGGCATTAAACTCTCCCAGGGAGGATTGCATGTCCCACACAGCGTTTCCAAATCAAATGCTGATGGAAAGATCCTCCTGCAAGGGAATCAGAGACCTCTGTTAGCACAGAGAGCACGTCCTCTTCTCCAGCCACACAGGGAAAATCTACAGGAACATGGTTGCTGCAGTCCTTGAAAGTGCAGGTAGTTCTGAACCAAGGAAAGGCACAGGCAGTCCCTGCATGTTGAAAAAACTTCTTGTACATTAGGTCTGGTGTATGGCAGCAAATGAGGGATCATCTACAAACACAGAATTTAGGATGGGAGAGAAATTTCTTGGGAAGCAAGTGCTCAGAGAGAGCAAGCTACAAGTGTTTCTGATTAAAAGACTTGATTCCTATGCATTGGCTCAGTCCATAAGGAATAGGGGATCTTGGGTTTAGTTTTGTTGCAGATGGATACTAGCTGGGTTTGTTCAGCAGACTGGAAGGCCTCAGTGCGAGTTAGGGATATTGTTGTGTATTTCCTCTGGAAGGAAATCAAAATGCTGTTTCTCATGACTTCAGAAAGGACACAGCTGTAGAACAAGCAGCTGAGTCTCAGCTTTACTTGTGGCATTGAGTTACTGATGATGGGAGAAAATACTATTTCTGTTTTTCCAATGCAACCTTTAGCATTTTGATCCTTCTGGAATTAGAGGAGGATCTTGAGGAGGGTCTGAGATTTTTTTTTTTGTCTCCACCCTATTCTGTTAGTGCTTTTGGCATGGATATAAAGAAAGGCAGGAAACACTTGGAATACTGGACTGCTCCCAAATAGCAGGCACCTCAGAAATGAGGCAGTCAGCTGTCCTTTAAGGTGCTGGGTGCCACGTAGCCCAGCACCCCTGTACTGGTGCTGGGTGCTCTCCTCTTGAGACTCTGCCTTTCGATCAGTCACAATCCTTGTGAATTAACTGCATCCATCCCCTGGTAGCCTCTCTGGCATGGGAATGCAGACATTAGCCCTCTTCTCCCCAATGTCTTTTGGATCTGCAGAGTAACTTCACAATCAGATGTGTTACCAGCACAGAACAGCTTCAAGTCAGCAGCACAATCTTCAGTTGCCTGCAGGGACCCTTGGGTATCGCTGAGCTGGATCAGGAAACCTGTGATTGCTCACAATCACATTAACAGAGAAGACAGGATGTCAGGGAGTCACTCGGCAAGTCTCAGAGCTACCATTCCTGTCACCTGTGAAACCAGTCAAATTCTCTGGATGATGGAATGGTTTAATATCACGGGATCCAGTGTGTGTGGCAGGGCTGCTCAAGACATTAACACAGGAAGCAATATTGTTCAATGTTGATTGAACTGCCTGGCAGGTTATACAGTAATGTGGAAGGGTGGGAGCCTGCTTGGGCCTGGGACTGCCAGCCCTGCAAACAGCATTTCTCCTTGGCAGGACTCTCTTCTACAGCTCAGGGGTAAAAGCTTGTATGAGCATGGAGTCAGAACGGCTTCACCCAGCCCGGGTCAGCATGGGCAGAGCTGCCAGGCCCAGCACACCTGTCCACAGGAGGCTTCAGCATCTGCTGCTGCTCAGCCCTTCAGCACCTCCAAAATAGGAACTTGGCAAACAAAGCCAACAGAGTGCATTGCTAAGCAGAACATTCTGCCGAGTCCCAACACCAGGACTGCGTGTTATAGGGCACTTGCCAATTCCTGAGTCAACTTTATTTATTATACACAAGAAAGGTCATGACGAATCTCAAAAGATAAAATCTGTGTCTGTCAAGTCACCTTCCTTATTTTCATTGGCCCAGACCCTCACGTTCCACACCAACAATAACAGGACATGGGTTCAGGAGGCACCATGAGTGCAGCTTACCCTGAGATGTCCCAGGCTTGTTTTGCATTCTTCATAGAACTGATCCAGGCTGCTCAATTCTCTTTATTAGGAGGTGGTTTTTTTTTCCTGGATGCAATCACCTTACTGCACAAGAGCCCCACATCCATGGAAATCCCAAAGAAGACGCACAAGTTTTCACAGCCCAGATGATGCCAAATACCCAAATGATGCAGCTGCAAGTTCTCCACCAACATGAAGCACCTGAGATAGACTTAACTCCCAATTAGAAGAAATATCCTGGACCAATACTAGCCCAAAAAACATACCCGTGATCTTATCAACAGGCAGCAAGATACCCCATGCACATAGGCTTCTTCATTGTCATTATGAGCTGTTACCTAGGAAAGGCAAAAGATTGGAGCTGCCTCAGGCTCTGGGTAGATCCTTGGCTAAACCCGAGCAATTGCAGCTCTAATGCTGTCAGTGTCCAAGCTAGCAGGTTTAAAGGCTTCCCTGGATCTGTAGAAGTTGCAGTTACCTCTCTGGATTGCAGTGGAACACTCCCAGAAACCACTGGCTGTGAGTGCCCCTGCTTTGGAGTTCAGAGTAACAGTCGGACCACACAGTATGGATCTGCACTCCACATAACCTCGTCTTTGTACAGCTTGCAGATGGAAAGTTCTTTTCCCACTCCTTGCCTTTCACTTGCTGAAAAATCACCATGCTGCTCTCAGACCCAGACTTGGTTTAGATTACTTTCTCTGATGTGTTGCAAGGACCCTAATTCTTGAAACGAAATTCTGGTTTTCTGAGATCTAGACAGCACTTTCCTGACACTGCAGGATCTTAGCAGTGACTGCTGCAGTCCCAAAGCAGAGAAATGACTGCATCTTACAGCCAAAACGCCTCCAATAACTCCACCCACTGGGTCATTTCTGAGGAAACATCTCCAATATCCAGAGATGCCCCTCTTTGTTATCTGAACAACACTGAAGAGGAGATTGAGAAGTCAGGGAGGAGCACAGGTCCACTTACTATTCAGCGAGACTCCAACCTGCAGTGAGTCACATCATCTAACCTGAGGTGCTTATTTGTGGGATCAGAGAAGTGGATTCCTCCCAGGACCACTTGGAGCAGACAAAAGTTTGTCTCCTTCCCATGAATAAACACACAGAGAATCTCATTTCTCACATGGTCACAGTGAAATGCAAGGAATTAAGAAATCTTTCCTGTGAAATTGTGAGGTCCACAGGGCCTCAGAGGAGGTGCTCAGAGCTTTTTAACCACCTGAAATGTCTTGAAACGCATGCAGACGCTTGTGTGTATTATGCTTAGCAGCAAAGTCTTCCTGTTTGGGGGCAAAAGTGACAAGGAAGATTCTGCTTGTTTACATACTGTGAAAAGCTTTTTGGCCAAAATCATTCTCTCCCATTTGTAGGGAAAACCTACTAATCCTCCACAGCCTCATCCTACTTCATCACTCAGAAATGTCAGCAGTTCCCCAGGGCTGCAGCCAGCTTTTGCCTACAGCGAAAGCCCTGCAGAGTCAAATTGCTCCAGGTGACTGAGCCGAGGTGTGGATCTCTGAGCAGGGATTTCTGATCAGGCCAATTGTGTTGTTAAGCTGGGAGCTCTCTCTGTTCTTCCAAGTTCTCTTTCTTGGGTACAAGCATTGTTCTCTCTGGGCTTCTGCAGATGCCCATTGTTCCAAAGCTCCCGGCCTTTGATGCTGCAGAACAAAATGCACAGTGTTTGTGAAAGGAGGGAAAATCAAAAAGCTTCTCAGTTACACGCTTGGTTGAACAGCTGGGGCAGTTGGCTGCAGAGCACCAGGGTGCCAGCACCCCTCCACAAACTGGGGCTTCCTGTGAAGAGGGCTTGAGCACAGCTGCAAAGTGACCCAAAAGAGGGAATGACTGGTGGTTGATGGCTATCTGGTGAATTTTCATTTCAGAACCTCCCAATTCCAAGTGCTCCTGGATTGAACAGACTTCTGTTAACCTCCTTAGACCTACATTTAGTAGATGGAAAAAGCTGGAAATTACTCCTGCTTCAGCATTGCTCAAATTTGACAGGAGAAACACCACAGCAGCATCTAGATTTCCTGCCTCCATTTCCAGACTAATTTGACTGGTAAGAACTGGGCAGAAGTCTGAAAGGGTGATGGTCTGAAGTGCACCAGCAGGGCCACATGGAAGGAGAGCCAGCAGGGTGGGTGGCCCAGTCACAGCTGGCAAAGCTGTTGCTTGGTGCAGTTATGGGCCCTCAGGTCCTGCTGTGGAGCACCCCCTTCCTGCCAGGGCAGTGGTGTGGGTGAAAACAGCTCTACTTTGTGTTCTGTACACAGCTGTGAACCATTTCTACTGGCACCATGACAGATCCCGGGATGGTAGAGATGGGAGAAGTCTTCTAGTCCATTTGGGTCTGTCACTTTAGTCCATGCTAATCTCTCCTGTGAAAGCACAGGCAGCACCAGGGAGAGAGCTCTCCAGGAGGATCAATCAATGGAGAGAGCCAATAATATAATAAAAAAATACTTGCACGCAAGATCCAGCCAGCTAGATCTTCCTGGGACAAAGGCACTCACACTGTCTTTTACAAATATATTTTATTATTTTAATGCTTATTAAGAAATGTAACCAAGACAGACTCCGCAGCACCAGCGGCTCCTCACTGCCCAGCAGTCTGATGACTTCACAGATATGAAAACTTCACAGATTCAAAAAAACCTTTGGTCAATGCACTTTAAATACATTTGCATGCACAGATTCTCCCACTCCCTTCCCACCCCCCCAATGGTAACTGACAGAGGGAAAACAACACCTATATCATAAAACATTTAAATTAAAAGAGTAATTGTTTCATACTGACAGCATGTGCAGCAAGGTGTTCATAGTGTCTTGGTTTGCAGACCACAGAGAACCTCTCCACAGGACAGGGCAGGAACTCCAGCTCCTGAGACAGTGGGGGAGTGAAAGATGTTCTCAGATCAACAGGTTCCAGTCTTGATTTTAACACATCCTTGTGTGAGCAGCCCCAGCAGGCAAGGTGGGGAGTTACACACAACGTTGCCCCAGTCTGGGGATTCTCATCTGTCAGAGTTAGTCACCTCTCATGCAAATGAAGAACTGGTGATTTTTGTTACTCTTTATGTGTTTTGCCATAAAGACAGCCAGAAGCTCAGGGCTGGAAAGAAAAAATGCCGAAATGACTCAGTGCAATTTGATGCCCAAAACAATTTGGGAGAGAACTGACTTTCAGGCAGCTGAACTTAGCAAACACCACCAGGGAGTATTGCATGCAGGTTTAATGCATTATGGCACCACTGCAGCCTGTTTGTCCTTCCACAGAACTTGGCTGGAAGGATTTGATCTAGGTGGGGCCCATGCTCATGAAGCAGAAGAGGATTTGTTATACCTGGATGTGCTCATGAAATGGGACAATGTATCTGAAAAGGACATCATTCATAAGAACCATCCCTGCCTCACTCAGTACAGACCCTACAAAGTCAACCCTGTGCACACCCCAGGAGGGCTGATCCTTGCAGTGACCCCAGGAGAGCTGTAAGGCTCTATGTCCCTTCCAGAGTCCTTCCTCAGCAAGTCACACCTTGGTCTCAAGCCAGCATCATCTTTATACTCCACAGCACCTCCCAGGACATTCCTGCTCCCCTGAAATCCTCCCAAACACCTACTCTACAAATGCTCCCTCACTAACAAGAATTCCTGTCTATCCCCACCCTCCAGTGTCCCACACCTTAGAGACTTCTCTATATCCACCAGCATCCCCTGAGGCCTCTTCAAAAAATGATCAAAAGTTCAGACTATTCTGTGTCACTCCAAGTCCACCTGCACCCTAGCACCAACTGGGACCAGTGAGAAACCCTTTCTGTCTCCAGTATTCCCAGCTGTCCCATCATGCCAAATTGCTTCTTGGTTCAAGAGCTGCAGTTCAAGCTTGCACAGAGCTTTGAAATGTCACTGATCCAAAAGGGACTATGCAGGATACAACTGTAAGTGCATTTATTTGCACACACAAAAAAGCAGTGCCCTATTGAGGAGGGAGCCCCAAGAACTCTTGGCAAAAGTACTCCTGGCAACTGATCAAACTTTGCTTTCTCCAAAACTCTTATAAAGCAAATAAAATCTGGAGCCTAAGAGTCTTCAGGGAATGGTGAAATTCATGGAATGCCCACATGCCAAACGAAGCACCACATCTCTCTGTTCATCTTCAGACTTTTTGTGCAAGAAGTTCTCATTAAATGAAATGAAATTAGTCTCTGCTGACCCCAGCTCCTGCTCTCTGGACCCACTGCACCTGGGATTCCCAAGAAGTCTTCTCCAGCCTCACCTGATAGTCACCTCATTCTTCCCTTTGTTTTGGCACCATCCTTGTTTATCCAGAACAGCTGGATCATCTAAATGTTCTCCACTTGGAAGAAAAATGGGCATATGAGGGTCCTAGGAAGTTTGGAAGGCAGGTACTTCTCTCAAGAGTGGAGAGCTGCCAGGAGAAGGAAAGAGCACACTTCATTGATGGGACCTATTGCTTCTTTTTTTTTAAGGATAACAACCCAAAAAGCAGGAAGCCTTGAAATTATGTTCCCTAGGAAACAAGAAATATGAAATCCAAAATTCTGTTCAAAAAGCTCCTGCTCTTCCCAACAGCTGCTTCAGAAACATCCTCTGAGGGTCCATCTCAGCCACATGTTTGCCAGGAGGCCTAGCATGAGGTGCAGCTGCCATCCCCTCCTTCCTGTGACTGCAGACAGCTCCACAAACCACGCTCTCCATACCCTGCACACAGCCCACCCCCTTCACACACCCTTTTCACTTCAAGTCTGGATCACCAATATTGAAAGGGACTGGATACCCTTTTGGGTAGCTCAAGCAGCAGTACAAAAGCTAAATTCAAGACATCTGGAAAGTCAGTAAGCTCATGTGGTGATCTGGTTGGGCAGGAAAGTTTTCCAGAGCAATCTGGAAAGCAAAACAATCCTAAGTTTGTCCATCAATGTAGATCAATTTGATTCTTGGGGCAACCAAGCAAGGAACTGCCATAAGTAAGTGTGGAGATGCTAAGTAAAAATAGAAAGAACCAATCCACACCAACTGTTGAAAGTCTGATTCAATGCAAACCATCCCTTTACAGTGGCAGCTAAAGCTCAACAGGCAACACTTCTGCACTCGTGTGTGTTCAGCACATGAGCAGTGCTGGTATTTTCCCACACTTCCTTCCCTGCTCTGGGTCTTTGTGGACCTAATTGTTATTGGCATGAGTGCCGGATGTAATCTTGCGATATTCTTAGAAACATTTCGGCTCCCAGCTGAGGCCTGAAGAGAACAGCCCCCCATTTTCCTGAGTTCCTCTGCCACTGTTACAGGAGGTCAGAGAAGCCATCACACAAATAACCTACAGAAATATTCCATCAAGAAGAATCAAGAGTAACGAGGTCCCGAGTCACCCTACAGAGGAACTACCTGTGACATCAGTCACAGGGAAATGGCTTAGTGTCCCTTTATGGTGCTGGGGTGATAATCCTCTCCTCTGACGTCAGACTGTGGGGAAGAGCCCTGCCAAGAAAGCAGCAGTTCAATTAAACCATGAAGTCTATTGTTTTACAAACTGGTCTGTCTTTCTGCTAAGCACTGTGGTGGCAGCCACATCTTTTTATCCATCTCACAGTAAGCTTTGTGCTGGCCCGGAGCAGCTACATGCCCAAACACATTCAGCATCACAAACTTCTCCTGACGTGCTTATAGGGAAACTGGCAAAAAGAAAATTCTCCTCAAAATAAAACTGATTTTCATAGATCACAATATATAAAATAAACATGGAATAAGAACATGCAAACATAACCTGTTCTTCGTCAAGTATGAAAATCCAGTTTCCCTTGGCTTCTGAAATGTTAGTGGACAGACATGAGGAGGAACCAGACTGGGGGAGGATATTTGTGATGTTTTCAGCTTCAGATCCCTGGAATTACCAGACTTTTCCCAATAGGACCACTACTGCCTGTCTCTCCAGAAGGCTGGTAGTACTGGACATGGATTATTTGTCTGAAAAACAAAACCCAGACCAGATAGAATTCAAGCCGGTGTGGTTTTTGGCTGTCCTTGAGCTGCCAGACTTCCTGTGACACAGAAAATTACCAAACTGCAGTGCAACACTTCTGCAACAAACCACAGCAGTGTGCACACTTGCTGCAGCACAAATTTGCTGCAGCACAATTTTTCTTCTATGGAAAGTAGAAAATGCAGTTTCTAAGCTGAGTTCCAATACTACTGACACCTTTCAGCTTCTCAGAGCATCTTAGAGCATCTTCTAACCAGACAGGCCCAGCTCTGTTGGCCTCTGCACCAGGGGGACACATCAGGCTTCACAGGAAAAAACTGAAATCACAGGAGAAAAGGTTTTTAAATAGAGTACATTGGAATTCCAAAATTAGGTCAAGGTACACGTGTGGGTTGCTCTCTATCCCAAGAAAGAAGAAAGAAGTCCCTCAGCCTGTTGAGGATGAAGATGACTGAAATATGGAATATTACCTCCCCTCACACACATCTGGGGCCATGGAGAGAATTTGCATTCTAGGAGCTCAGGAGGAGAAGCACAGAGACAGGGGGAAAGCAGAAAGTGCCACCAGCCTACAAAGAGCTCACACACCCACAGCCCTTCACAGCCCTGTCCTGGGGACACAGCCCACAGCCCTGGCCAGCAGCACCACGTCCTGCTGACAGCCTTTTGCCAGGGGAAATCCTTGGCAAGGCTCAGCTTTGGTGATTTGTTGGACAAAGTGGAACGCTAAGAGGTGATACTTGCCACGTGCATCTGGAACACTGAGCACTTACGGAATGGATATGAGTTCTTGCTCATCTTTTATAACTTAATGTAAAGTAACCTTATCACGTGGGAAAAAAAAAAAACATTTGAGCAACCTGTTGCAGTATAAGCTTTAAAAACACAAACTGAAAGACAAAGTGCCATGGTTGAAAGTATCCAGAGTTCCCATCAAGTAAATTCCTTCCTTCTCCAAGCAGCTCCTGGCATCCTTCCTGACAACAGATTTTGCTATCTCCCCTTCTGCTTGTTTTAGGGCCACTGTACTGAGACTCCCTTCCCAGTTGCTCTAAGTTATTCAAGGAGTACTTCCAGCTATGCTTCTATTTCCATTGGTAAAGACAGCAAAACCAATCCTCAACCACAGGCACAGTACAGCAGAGTGTCACGAAATCCCCTCATCAGTTCATCCCAGTGCTGAACTTGGAATGCCATCCTTGGCCTTGGCACTGCTCTTGGTGACAGGTCATTGATGGGTAACGTGTCCCTCCTTCCTTAGCCCACTTCAGTAGTCTCTTGGCTTTTCTCCAGTCTGGTGTATAGGATCATCCAATAGTCCTGGTTATGGACCCCTTTCTCCACAGCAATCTGAATACACTGCTCTCCCCCCGCCCCCCAACCTCCCTTTCTGCCATGGCAGAGGTCACCAGTGGAAAAAAAAATAATTCTACCAGGAAAACTTTGAAAGTCTCATCAGGAAACATCAGCTGCAGCAAAGGCTGCTCTTTCCAGATCTGAGTAAGACATCTGGGCATCAATTAGCTCTTCACTGTGACGCTCCCTGTTCAGGCATGCATCTGAGAGAATCCCATTTTTGCAGGAACGTGGGAGATGCCCATTTGTCTCCAAGTCCAGAGCATTTCCATTCTGGTGCCATTCCAAGCCAGCTTTGCATTTGTTTAAGTCCTGCTTTTCGGGATCCCTGTGGATCTCTCCGTTGGTGTACACCTCTAGTGCATACTCACTGATCCGTATGCTGGCGTTCTCTGCGTCCCCGCCGTGGGTGGAAGTCCTGGAGCTGGCTGCTCCCGCCTTGAACGGCTCCTTGCGGCCCAGGATGTGCTGGCTGATGATTTTACGGAAGGTGTATCGGAACTCCCTGATGCGGTAGGCATAAATTAGGGGGTTTACAACTGAGTTAGCGTGAGACAGGATGATAGCCAGATACATCAGCCAGAGAGGAGCGTGGGCGCAATTTGGGCAGAAAAGGGTAAAGCAGTTAATAATGTGTAGTGGAAGCCAGCAGACTGCAAACAGCCCAACGATGATGGCTAAAGACTTGGCTGCGTGGACTTCCTTCTGCAACGTGGAGCGGGAGCGTTCCCCGTGTACCATCTTGTTCTCCATCTGCTTGAGCTGGCGCCGGGCTGCCATGAAGATTTTCAAGTAGATACCAAACATGAGAAGGAGGGGCAGGAGCACACAGGCAAAGAAGTTGTAGTAGACCATGTACTCCATGGTGACCACAGCCTCAAAGAGACACGCCACCATGCTGTTGCTGCAGTTGATGGGAGAGGACCAGTTGGAGCCCAGCTCTTCGATCTGGGCGCGCTTGTGCCACCCCAGCATTGGGGTCAGGCCGATGATGAAGGACAGCACCCAGCAGATGGCAATGATGCCTTTGGCTCGAGAGCCGGTCACCAAGCCATTGTACCTGGAAAGCAGAGGAGATGTGAGCTATATCAGTGGCATTCAATGAGCTGCTGGCACCCATACAACCTCACAATGACCCCACGTTCCAGAACACAGTGAGAAAGGCACCTGCTTCATCAGAGGGACCTTTGCACTGATGTGCAGGACCCATGCAGCACACCAAGGACTGTCTGCCACCTACTTCCCTCCCCTTTCCTTTAAGTAGTGAATAGGTGACAGAAAAACAGGAAAATTAATTCAGTTTTCATCTGTGCTCCTTCACCCCACTGGTCCACTTGGGTATGCAGCCTGGATAACCAACAGAACTGCTCTGACCCTTGTGATGAAGACCACTGTGGGTCTCTTGCCAAAGGCTAAGGCAGTGTCTCCTGCCTGGCAAAGGAGCAGTCTTTTAGCATGGAATTGTTAGGTCTGTCTTGCAGCAGATCTGTAAACCAAATAACACAAAAGAACTTGGAGGCACAGTGCCACTAGCCCTGCATCCACATTCTGGTGTGCTCCAGGGAAATCCTGCTGGCTCAGTTGCAGCAGCCAGGTTGGCATTGCTCCTCAATGGCACTTTCAGGAAGACCAGCACCACCAACCTTCTTGAAATAACTGAGGCAAGTCAGCAGTTTCCTCACCAGCCCAGCTAAGTTGACCCCATGTCTTTCTCAGAAAGGAGGAATTAAGCTGAGGTCAATTCTCTGACTACAGGAGTGCCATGGGCTGCACTGCACACACCGAAGGGACCTCAGTGGGGGAGGTATTGATGCCTGGCTGAAGCCAGTGCTCTTAACAGTAAACTCTCCAAGATCTGTTGAAAGAAACAATAAGCAACATGGTAAGAATCTGACATTGCAGCGGAGACCTTGGTTTGTTCGAAATATCAGCCAGTTTCCAGGGCCTCACAGGTTACTGCGAGTCCTGAGCTGACTCCACCAGTTCTTCCCTCTGAAAATGTAAATTAGGGCAGCAGTTTAACATTTCAATGCAATTTCCTTCCCAGGGTAATGCTCAGCATGGAAAGTTGATGGCTGGATTCCCACATTGTGCAGCGTGGGTCCCACACTGTATTTGACCCCGTGTGTCTGCGATCGGACGGTAGCGCTGGGCTCCCAGTGTTTACCCAGTGCTCCTTCTCCCTCTGTCCCCAGAATTCTCTCCAAAAACAAACAGTCCAAGAAATAATACAGCAAGCCACAGAAATCTTTCCATCTCCCAGTGAAATAATTACTCCCACAGGTTCATGCTCCTATACCAAGTTCAAGACAGGCGAGAAGAGTGGCTGCTTTTGCACAGTACAGAATGGAGATCCTGCACATGCTTTAAATCCCTGACAATGAGCCTGGAAAAAACAAGACCCATCAGGCTTGAATTTCCCTTTCTCAGTTGCATTTCAAAACCAGAAAAGAGTGAGTGGCTAAGGGAGCCAACCACACAATTCCCAGCAAAACACACCTAAATTGCCCTTCCAGAAATGAGGAAGGAATTCAGCTGATTCTGAGGGAGAAAAAGGTTTTTTCCAGCAATTAGTGGATCCTGCCCAGTGCTTAAAGGATGCAAAGGGCACGGCATGAATGGTAGCAGAGAGCTGCTCCATTCAGACCTCATCAACACATCAAAACAGCATCTGTGCTTTGAAATGTACACTCAGGGAACAAGAGAGTGGCTAGAGGTTCTTGAAGCTGGGAAAAACAACAAAACAAAGCAAACAAAACAAACAAAACCTAAAAACCAGACCAAAACAAAACAACAACCAAAAAAAACCCCCCAAACCAAAACAAAACCAAAAACACAACAACCATCAAAACCCTGCAGCCCTGGAATTAGCTACATCTTGTCAGAGGAATTTTGAAATTGTGCAGCTGTTATCCCACGACTAGAGATGTCCCTTCCCTTCTACTAAAAATATATTCACTACTGCTCCAGACAAACACCCCCCCCACACACTTCCCCCTCCCTCTTATCCTCTGGGGATTCCCGTGCAAGAAGCTTTACAAGGCTTCAGAGCAGCGCTCAACGCGAGCAGCCTCCCAGCTGCAGTGCAGTGTGTGGGGTGCGTGTCCAGAACACCTTGCTCAATATGTTCCAGGGCCAAGACAAAAAGCTCACAGCATCTGCTGACAGAGCCAATGGCCCTTTGTTGGCCAGGTACCCACTGAGAAGTGTTAATTTGTTTAGGAGAGCTTAATTTCTAGGATCCACACGAGGCACCTATGACTGACTTGGCTGAGGTAGCATTATAGTCCAGATGGCCTTTCCTGGACTCTTTCCTCTTATCCACTTGGAGATGTCATTGAAAGCTTTGTGTACATCTTTGTGTACTTTGTCTCAGTATCTTTCCAGGCTCACAGCAGCCAAGCCAAAGCCACTCTCCATACCCTCAGTGCTGCAGAGCTCCACAGGGTAATTTCAGGGCTTCCCAGACACATCCCCTGTCCTGGGAGTTGCAGGCAGCATGCAGGAGACACAAGCTGCTTCAAGGAGCTGGTCACACCTGCAGCCCGTGCTCTGCACAGCCAGCAGGGGACTTTGCAGCAGGTCTGATGTGTGCAGACAGCACTGGTCTGTGCACCAGCAGTTCTGCTTCCTGGAAATAACACACTTGCTACACAAACAACCACTTCTGCTTGTGAAATCCCAGACACAAAGGACGTGAGTGCAGAGCACAGGGATGCTCATGGTGGCCTTGGGTGTGGGGATAGAGTCAGCTGCCTCCTCTAAAAAGCAAAACCAACTTTTGCAAACACATGAAAGTGTAAAAGTTTTCCCCAAAATAGTTTCACCTGCCCTGCTGCTCTCCCAACCACCCAGCTGGCAAAATGACTGCAGGAGAACAGGAGCTGCCCATGGTGAATGTGCAGCTCGTCTGGGCTGCCTAAAGTAACTTGGCTGTGGATGTGCCACCTCTGGGTCCTTGGACTAAGTTCTGTGCCATGAAGATGAAGATTCCTGCACAGAGTCTCTGAGACTGGTGGAAGACAGCTGGTAGTCTGTCCAGAGTGTCTTCAGGAAGAAGTTAAAATCTTCCAAAACATTACATGATATGTAGCTGGTCTAACTCATCATCAGTGTCCAGCCATCCTGCTGCTTGTCTTCTAAACCCTCCTTTGGTGGACAGCTCTGCACATCCTCTGTCAGGTGTGACGCATTTTTCAGACACCTTTACTGCATCACCCAGAATGCCTGTGCTCAGCTGAGGGCTTTGATCTGAATTCCAGCATTGCTCAAAGGTGTTTAACAAATCACTACAAAACGCTGCTCTCCAAACACATCCCCTCAACAGCCCACAGCTCAGGCAGCTGCAGCCTTCAGGGACAGGACCAAGCAGGACATTCAATCCCTATTACATCAACGTGGAAATGAGAAACCCTGGCAATCCCAGATCATCCAGGGAATCTGTGGCAGGGCAAGAAATCAAACTGAGACTTTCACATGTACCAACTAAACAACCCATCAGTCCAAAACCTTCCTCCTCTATTGCCAGGTGCCTACTGATCCTGGTGTTTGTCCGTGCTATGGAGTCAGGGGAGGTGGGGTCCCACAGGTGGGCACAGGTGCCCAGCATTATCTCTTCTCTAAACAGCAGAAGCAGGAATGATGGGCAAACAGTTCTGCTCATGTGATCAGCTTCCTGAATAAAACCTTGGTAACAGCAAGTTCTGTGCAGGCCATGAAGGCACTGCTGTCAAAGCTGTGCCCACATTAAAAGGAGGAGGGGAATTACTCTGTTCTCACATTAGGCTGAACCTGCCCTAAATCTATTTAACATGAGCATATGTAGGAAATGCTCGCCATAAAGTCAAAAGGTTTATGGTGAGCAGGGAAACAAATGAGTCCACATATGGCTCAAAGTGACAATAAAACATTAAACCCCTGATTCACTGGTTTAGATGCTCACATATGAGCATTTCAGAAGAGAACCCTAGGAAATTAAAGCAACTACTGAAACAGGCTGTTCTCAGCACAAAGAGAGATCCATCCTGCACATCCTATACTTTACGTTATTCAGGGTTGGTGTTCATCTCCCCTATTCTTCCTAGCCTTTGAGAAGCCACTTCTTCACAGCCTCTGGCAGAAAAACATCCCAGTGCCACCTCAGAACTGCAGTTTAAATCACCACCACATGGGATAAATCAGTCCCAAAGCTCCAAACATCAGGGAGCTGCACCTTAATAATGTTTCCCCAGAGAAGCATTGCAGCAGCCAAAGCAGCTTTCAGCAGAGGAAAAGGCCTGCAGCTGGCACTGTGTGTTTCATGCCTGAATCCAGCACAGAGAGCAAGCAGCAATCTCAATAACCTCAGCAAACTTTTATGTCTGGCTGCAGGAAGGAAAATTTCCCCTCTCTTTGCAGTGAGTTGGAGCTCCCTGTCCTTCCCCTGGGAATATCTGTACACAAATGCCTGCACAGGAGCACGTGGCTGGGCACAGTGCCCACAGAGCCTTTGCTGGCACCATGGAGCCTGGAAAGCAGCAATTGTTCTTGGCCCAGGGCTCCATCCTGGGGCTCAGACTCACAGCCAGTTTTGTTCAGAGCACCTGGGGGTTTGATATTAGCCAGTGCAGGTTTTCAGGTACCTGCCATGTGAGAGACCTCATTTTGTCCTAGACTGAACAATGGCTTGGGCTCCCTTCCTTGGGAGTGCCTTGCTGCCACTTGCAGAGTGTTACATTTGTATAAAACCTGGCAGAATTCAGCAAAGTGCTTGAGAACTTGTGGAAAAGTAACCAAATTCTACAAAATGTTTCAATTGTTTGAAAGGCAGAACACATAAGATATTGACAAATTAGTTTTTATCCATTTTAAAATTTCACCTACAGATGTCTTTTCTCATCACAGTTTTTTGGAGGAGGGTCTCTTCTCCAAAGAAAAATAATTTGAAAAGTAACTAATAATGTACTGAGGGGTCCAAAACCAAGCAGCATCAGAAATCCCACTCTTCTGCCTTCTTAGTACTGACAGTTTATTTCTGTGGGAACACACATCCACATATGCAGTTACCTTCATTAGGACAAATCAGACATGAAATATTTAAAGAGAAACAGAAGAATAAAACACAGTTTTGGCCCTTTTTGGTTTCACTAGAATGAAGGAAGTCTGGTTTATTAATGATTCAGCAAACAAATATTAGGAATACCTGGTGGTACCTTTCATGTCCTGTGAGGAGAAGGGGCCTTCCCAGGTGTTAAAGAATGGGGTGAAAACAACACAGTGTTAGTGGCAGAACTTTCCTTCAAGTTGTTGGACCCACTTTTGAGACAAATAGGTATTAGAAAAAATGTAAGGATGTGGGCAGCCTAAATTACACCACATTTCCCTCTTCAGATAATCAGCTTTCATTTTCTCCGCAGGTCTGAGGCTATCAATCTAATGCTTATTCATCCCTAAATTCTAAAGGGGAAACACAATTGACAAGTTCATCACTCTTGCTGTGAAAGGACAAACCAGCAGAGGACAGGGAGGAGGAGGAGGAACCCACGGGTTTACCTGTGGGTTTCTGCATCCAATCAGTCCCTCTGTTCCTGGGGTGGAAGGGGGTGTGCTCTGTTTTTTCCAAAACAAGATAGTGAAACCGGTGTCATGCCCGCATGATGTAGTCTGCTTTTTTTGAAAAGACTCTTTACCTTGGCTGTTCCAGGAAATTACGTTTTCAAGACAATATAGTTACAGTGATAGCCCAAAACGTGGGCAGAAATCCAGATTTTTAAAATCCCTTTCCTGGCAAGTCATCCTCTAGCAATAAGAGTGCTTAAACTGTCAGCAGACATCCTCAGAGTTAGCTTGTGAGAGATGAAATCAAGACATCAGCCCTTCTCAAAATCATTTCAGAGGCAGCTCCCAGGGGCTACTCAACATGTTTCCTTGTACCATTTATCATTATTTTGGTTTATAAACTGAAATCATCTATAGCAGAACTGTAGAAACGTGGAGACAGTCCAGTTTATAGGTAACAATTATTGAGAGAGTTTTCTCTGCAATGGAATGGAATAGTTATTCCTTACACCTACATCAAAACTAGAGGCTGTAACAGGTATGGCCAATAGGGTTTGGAAACTACCCATTAAAGGCAATGTTACAGCAGCACAAACTTGCTGAGGCAAGGCTTCAGGAAAGACTTGGCTGCACTGCTCCACATGGAAAGGCAATTTCCACTCTCCAGGGCTTCAATTCTGGTCTTGAACAGGAGGTTTGTGTTAATTGACATAAGTGCTGCATGACCAAAGTATTCAGAAAAGACAGAACTAAATTATACAGATCAGCACAAGTGATTTGAGCTCAAGAAGAGTGAGGATGTCCAAAAACTCAGACTCAAGATCACAAAAAATCAGAAATTTGTTCCATTTTTTTCAGCCACATTGGTTGTTCAGGAGACAAAGGCGGTCTCTCCATTCCTGAGAGCGTGCTGCATCCTCCAAAGGACAAGACAGGAAGGAAGGAGACTCCTACAATTCTCCTGCACCAGCCTCTCCAGGGGCTTCCTCTCCATCTCTGGAGCTCAGTGAGTGACTCGGAGCATTGTCACAGCAACGCGTCCACGGGCACACACAGCCCACCACAGCAACCTGTTCCTACAAAGCTGACCTGAGCAGCAGCCCCTGCATGTGTGGCAAAACTTCTCCTGTCCCATGTCAGCCTCCCTGGCTGCACACCAAGTAGCATCCAGGCTTAGTCATTGAAATGTCCTTTTCTTTCTTTCAGCTGCAGAGAGCACCAAATCCCCATCTGCAGGCGTGGGCTGGGACGAGGCTCCACCTTGACCCAACCTGTGCTGTGCTTGCAGAGGCAGTGCCTGAGCCAGTCCAGATCTTCCTAAGGCACATTTCTTGACTTTGACTTGAATTTCTAGACTGCTTCTTCTTCCCCTTCACATTTAAGGGACCCCTGAGAGAAAACCCCTCCTCCCTCCCCCCAGCCCTGCCGCTACAGTTTCAGGCTGGACCCCCCCTCCTCCCCACGGGGAGGGGGACGAGCTGACCTCCCCCCCTTTCTGCCCTCCACCATCCTTCTGGTGCCACTGGCTGCAGCTCAGGGCACAGTTTGCCCAAGTATGGAGTGGCAGCTCCCAGGCAGCACCTCTGTGATGCCATTGACACCCATCATAGGAGAACAGAGAAAAACAGGAAAAGGAAGCAACCAGAAAATCCACTGGCCAAGGCAGACTTTAGGATCTAGAAAAGATGCTTTTAAAATACAGGAGAAAAAGCACTGATCCTCATTTAACTTTTCCTTCCTTGATTCATCTCCAGACCTGTGGTTTTTAGAGATGTTGAGCCCTCAGTAGCCCAGCCCAGCCCGTGCTTACCTGAGGGGTATTCGGATGGCAATGATCCTGTCGATGGCGATAGCAAGGAGGCTGAAGATGGAACTCTGAGTCAAGACCAGGACAAAGCAGGCAATGAAAAGGCAGCCATAGAAGAAGGCACAGAAGCCAGTGCTGATGGTGATGGCAAAGGGGATTGCCAGCACACCCACGGCAATGTCAGCAGCAGCCAAGGACACCACAAAATAGTTGGTGACGTTCTGCAAGTTGCTGTTCAAATAGACAGCCCAGCAGACCAGGATGTTCCCCAGGATGGCCAGCACTGCGATGATCAGTTCCAGGATGATGTAGGCTATGTCTGAGAGGAAGTCGTCCTTCCCATGTACTAGCATGGTGAGAACAACCAGGCCCAAAGCTCAGCGTTCATATCTGCGGAGCACTGAACAGCCAAGACACCTCAAAGCTGCCTGGGGTCCGTGGAGTGCTCGGCTGCCAGCCCAGGAAGGCTGCTCACACACACATTTCTCTCCCCAGAGCTCTTCAAGGACTTGACAGTAGCTGGTGTCCAGAAGAAAAGCCCAGCGTTTGCCAGCTCCAGCAAAGTGGATTAGCCAGGTGCAGAATAATTCAAACTCCAGCAGACAAACGGACAGGAGAATCTCTCTTGGAGACAGGCAGTGCTCCCCAGGCCTCAGAGTCCGGCAGGCAGCACAGCACAGCAGCTGTACTGTACAGCAGTGTCACTGCTGCAGTGCTTTGTTTCCTGTTGACAATCCCCCTTCTAGTCATGGCTTCCTGTCATCTCCATACCTACTAGCAACATCCTCTGGTCCTCTTTTTCACCTTTTCCCACGACTTGGGAAATATTCTCTTCAGCTGAAGCAAACATTAAACTTCTTCACTTGCAGTTTCCTTCTTTCTAAAAAGAAAAGAAAACACCAACCACATACGCTAAGTAATCAGCTCCATAGAGGAGATGGAGAAAGCAAAATCTCATTAAAGCAGCACATTAAATTGATAACGGATATTAAACAGACCTAGAAGAATACATTATTGGCAAAATTCTCACATTTTGTCTACTCTGAAAGCTGCAGGGCCAAGCCCAAGTTCAGGAAGGCAGCATTTCACAGTGGTGATGAGAAACAAGGGACGTTTTGTTTTTGAGGCTACCAACTGAGCTGGCACTTCAGCAACTGCTCCGTAGCCCGCCCTGAAACACGAGAGCCCCACTAATTATGTCCTGGCAAGTGCTAAGGCTGCACAGAGGAAAGGTGGAGGAGCCTTTCACACACACCTGTCTCCCTGTGATTGCAAACACCGGCTTTGAGCCATCACGTGCTGCCCAGCCCCACGTGCTTTGCCACAAAACTGCTGCACCAATACCCTGCTCTGCAAGGACATGAGCCCTCATTCACAGGGGAGCTGCACTGCTGCCGTGTGTGGTCACACCTGTGTGGTCACACCTGTGTATGCAGGCACTGGAACAAGACCCATGGCAGGGAGAAGTGTTCGGGCTGTGCCACGCAGGGACATCTTCAGGACATTCCTGCTCACCGTGCACATTCTTTGCAAGGGTCTCTGCAGGCTCCCCTCCTGCAACTCCATCATTTTTGTTCTTGTAAATCTGTATCCTATGAGCAAACCATTTGTTCATTATACCTGCGCTGTCCACAGTGTTTATTGCATCCAAGACAGCATCATCCTTCACCTACAACCAGCCAGCAACACATCCAGTCCACCAAACACCCCTGTCCCAGAAATACACGCCAGGCACGATGCCAGTGCCATGGCTCTGGGCTATGTTTGAGTGTCCTGCACACAGCTCTGGGACTAAAGCTGGTGCTGCTTGTGAGGAAACAGCTCTGCAGCTGCATTTCATGCAAGCAGATACACATCACCTGCACCCCTTGCAGTCACCTCGTACCTCTGCTTCAGATGTGGGTGCATTTCACCACAGTTTCAGCTAAAAATACAGAGGGGAGAACACAATTCCCTGAGCTTTGTGCCACAGTCAAGAGATAATTGCTTGCTGTCCTCGCCTGTCACTTCCAGAGTGGGTTGCAAACCTTATTTAGCAAGCTTTAGCAATAATATTTTCTCATTAATTTAAGAAACAGCTTGATACATCAGAGGGCTAGGAGAGAGAGGATCACAGCACCAACTGATAAATCACTGAGCTCAGCTTCGGATGCAATGAACCTCCAAAACACGAGATTTTTGAGCCCTATCAACAGGTGATATGGTGTGGTCTCACCCATCAGGGTTTGATGCCTTCACAGTTCACTCTGTTTTCAAGTCAGAAACCTAATTTCTCAGAATAAAATAAAAGGGTAAAGACAGTGATAATAAAAGAAAATATTATTAACTTGTGATTCACATCTGATCTCAGGAATATAATCTAATTTTAGACCTTTCATTGATTTAGAGCTCTATTGCTAATGCTGCATTTGAAAGGAAAGTGAATGATTCTTGGTGGTTTGGACACACTTCAAAACCCTTGCTTTTCTCTACCTTCAGCTATCTTGTTTCTGTGTTTTGTTTGGTTTTAGCAGAGGAAATCAACAGAAGAGATCAATGTGTGATCTAGCCATTAAGAGGAAGATAAGGATCATCCGTTTCATCTTTTTTAAAGAAGAAAAACCCTGAGAAGTCTCTATAGTCTATGCTATAAACCTCCAGCAAAACCTCCAGTTTTTCAGTGACTTCCTAAAGATGGCTTTTACTTTCTTGGATTTCAGGGATGTCAGTGATATGCCCCTGCAAGCATCTGCTTGTCCATTACAAATCCCAACAGGTTTGTTCAAAGCCGTGATATTGAAACCTCACCCTCCAGCCCAGCTTCCAGGGAAGAGGATTAGAACTAATATAAGATAGAAATACAGAAGATCTGGAGGCAGAGAGAACAGAAGGGGCAGGATGAGAAATAAACAATGCTTTGTGTATGTGTGTGAGCAAGAAGGGAGGGAAAAAAGACAGGAAAAAACTGGTAGGAGGAAAAAACAACCTAACGGAGGAAGCAGTGGGCAAAACAGGCTCCTAAGAGGAATGGGGGTGCAGGACACAGCTGTGCCTGAGACTCTGAGGTTGTGTGAGCCCCTGAGTCCCTCAGCAGGACAGGGTCAGGCACAGAGTGGGAGCACACACCTCCCACAGGCTCATGCACAGAGTGGGAGCACACACCTCCCACAGGCTCACACCTCCCCATGCAGGACAAGAGCACCTTCAAACTCCGGTGCCAGGCCAAGTTTAGGAAAAATTAACAAATTACTCTGACACACTTGGGCTAAAACTGCTGCTAAACCCACTAGAATTGCCACAAGCTGCTGTGAGATGGAGTCAGGGGAACTGAAGGAAGCCCTGTTTGAGAGGAGCCAGCCTGGGAACTGGGCACCTCAGACCTGATGCTCAGAGGATTTACCCAAAGTCCTGCTGTGGTGCTCTTGCCCATCATGTTCACAGCTCATACACCTCAGTGGAGAGGATCAAAGCAAAATTACTGGATCTTCTTCCTCATTTGAGAGCTCCCTTCAGTAGGATCATGAATCCATACTGATCCTAGAGATGGGTTTTGTTTAACCTGACTCTTTCAATGGCTCATCTCAAACTCCAGCAGGACATGGAGGGAAGTTACAAACTTCACTGTGGAGGTTCTGCACGTACCAATGGCTCAGCACAAAGCTGAAATTTCCTACCCTGAAGTTTAATGACTACATCACACACTGTTTTCTGACACAACAGAGCTTTTAACCTGCTTTGACTGTTTCATGGCCCGATGTTAAATTTGAATTTTTTATCTCTGAGTTTGTTTGTCCCTTGCTTCCCATCTCTCTACACAAACAGTGGCCTGATTCTTCATCCCAAGCCCCAGTCATTTATTCTGAAGCAATGGGAATGTTCTGTCCAGAAAAGGACAGCATGTCCTTCCACCCTCTGCTCTCAGATGGGCTGGAAAACACTTGAAGGTCTGCAGAGCCAGCACATCTCAGGGGAGAAATGGCTGGAGCTGAGCAGGTGTCCCAGCCACGACAAAACAACATTTTGTCTCCGTTTCAGCGCCGCTGAGTAGCCACTGACATTAGAAAAAGCAATTACTGGTCACACAAGCCCAGCCTCACCTGCTGCTGACAGAATGTGCCACAGCCCAGGAGGGTTCATGTTCAGCCTGAGCTCACACACCTCTCCTCATTCCTCTCTCACAGGGTCAGCTGCTGTAGTGCTCACCTGACATAACAAATCTCGTTTCAGGAGAATTTGCAACTTGCTTTAGAACAAGAACAGGCTCAGTCTTTCTGCTTATACAGCTAGAAATTCACTGCACAGGGACAAAATGAAATAGAGACCACCCAGAGAAGATGACGTAGATCCAGAGGCAAAATGAAATTTATTGTAGGATTGTCTACTTCATGCAAGACCCAAAGGCTCAGCAACCAGGTCTAATAAGAAAAAATTAATTAACAATCTGCTTTACTCACTGGGGAAGTGTATATTTAACATCTCAGGCCCTTGAGGGATCAGCATGGCAAGCTTCTTGAAACTTAAGAAAAATAACCTGTATCACCCAAGAGGCTGCACAGCTACAATTAGTATTTCTTCATAAACCCTTGTTTTATTTTGTTAATTCCTTCTTCATACCCTGGGCTATGTTCCGGCCTTTCCCCCATTATTAAATAAACCTTTTTTGTCATTCACAAACCTGTAAACCTGGTGCTGTGTTCATTTGTAGTGACTTGGAACACTCTGTTCTCTCTCATATTTCAGTCCCAATGAGAAACTCCTCCTTGAAAATTCAATAAGGCATCTGCACAGCACGTTCCCATGAAGCAATTCACCAGCAGAGCCTGAGCAAGCTTTAGTTTGGCATCTCCAGTTGACTTTGGACCAAGGTGCTGCCCCTTCTCTCTCCTGAGTGCCAAAAGCATCGAGCTGAGCCCTTGGCCACTGCTTGCTTCAAATCACCCACCTCAGACAAGCTCATCTCCTGCTCTTGGCCCCTCCAGGCTAATCCCGTCCTGCTCTGGGAGGCTTTGGCTGCCCAGGCTCTGGCAGAGCAGATGCACCCTCTGTGCCTGCCAGGCTCACAGTGCCTGGGACACTTCAGTTTGACAGCTCCTCGAGTGTATTAGCAAAAGCTCCAGATGATCAGCAGCCTTAGGGCAGCCAGGACACTCTGTGGGCACGTAGGTGACTGACTGCAGCTTCCCCAGCCCCGGAGGGGTTGGGATCTGTGGCTGCTCTGGGATGGGGCAGGAGAGGCAGTTTAAGGGGGCCAGGGGGGGTTGTTCATCAAGGCTCATTCCACAGATCACAATCTTGCATCTCCCTTTGACAACATGACCCTTCCCAGGTACCAGCCACATGCAGATTACCTAATTCCCTCAGGGGAAACCCTTGAATTCACACATGGCCCTAAGCAGAAAAATAGGTGCTGCTAAATCATTTGTTTCCTACTTTCCAAAGCCTGGAGGGGGAGATGCCTGTCAGTTTTTATCCTCTCTTTGAAATCCCTTCAGCTCAAAGAGAATCTCCCTATCTTTTAAATCAAAGACTCCTAGAAATCTTGTCTCTCCTCACCACTTCAGAGGATCGAGTCACAATAAACGAGCCAATGTGCTCAGGGCAGAACACAAATTTGCAAAACAAGCAGGGCTGTAAAACATAATGAAAACAGGTGTCCTTCGGGGAGAGCGATAGGGAAGGCAGCAGGAGCACTTCTCTGTGTTGCTCAAGGGTTTCCCTTCTGTAACTGGGTATTTTCTGAATACTTCACGTAGAGCAGCTTCCCCGGGTCCCTGAGTGCTCACACACAGCTGTGGGGAGCATCCTCAGCCCTGCCTCCCATGGAAGGATGGAAAGCTGTGGCTGGGTGGGGCAGGAAAGAGGAGGAAGGAGGCATCACCCACCTAACCAAGACATACATTTTCTGATTTCTCTCTTTGCTTTATTATTGGCTGCTGCCTAAATGATCTTTTAGGTCATCTGCTTACAGTAATAGGAGGAAATTAAATATTAATAATAGACTATTTCCCTCTAGACTGCTCTTTGTTAACAAAGGATGCAAGTGAAACAAAGCAGGCAAAATTATCAGCACACCATGGTCTTGGTTTTCAGGTAGCTGGAGCACTTGCACTTTCCCTCAGCCCTCCCTGGAGGCCCCTGCACTCCTGCCCATGTGGACACCCCTGCAGGTGCAGAACACGGGCAGGAGTGGAAATTTTTGTTCTGTCAAGGAGCTCCACATGCCAGTCTGACCCTTCCAGTCACCACTTCAGATTTTATCCGAAATATCATCTGAGACGCTGACGCTCTGACTGCAAAAATGCAAGGCCAAGGATTTTTGGAAGCACAGACTTTGTCTCCTCTTGGGAAGTGAAGTCTGCTGTAATATAAACCTGCAGTGGGGTAATGAGCTTTCTGGATAGGCTTTGCAAGTTCTCCTGAAATAATAAGTAAAATGAGAGCTTCAGCTTTGCTAAATTTGGTGTAATCCCCTCTTACAGGAAAGCAGCAGACCTCCAAGACTTAAAAAATTCCCTTCACCTACTTGTGAAAGGCAGAAGAAATGGCTCTTCAGAGACCTGTACTGTGCCTGAACTTTGTCTATCAGTTTTAAAATGGGAAAGAGGGGCAACAATTCTGTTTTACATTTCCATCCCTGCTGCAGTCCAGGCCAAGAAGGGAGGCTGTACTCCAGCAACAAGCGCGATGAACCTGGGTGTAAAGCCTTGACTGGTTTACCAGAGACAGCCAGACTGCTGCATCCGTGACAGCAACCAAAACCGTGACAACACCACACCCTGCCAGCCTGTCCTGTGCCTCTCTTCTCCTCCTGTTAATGCCCATTAGAAAAAAAGAATTAAAAACCAAAACTGCCCCAAAAGTGAAATCCCACTGGACAACAAGCGGAGGTCATAACACAGATGAGCTGGCTGACAGGAATGGCTAATCCCAAACCAATATTGCAGCTTTGCCTCCTACCCTCCAAGTGCTAAAAGTGGATTAATTTTTATTGTGGTAGCGGAAGATTGGAACAGAACACATTTGACTGTATTTTTTTTCCTAAGTGGATGTTATAAATGTTTAAAAGCAAGAAAAAAACTCACAGTAATTATTCCAATTCTAATGGTCACAAAAAGACAATGAGGGCAAAACTAAGTAAGGATGAATGACCAGCAGTTAAATAAGCCAGATCAAACAAACAGAAGGGAAAACAGCTCCCCTGTGCTCACCAAAGTCTCATTGGGCAGCAGGCATCACGATATATTGCCAAAAGACACCAAAACATGTTGGATTTTTGAGGAAATTATTTGTACGCAGGATGGCTGATATTCATTTATCTATGGTGGCATTTCTAAAAAAAAAAAAAAAAAAAGCATTTGGATAGGCTTTCATAAGGCAGACAAGTAAAAAAGCATAATTAAAACCATGTACCATGACCAGAAACAAGTTACTACTGCCAATATCATCCACAATGTCTCTGAGGAGCCAGTTTTCCTTTCCTGTGTGAGGGAAGAACTCAAACTCTGCCTCCTCACAGCCCTACTAAAGCCAGCTGTGTTCACACATGAGGAGCATTTCCTTCAAGGACAAAACAGAAATGAGGAATTGGGCTGTAAAGAAGAGGTGACCCACTGAGGAACACAGGCAAGGGAAGAATTTTCTCTGAAGGTATTTATCATATTGCTAATGCATCCATTCCGGTTGATTTTAAAATAACAGAGTAGACTTCTCTCCAGACGTGACTTTGCCTCTCATTCCTGTATGAAGTTTCCAGACAGGCAGTTGAGGATTGGGTACATCTGTTCATTTTCTTGCATTTTTATCCACTTATTCCCAAACCCTACTTGCCTTCTCTAAGTACAGGATTTCTCTCCACCATGCCCTGTGATCCCTGCTCCTGCTCCCTGGAGCACTGTCCTGCAGGCTGCCTGTTTGCATAAACTCTGATGGTGAAACAAAAACTCACCCCACTGGAGTGTTGCAGCAGGTCAAGCAACATCCTTCTACAGCAGAAAGAATGTAACTCTTACTATCTCTCTCCATGCAACTTAAAATGATTCCCCAGCTGTCCTTCCCTATCCTGATGAGAGAATTGTACAACACTGTTCATCCCAAAAGCAGACAAAACCCACAATAACAAATTTTCTGTCCCCTGGGTTTGTTTCCAGCAACTTTCCCTCATCCATTTTGTAAGGTGCTCTGACCGCCAGTGCCTATGGCTCAGTGTCAGCCTCTCCATCCCCACAGTGCTTCTGCCGCAGCCTCAAAGCTGTTTAAGGCGTTTTTAGGACTCTCCCACCCTCTGTGGATAAGGAGCTGATGCTCTGATGATGCCCCCGAGGCCACATGCCCTCACTTTGTCCTTCCCTCTCCTCTCTGCAGTGACCGCACCGCGCTGCTGTCCCCCTTGTGAGCTGACTCGCATTCCCACCATCACAGCCGGCCACGGCGGCACTCGAGGTACTCGGGGGGACTGTTTGTATCCCCAAGTCTCGATTATAATCCGATTTCTTAAGAACTTTCCATTGTCTCCGTTACTGATCCCAGTGTTCGGCTGGTGCTCCGAGCACTCTCGGGGGCTGCTGCCATTTCTCGGCCCCGAGCTGCGGTCAGAGCGCGCCCGCCGCGCTGCCAGCCCCGCACCTCTCACGCTTCGTGCGCCCACGGCGGCCGGAGCTGCTGCTGGGGAAACGGCACTGCTCACCAGTGAGTTCTGCATCAAACCACCACACTGGAGAGCCAGCAGCCGTTCATAAATCACTTCAGAAAATATCTTACTGCATTTGCTGGCCGTTCAATGAGCTGCTGTTCTTGTCCAGAGGGAGCAGAAAGGGGAGGAGAGCAGCTGTCAGCACCCCAGTACAGCAGCTACCTCCACCAGCCTTGGGAAGTGCCCCTTCTGTCCTAAGAAAACTTCAGATATTTTACAGTCTCTGCACAACATCACAGAAAAGGTCCATCTGTAAAGAAACCTAAGATCATTTCTCAAATGCATGACAACCATGATCCTCACACCTCGCCAAACAAGGATAAACCAAAAAAGACCCCCAAGGTAAATTCCTTAGGGGCTGACACTTGACTCCAAACACAAAAGATATTAGAAGCAGAGATGGATCCCGGGGAGGTGCTTAGAACAGAGATCCCCTAAAGCCTTTAGGATGGTTTCTCCCACGTGGACTGTGTCCATCTCTTGCCTGCTGTAATCATAAGCTGGTCTGAACAGTGACTACATGGAGGAAAAGGAAGTTTTCCCTTTAGGAATGGGGTAGGAAAGTTAACAAGAACCTAAATGAATCATAATGGTCAAGCAAAGTTTGGATCAACATTTCGTAAAACACAGGATGACATAAAAGAAACTATCAATGTTTTTTAGGTGTTTGACAAAGTCAGGTGCCTCGGTTTTAGAAGGTCCACTAAAGAGGACCTGTGTTTAGGGATTATCAGAAACAGTCCCAGATCATCCCTGACTAGGCAGCCATCAGCACAGGTCATTTTTTTTTGCCAAAATCCGGGCTGCAGAGCATTTTACAAACTTTTTAAATCTCAGTGTGCTTCCCCACACATGCTCCAGGAGCTGTAATGGTGCTGGTGCCAGCCCAGGTCAGTCTGATGTGATTTTCCACCATCTCATTGAACCTGGGCACTGATCTGTGGATTGGACGTATGTGGAAACTGTAATTATTCAAATCAATTTCAATCACGTGCCTCTCTTCTGAAGATATTAGTAAAAAGCTGCATACCTCTTAGCTGTCTTTTATCCAGGGGAATGTTTCCTATGGAAAATCCCAGTCTGTGCCCAAGTCTATGGATCTCATACTGAAACCAAAGTTGTTATTATCACAGAATATGACATTGAACCACCTACTTCCCTTAAGTCCTTAAGCTCAACAGCTGATTCATACCAGGATCTGACAATCCTGTTCTGTTGAGGAAAACTCAATAACCAAAATGACAGGGCTGTTTGTAGAGGACTTTCCCAGTACGAGAAGGGGGATTTGCATAAGAGGCCAATATGGGAGAACAGGCAGAGAGAGCAGAAACATTTATGCTGCCCTAGTTAGAATAAATAAGAGGGTGGGGGGAAAGGGAAGACAAGAAGCAAGAGGAGAACACAACAATGGAGACCCAAACCGAAACATCCCCAACAAAGCAAAGCCAGGAGAAAAACAGAGGAGACTGAGGTCTGAATACTAAATGAGGAAACTTCCAACAGGGAAAACTGCAAACCTCACCATTCCCGAAGGGCTGCATTACAAGCTCGCACCTCGCTCCGCTCAGCAGCGTTCGTGCCCCGCACGGGTGAGGGGCTGCCCTGCCCGGGGGGATGCTCAGGCGGGACCCGCGCCTCGGGCTGGGCTGCGAGAGGCTCCAGCAGCCAAACCCCCGCGGGGAGCTGCGAACAAGGGCACGGCTGCAGCCGGGAGCCACAAACACCGGGCACAGGGAGACAGGGAATGCCGCGCCGCAGCCTGCCGGCAGATAAAACAGCCCCAAGCCGCAGGGACCAGAATGCCGGAGTGCCTTCCCCCCTGGAACTCCGAGCAATCACAAATGCTAATCGACACACAGACAGGAGCCCAGCATGTCACCCGTCACGTCTCCGAAGCTCCAGGAAAACCCCCCTTTCCTCTCCTTGTATCAGAGAGGGACAGGAAGATTCCCTCATCCCCTGCATGCCTTTCCCTCCCCCTGTCCCTGGCTCAAATCATCCCTGCAAGAAGTTTCCCTCCCTGCTAACTTCTCCATTGTCTCAGATGCATTGTTTGCAAATGTTCCCTAAAAATGCTTTGTAAAGCATTCTTTATTCCTGTATCAAGTCTTTCCACATCCCTGTGTAACACCTGGACTTTATCTTGTTACCTGTCAGATAGTGATAAACCTACTGCATGCAACCCCTGACTTACCATCTAAGATAAATACAATTTGTCTTGTAGCTGTCATTTCTTTTCAAACCCTGCCTTCCACAGCTGCATTTGTAGTAGTAATAAGATTACTTCATTTGGGCTTGAAATGTGTGACTTTTAAAGAAATAAAAATTTTAAAATCCTCATCAGCAAGAGCCCCAAGACCCAGGTTGAGGAATGAAAGGGATCACACCTTTACCCACTCACATTTACCAAACACCCACATTTGGTGAAGTGCTTTGAAATGCTCTGTGCTGATTGTCTGTGGGTTGTCCACTGTGGTCAGGGTGAAGAACGAGTTAGAGCAAAGGAAGTTTAAGCTGGACGTCAGGGTATTTCCTGCACACCAGGAAAGTGAGGAGGCTTTGGGGGCAGGACAGAGAAAGGTGTCAGGAATGGTAAATCCATAGCTGGTCCTGCCTTTGGGCAGAGGTCTGGATTAGATGACCTCCAAGTGCCTCCTAAGGATATTTTCCATAATTGAGAACTGTATGTGCCATATGTCCATTCTGATCTACAGAGATTTACTGCAGGAGAAAAAAAAAGGGCAATACAACCAATAATTATTCCTGATACAGATGCAACCTTTGTGAAGGGAGAGGCATCCTCTGACTACAGAAGGAACTGAAGCCTTCAGAGGTTAAATCACCTTCTGTGCATCTGCCCAAACCCTCCTGCCCTCCCAAGACAGAATGCTGCCATTTTTTCACCCCTAACAGTCCAACCCTCAATATTCATCTACAAAAGCATCTCATTAAGTGGCAGCTTCCTCATCACTTTTGAAATGAGCAGAGAGGCAAGGAACTGGTGCAATTTTGTTTGAGTAGCTTCACCAAGGCTGTGCGGGTGCACTGTGCAAAACTTGAAGGTGGTCCATGAAGCAATCAAACCTTTGGGTCCTAAATACCAAATATCCTGATGAAAGGGAATAACCCTCCACTGACTTGTGAGGATCTTCTCTGATTCCTTGACACATAGCTCAAGATCTCTTTCCTGGTTTTACTTTAGAGTCCAACAAAAAAAAAAGTTTAATAGCCCATCTCCATTTTCACAATCACACAGTAAAGAACAACCTTGGGAGTTAATCACAATCCAGATCAAATGAGAAAATGAACAAGCAGATCCAGAGTCTGTTCAAGCTGAAGACAAGGACACCAAGAGAGATGTTGGCACCAGCCTTTGGATGGAAAACACCTCACTCCCAGCTGTGCAGAACTCAGAGGCTTTCCCCACACTGTGCCTTGTCCCATCTCGTGTGGGCAGAAATGTCAAACCCCAGTGAAGGGCTGAAGCATCGTGAAAATGGTTCTGAGAAATCTGTGAAACCTTAAACATCCTGTACAGACAAGAAATCATGCAGCCATCAGTCAGCCAGGCAGAAAGGAAGTGGTAAAGGGAGAGGCTTTCCCTCAACACAAGATAGAAAAGCAGCCAGGCTCAAAACCAAGGGGGGACCAGACCCTTGAGAGACAGGACTGAAAGCAAGAATAAAGATTCCCCCCCAAACCTTCTGCAGGGCTGAGCTTTTCCCAGTGGTTCTTAGGAGAACTTAACCACACAGCTCTATGTGAAATCTGTCACTGAAGATTAAACAAAAAAGATGAAGAGCTTTCAAAAGTTGATTATATTCTAACGCAATAGCAGCAGCAGCCCTTATGGAAACATCCTATTAAAATACCAGCAAAAACAGAAATGCAAACATGGGAGACCTGGCAGAGGCTTTCCAGCTCAGACCTTTGGTGCCTTTTGCACCCATTGGTAGAAGGACAGAGGCTCAAAACATCATTATTGGGCCAGCATCCCTTGACCTGGTACAGGGTGATGTTGATTCTATTTTTTATGTATAAAAATAAGTTTGGAAAGACACAGATTATATACACATGAAAATTACAAATGTACTACGTGACCACCATTAAAAGGAGACCTGCTTGCCTTTTTTTTTTTTTTCACACCCTGCAATAGGTCATTTTTATTTTATGTACACACATACATGTTTGCAGTTTGTACCCAAATGTTTTCTCTACAAATTCAGAGGTTCACAGCTTTCCTGGTTAATTCAGAATTTAATCCATTTGCCACATTAGACAGGATTTTGTTTCCATAGGTTTTTGTGGTACGTGATTACATTTATGTTGACTTTTTAACAGAGATTCAAAATAAGTTATTTCCTCCTCAGATCTAACTCAATTGAAATATTTCTCACATCCTTGCTGGTCACTTTATCTAATCTTTTTCTACCTCACTTGGGCAACATGCTCCAGGGATGTCTCTAACTTTAGGGGCTGACCATGCTTTCTCTCTCTGTTAGTTTCCCTCATGCAGAAGAACGAATTTATCAGTTACTCCAGTTCTTGAGTTACATGTGCCTGAGACTTACAAGCCTGATAAGAAACCTGAAAACAAATACATCCAAAGACCGAGTTATCTAATAGTTGGCCATCTGCTTAGGAAAATCATTTTAAGTAGTTACAGCAATTCTATTAACTATTTACCAAGTGAGTCATGTTGTTCTCTTTAAGTTAACCCTTCCTGTCTCTCTATGGGCTCAGCGCCCCAGGCAGTTTTGAAGGAGGTGCTCAGCCACCTTTCCTCCTTTCAGGCTGTGGCAAAGCCTGCAGACCCCCGCACTCGAGACCCCCCAAACTCACTCTGTCCAGCGCACAAAAAAGCAATTAAGCAATCGTGACTCCTAGACCACACAAACGACCGTGCAGAAAATCTCCTCCCAGGAGCATCCCCGGCGAGGGCAGCACGCAGCAGCACTGACACAGCGGGATGGGAACGCACCTGCAGCCTCAGGCCCTCCGTGAGGGCAGGTCAGAAACCTGCATCCACACCCTGCTCACAGCTCCGGAGACACCCTGCAGCCTGTTTCTGTCCTTCAGCTGCCCTCTCCCCCAGCCCGGGGGCACAGACCCCTCGGGGACTGGCGGCTCCATCGCGGGGACCGAGGCTGAGCGCTCCCGGCACAGGGAAGGGCGCTCTGCTGAGGAACTTCAGCTGCTCGGCCGAGATAAGGCAGAGCTGGGGCTTATGGGGGCAAGGAATGGGACAGGACCGCGCAGGTTTGAAGCCATCTATTCAGTCCCTGCCCCTTTCCCTTTAACACGACTGCCAAGTGCATAGAAATCTCCTTTGAAAGCCCTACAGAGAAGTTTGCAGGATGAACGGTGCTCCTATGGAATCGCTATTTTATGATTAAGCACAAATATCTGCTGAAGGGGCCAAGGAGGACTGGGTGCAGGGAGACAAAGTCCAGCACCTGATGTTTGAGGGAAGATCCGTGGAGCAAACATCTTGGAGCGCGGGGGTGTGTCGAGGGACTGACAGTTGGGAATCAGCACGGAGTGAAAAGCACCGGCTCCACGGGGGAAACACCACCCGAGCCGGGGCAGGAGAAAGCGGCAGCAGGGCAAAACCGCCCCGTCTTGGGGCTGGGGGCTCGGCTGAACCGAGGGTGCAGCAGGCGGCCACTTTTCAAATCTCGGGACAGGCAGGAGAGGGACCGGGGCTGCCGCGGACGCCGCGAGGGGAACCGAGCCGAGCACGGCGGCCGCCGGGGCCGCGGACCGCCGCGCTCAGGATGCTCCAGCGGGACGAGCCCCGCAGCCCGCCCCGGCCGGGAGGTCCCGCTCCGCCCCGGGAGCTGCACCCCGGGCCCCCGCCGCCCCTCCCCGCGGGCCCGCCGGCCTCACCCACCTGGCCTCGGGGCGCTGCTCCGCTCCGGCCGCGCCCGGAGCCGTGTGGCGGTGCCGGCGCTGCCCCGCTCCGCTCCCGCCTCCGCGCAGGACGCGCCTGCCGCGGCTCCCCCTGCAGGGCGGCGAGGGGCGGGCGCGGCGGCGGCCACGGGACCGGCACCGGGAACGGCACCGGGAACGGCACCGGCACCGGCCCCGCTCCCGGCGGGTTGCGCGCCCGGCAGCCCCGCAGCTTTACCTGGCGGCCACCCGGCACCGCGGGGCTCGGAGCCAACACGGGCAGCCCGGAGCAGCATCCCCGCAGCGGGGCTGGAGGAGAGAGGGCACTTACTTGAGAGTCCTCGCTTGTCGTGAGGGACCTGCAAGTGACAGCAGCGGGCTTCGACTGGGCTTGATCTGCATACAATGAAAGGAGGAAAGAAAGGAGAGGAGAGGGGAAAGGGAAGGGAAAAGGAGAGGGGAGAGGGCAGAGGGGAGGAGAGGAGGGCTTTCTCACTACATTATTTTAAGCATCTACTTCTTTCCAGGCTGGAAAACCCACCCAGCGAGTCGAAGCCTGCAGCTGTAGCACAGGGCTGGGTGCACCGTGCGGGGCGCGCCGGGTCAGGCTGTGCACACAGAGAAACTTCGCTGCCTTCCTAACTGCCACTACTACGGACGGAAAGGAACCGCTGTGCATTAATTACTGCTCTGGAGTGGCTGAAGAGTTCTCTGCAGAGATATTGACTCTTTGACAGCAGTTTCACATTCCCACCGGGCCGGCTGTGGATGCCCCCAGCACAGAGCACATTTCCTGCCGGCGGTGCCCCTGGGGCTGCGCCTGTCCCCAGCCAGCTCCCGCTCCTCCCAAGGACTTGGGGACAGCCGTGACTCATCTCGCAGCGATCTTGAAACAAGGAGAGAAACCTCTCAAGGTTGTGATCTCCCTGGTCTTTGTGGGTATCTTCTAAGTTTTTTGACTTCTATTTTTCAAGTTTACCTCTTAGCAAGTAAGTAATCTACGTGTTCCTATTTGGGTGGACATTGCAAACAGGAAAAACCATGAGGGTGACTCCACACTTGCCACCAACTCCATCAGCCTGTGACAGACGGATCCACCTCAGTGACAGCCAGCCCAGGCCCGGCCTGCCACAGGTTGGGCGCTTGTGTCATGCAGTGAGGTTTTATTCTAGGATTCCCTACTCCAGAGGGGCTTTGCTGCTGCCACCTTGGCCAAAAGCATTCCTGCATCCCTGACACCCACACCGCTCCCCCTGCCTGCCCCGGCAGCAGCAGCAGCACCAGCGATGCTTTACAGTTCCTTGGGGTAACAAGACAGCAGGAAAGAAGGAGCAGAAGTGGCCCCAGCCCCTTCAGTGCCAACCTCACCATCTATGAGCATCTAAGCATTAAAAATTCAGCACTGGCAGCAGCACCCGGCACCTGAGCTGCTCTCCCCTCCACTCCTACCCCAGTCAGGAAGGCAGGCTGGTTCATGGGCTGGCTCAGCCACGCAGCTGGGAACTACAGAGCACAGTGAAGGCTGCTCCAAACACAATGGCAATCCTCTGGGGAGAAAAAAAAAAGTAATTTTCCCCAGGAAGTTACAGAAAAAGCTGGAGTAATTTACCACACAGTAACATGAAATGATTTTAAGGAACACATACACTGACCAGCCAAGTCAAGAGAAAAAGCAAAAGTGGGAGATGAGAAAATTAGAAGCCTCATCAAAACATGCTGCATAAATGATAGATTTAGAAATGCCATCTGCCTACATGATGTTTACCAGAGCTTTTTTAAAAAATGCTGACACTAGGAATGGGATACTGTTCATGGAATGGCCTCACATCTGCCCTGTACAAGAGGTAGTATTTTCCCACTCCTAGTTGATAGTCCATGAAATTTATGTAATGCAATTGTTTTTGAACTAGAGGGGTAAGTCAAAATCAGCTGCCTGCCAGGCTCTGCTGCATCTGCTCAGTGTTGCTCCTTTCCAGGGCAGTGTTTCCTGTATTGCAGAGGCTGCCTCACTCTTTGGCCCAGATCCTTAAAGCCATCCAAATTACTCTCTCTCACTGAAATCAATGAAAGCTGGAAATCAAAATACTTTTAAGGAGCAGAGATGCAGTTTCTAAATATTATTTTGTTCCTGAATACATTAAACCCAAAGCTGTTGCAGTCAACCCCCTTTGCTGAACTGCCAGACTGGTTTATTCCAACCATCCCATTCTCAATATATCACCTGACAAGTCTCCCAAGTCACAGGTGTTGATCACCATACCTTTGAAAGACCCCAGAAATGCATCATTGGGTGTTTCTTTTCCCAGATGCTTTGATTTTTGCAGCTAACCAATTTTAAGAGTATTTAATGTAGACTACATAGATTAAATACTCTTGCAGATTTAAAAAAAATGTAGACTACATAAATTTTCTTTTAAATCTGCAAGTCATAGAAGATCCAAAGCAAATGTCCAAGTACTTTCACAGGACTGGCAGATAATGGCTCCCTGACCAGCTTCTTCTAAAGGTTCTTAGAAATTACTTTCCTTCCATAAAAGTGTTCTGATACCAAGAGCACCAAACCACTGCTTCCTTCCCTCATTGGCCATTCCAGTTTGCAGGGCATATCAGATCTCCACTGTCACCTACTGATTTTATCTGTGCAGCTGGGAGTTCTGCAGTGATCCAAGATGTTAAGATCAGTGTTAACACCTCCCAGAGCAACTGCACCAGACCCTCCATGTCTAATGCATGCTCATTTCTCACTTCTGCACAAGTAACTGTGTTTATAACGAGCAGCTGCTGTTTTATGTCCTATTCAGCAGTTGGATAGGATAACTTCCATTACTATAATAAGATCTGAATAGATCTGTTACCTTTCTTTTGAACTAAAAAATGAATTTGCTTTCTAGTGGTTCTCTATGCCATTGTCCCTGCCAAATATCAGACCATAAATCTTGTGTATATTCCATGTGCACTGTCCTTACCTCTGGGTATTTCTACTTAGGCCCTCTCTTACCAGTGGCCAATGACAGTAAATTGCCAGTAAGGAATACAAACAGCTTTTATACCTTTTCTCTTTTTTTTTATAATAAATGCAGGGGTGGCAGCACCAGAGACTGCAACTTCCCTTGGTCACTCTGAAGAACAAACCAGCACTACTGCGACTGCTGTGCCCAGGCACAGTTTGAGAAGGGATGACATGAAGAGACCTCCCGAAAACAAAACAGCTTCCAGCAGCCCCCACAGCCATGGGAAGGTACTGCCACACGTTCAGAGCTGGCTCTGAGCTGAAAGGAGTCCAGGAGTGCAAGAAGAGAAGTTAAATTTTCTGATTCTCCCATGCAGATCCAAAAAAGGCTTTCTCATTCCTGGAAAGCAGAGCTGCAGTAACATCCTGTTCATTGTCTCACTGAACAAGTCAAACTCCAGAGTTTTGGGCAGCTGAAAAGTAGAGATAAGAGCATTTACACTCCTCTGACTTAGCAACTCAGCTCAAGCAGTAAACTCTAGAAAGCCTGTGTAGAACAACCCTTGAAATGCTTCCTTCACAAAGGTGAGAGCAAAGTAAATAAAAACCTCATGCTCCTGACTTATTGTGAAACTCCCCCTTCTCTTTGGTGGCACCACACGAGCACGTCAGGGATACCCCTGGAACACAAACCAGGCTCATATCCAAACACAGCCTGCCACCCTGGGAAGCAGAAAGTCATACCCAGGTACTGAGGCTTACATGTGGAGGGCTGAAAATGACAGTTTGCCTAGGACAGAATCTGTAAGAATTATTCTTTTTTTAAACAGAAAAATTATTTCTATCTTTACAAAGAGATTAATGCTTTATCAGTTTTGAGGCTCTTCTCTGTCATGAATTTTTTCTTTCTAACTAGACAGAAATATTGAATATGTGCAAAATGACATTTAAGGGATGCACATTTTGCCAAGAACATCAAACTGAGTATTGCATTAGCACACGTATTCAATGTTGTTAAACAGGACACTTAAAATGGTGTGTTCTGACTTGTACATTTCCCATTCCCACAAATACTGCCTGAATCTCCTCAAAAGCAATGAAAGACACCTGTGTTAGTTTAAACAAAAGGGATGAGGGCACAGTTTGGATACACCAGCAAGTCCTTCAGCATTAAAGACAGATATATATATAAAAGTCTGTATGTGTGTTTGTATATATGTGATTATTTCACTCACATTGTTCAACATTAAATATTTGATAGCATTTTTTAAATCAACATAGGGAAAAGCTCGATTTTTCTGAAGCATATCTCCTTTAACAAAGTTACACAAGCAGAATTGTGCTGGTAATGTCCATGGTCATTAAAATCATAATGAAGGACACTCCCGTGTCAGAGACCGAAGCTTTTTTGCACAAACTGTTCAATTCCAGCACAGGAGGAGTTCAGCTTTTACTAAAGGCTTAAGGAGAAGCTGCTTGAAGTCAAGGTAAGATTTGCCCTCACAGGGAAATGCAAACCATATCCCCAACACAGTCTGATCCAGTCTGGGTCAGCAACTAAGGAAGGATTTTCAGTAATTTCATGTCAGGAGTTGATTACTCTCCGTAAAAGGCACTGCCCAAACAGACTGTGGCTTTATTTCTCTCAATGCTATTCAGCATGACAGACTATGAGATGGAATTCAATCTAAATTTAAGCACTCTCTGTAAACTATTAATAGAAGAAAAACTGGTAGCATGAATCATCATGTGGGAGCTGCAGAGCAACAGCTAAAATATAACTTACCTTTACACAATAAATGAACTGTTGGATTTGAAAGGCCCAGCAGAAGTCACTTGATTCTTCTTCACTTGAACTATTCTCATTTTATTCTGAAGAGCAATGAGAGGGCAACCCTTATTTAACTTGACAAAATACACATTGTGTACAAGCCAGTTTTGTCACAACACAAACTGGAGACAAAAAGGAGCTGCTGACCCTACTCCCCACCACTCCTGGCTAGGGAAGAGCGTGTGCTGGAAATGTTGGTGCAAAATGACACAACTTTTCAGGGGTTTATAGGGTTGGGCTCATGTTTTAGCACCCATTTCAAGGCCAGCTGTACCTCTGGCCAAGAGCAGAACGGCACCAAACGTTTCTTTTGCGTTTTGTCTCTGCCCAGCCCCAAGCCCAGCTGTGTTCTTTTCTCGGAGCAGCCGTTTCGGGGGGAATTTTTTGCAGCTCCTGGACTCCAGAGCTGACAGTGCAAAGCTTTGATTTTGCAGACACAGCCCTGGCTATGCCCAGTGCAGGCTGTGCCCTGGTGCAGCCCATGGACTCTGAGTGTGGCCCCGTGGAGACGCAGCCTGAACTCAACACAGTGGCATTTTGGTGCTCTGTGGGATATTTATTTTTGAAAAATATGATATTGTCAACAGCTCAGTGAAATTGTCTCCAGACTGTTATGTCTCCTTCTCAAGTTTCCTTCATTTTTAAGAGCTTAACTTTTAGGCTTCTGGCGCGAGGAAAGAGCCTAAAATGGTTTAAGAAAAGGACATAAACAAGGGAGTGAGCTATGCACAGCACTGGAGAGAAGCACAAATAGTGCCCCACGCTATAGAATCAATGCAGATGTCTAAGAGCAAAAATACTGGGATGAGACACTACTGTGTCCAACCCTATTTTCATAATGAGATTAAGAAGGTTCCAAAGAATTCAAAATCCTGAAGGAAAAAGGCCATTTTAGAAAAGTTGACATTGTATTTTTCAAATAGGGCATTTCATATACAGAAATTCAGTTCTACAAAAACAGTTAAACAATGGTGACACAGGGGAAATAGTAGAAAAAGGTTAGTAAAAACCTTAACCTGGATTAGAATTGGTGGCACCAGTCCCTCATCTGCTTCTTTAAAAATTCTTAAACAAGTTTTTTTTCTGAACAAAGACTTGCTTAGGAGAAGTTTCAAATCAACTCTTCTAACAGAAATGAAACTAATAAAAATATTCATTAGACATAAATGCTCTTCTTAATCTTGAGCTGCCAGGCACAGAGACACTAATTAGCCAACTTGCCCATTCAAAGTGCTGGCCTGCAGCACCAAGCAGGAATTTATAGAGAAGGTACTGGAGCTTCCTCAATGCCATCACAACTTTCCAAGCAAACTCAAAGGAGAATTCATTCACTCAACCTTTAGTATTGAGGATGAAAAAGAAAACCAGCTTGAGATATGAGAACATCTCAACATGAAATGCTGGGCTCAAGGAAAGATAGAGCTGAAAAAACAACACAAAGCACTGAGAGAGGGAGCTGAGAGGGGCACAGGATTCCGTTCCCTTTTTGTTTGTTTTTTAAGCACTACCAGTAGCTGCTGGCTGTAAATAGCTTCCTAATTAATAAAGTTAAGAAAGGAGTTAACTTTCAATGATAAGGGTCTCCTCTAGAATAATTCTGTGTGGTAATAATGCACATCTTCATGAGCCCCTCTGATCTCTGCCCTCTGTAGAACTCTCTGCAATAGACAGGATTTAATCCAAGTCTCTTCTGTCCATCAAAGCAATTGTGAAATCCTTTAGCACAATTTCAGCAGAAGTTCTGTATTGCTAACTTCTTCCACAGAATTTAACTGCAGAAAACCCACGACTCCAATATCAGCTTTCGTGATTTAATACAATGGAATATTATATTGCTGCTGTTTCTGAGGTATTTCTTTTACTATTCTACATAGCTGCAGCTTTTTGTTACAGTAAGATCTTAAAAACTAATGAAGCAATTTTATTATATTCAACTTAGACACACTTATGGAGTCGGTTTCACATTTTAAACAAAATTTTTTAGTGACATCTTGGAAGGCAATCCATGAAAATACTCTGGTAAGGGAATATTATTTCAGTGGATATGGGAAAGAGAAGTTGCAGCTCTACAGGCTGTGCAGACCCTGCAGTTTTAGCATCCCTCAGGCCTGGCCCATGTCCTGCCCATTGCACATGGACAAGTCCCTCCCGTGGTGCTGCCATGCACTTGCTACAGAAAAGTAAAACATCTATTTTCTGATATAAGTCTACTACACTATACTTCTGAAACATGTATTTGCAAAAGAAGTACGAAAACTGAAGATCCATGCTTAAAACCAGGATATAAATCCTTGTTCTTAAACCACACACCTCCAGCAGCTCCAGACACTGCAGGAAGGACTGCAAGGAGTTCTCAGGGAGAATATTTCCCCTCAAGAGAGGAGAAACAAGACACTTTCTTGCAGAATAACATTACTGAGGCAAAGACTTTCCTGGATTGCTGAACAGTCAGAAAACACCACACAAAATCTCAAAAAGGTAGAATTAAAATACCTTTACTAGCCAGTGCCTTTCAGAACAATATTTACAATAATTAGGGGCTCAATCCAAAACTCTGGATACAATTTATTCCAGAGCACTTGAAATTAAAGCTCCGAACCAGCATTTGAAAACAGTTACCATCCAGGATGTTTTGAGACCAAACCAGGTTTAAGGTGTTCTAAGCTTTATTTTCACCTGGAGAATTGATGTTTAGGCTTCTGCTTTAAATAGTCTGAACTGTTCTAGAAATTAAGTCCCCAACCTCTCTCCAGCCCAACTCCTTTAGAGACAGAGAGGGAATGAGCACACAATTGCCTTACTTGGGTTGGGCTAAGTAATTCTAATCCTGCAATGTATTGCAGAAGTTGCCTAGACTGAACATATTCTCTGCCATTTCCTTCTCCAGAACAATACAGGCTAAGCAGATGCCTTAAACATGTCCCTCTTATCTGGGGTATCACTGTCTTATCACTTAAAACCCTTTGGGGGTAGATCCTGTAGAGGCTGCTGGTGTCCCAAGAGAGATATGACTTCCAAAAAAATCCTGAGGTTATGAGCACACCAGCCCTTGGCACACACTCCTCACCTCCACCATTGCTTCCTGCAACACTGCTGAAAAAACAGTGCCAGAAGCAGCGTGAGAACAGCCCCCTGTGCAGGCCTTCACCCAAGAAAACAAACACACATTCCGCTATTTGCAACCTTTATTTCATGAATAATTAAGAAGAAAACATGGCAACATTGGCAAATTGAAGGCATACATACTAAATACTCATACAGAATACATTATGGAGAAAGTAAATGCCCAGGTCTTTAGTGGTCCTTGCAAACTGAAAGCATATTGGGTCCTCCAAAAGGTTTAGCTTAACTTAGGCTTGCTGACTTTTCAAGTTCCAATCATTACCAACTCGTGCCTTTCAAACCAGAAACGGTGAAATACAATTGGAATACTCATTCAAATTCTCCTCAAACCTGTATTTCTCAGCTCTAACCAGAAGCAAACAAAATGTTTTTGTTCCTCCTTGCCATTTAAATATATACACTAATACACCAGCCTAAATACTCAAGACACAAGCACTTGTTGAAATACGTTCCATGCTACTCAGAACCTGCAGGAGTACATATCTGTACACACATTTATACATGTGGGTACATGTGTACATTTATGCAAAGCCTCTCTCTATGTAAGATGTGTGTAAACTATTCAAAAGGGTTCTGGAAAGAAGCAAAGTACTTGCACTTGTCTAGAAGAATTTCTAAACCCATACATAGACTGACATACAACAGCTGTGGTCCAAGGAAGAGTAAAACCAATACAAATCAGAAAAGCTGGAAGGATGAGAAGAGCTTTTAGAATCACTGGGGTTTGTATCATCTTTAAAGGCCATGGAAAGTGAGCTTTAAAGTAGCTATTTAGGAGATATCATTACTGGCTGCAGTGTCATCTCAAACAAGGTTAGTCCTTATCCAGTATAGTGCTGTGAATTCAGAATGATGCATCAATTAAATTCTGTTCTTTCACCAAGTCCAAAATTCATTACACTGTTCTCTCAGTTCTGCCTCACACCTGAACTGGAAGTACCCTTGTCCAAGCGGTGGAGGGTACCAATTAATGCCCTTCTGGGTTTGATCAGGAGAGTTGTCCAGTATTAAATGGGGTCACCGACTGATTTCAGATACACTGAACAACTCCTGATCATTACTGACCTAAAGTGAACTTACAGTCTGGAGGCAAACTAGTCTATGCCTTGTTTAGTAGTGTTATACTTTCTTCCCATTAGATAATACACAGAAAAAAACATATTTCTGTTCAAAAAAAACCCTTCAGATACATATAAAAGTGCTACTCATAGACAGAAAAATTAGCCTTACAATACACATAAAACCAAAAGTTTCTATCAAACTGAAATGTTGTAAGTTACAAGGATTGATTACTTGAGTATATTACAGGTATTTGTTTCCTCCTAGCTGAACTGATTCCCAAGTAACCATCCTAATTGAACATATGCAATAATTGGAAACCATTAAAAGCCTCCAGAGAAATTTCAACAGTGAAACAAAAACAAAACAAAACAAAAAAAACCAACAAAACAAAAAAAACCAAACCAACAAAACCCACAAAAAACACCACCCAAAAAAACCCACAAAAAAAATAACCAAACAAAAAACCACACACACAAAAAAAGTAAAGAAGAACCCCTTTCTCCCCACTTGTTGAAAGAGTTCAGAATCAAAAATGGACTATTCCATTATTGCAAGTGCAGTCCACAGTCAGAACGGGTCAGTTCATGAACTGTGGAACCAGGACTGCCAATGGCTCCTGTGCAGCAGGAAATGTCTGCTGGGCTCCCTCACTACCATATAAATACACCAGTTACATGCAGTTAAAATAATATATGGATCACTAGGGTAAAAATGCACATCATACATTGCTGTGCTGGGGCAGGGCAGGTTCCAAGCCTTGACTTCCCCAAGCACCTTCCTCATATTCTAGAACTATGCAAAATACAAAAGCCTTAGAAAAGTGCAACAAAACTAGCTTTATGACATTTTCCTTTCCTTTTCCATAAATACAATCTCATAAAAATATTATTAAACAGAAACATACTTCCCAGTGGAGAACTAATAGGCCACGTTTCAGCTCTCAGTAAATGATTTTGCCTAAACTGAAACCCCCTGAAAATAGGGGATTAAAATGAAACTAGCTTAATTGCATCAGGCTGCTGTAATATTCTGCCAGAAAATTACCCTTCTGCATCCCCAAGTCCTGCTGGGACTGATGGGAACTTTCTGTGCAACTCTGAGGCAGATAGTGGCCTTTGGGTAAGGAATATTCCAAGCAAAAGCTAATGTCAGTTGGAAGGAAGTAATCTAGTATTCATAGGTTTTACTAAAGTTTCATCGGGAGGAAATAATTCTAATATCCCAGAATGAATTAGCTCAAGGAGATCAGGACAGTGGCTTTGTCAAACCGAGTTCAAGGGTACTGCATCCAAACAACTGGTAAGTGTAGCAAAAACATAAGGAAAAAAGGACTTGTATCAATAAAACAAAATCAGAACTGTACAAACCTCGACCTTTTAAGTTATTTAGCATTAATTATCCACAGCATACTTGCTACATAGTCCAGATGCTTAATGTCTTGGGTTAGATAATTATAGAGTGTACTACAAGGCTGATTCTGAAATCAGGGAACACAACAGAAGAACCTTAGATGAAGGAGGGGCACAGCAAGCCACACAGTAATTTAAAACCCATTCAGCCACTCTCCTGTGAAAGCAGAAACACTATTAAAGATATCTTGCTAAATAGGGACAATTAAATGTATTAAGAGATGTCTGTGTTTTGCCAGTCAACACACACTAACTTGGGAAAGCACAATGGCATGCCCAGCCCTCATGGATGATGAAGACACTTTAATAGCACTTCTCACCAAGTAATTTCTCAAACTGGTTAATGCTAGCTTAAAGAAAGGGATATATTAATCTAGCTTAAAGAAAGGAATTGCAGAAATAGAGCTCAGCAGAACATAAAAAAATCAAACAGAAATAAATATTTACCAAGTCAAGGGAAGGACCACAAACAAACTATACAGTTAACTCAGTCCATACATGAGCATGACTGTTTTAAGGTCCTCTTTCTAGACCCCCTCAGCATAAGTCACAATAGGCAAAAAGTAGCATGAAGCTGTACAACTGGATTCCTTCCTAGAATTTTGCCCCTTTAAGAGCTCCTGCCTGGGGCTGTGCTAGTTGCAAGAGGCAAAGAAGAAGTGAAGCCACCACAGAGGTCACAGGAACACAGTTTAAAAGGTGTAACTGCACCACTTCAGCCTTTGGAAGGAACTGTCACACACCACCTGAACACCAGGAAGTGTCCCCAGACCAGGAACAGGCAGGAAGGAAAACACCCACAAGATCTCCAAATCTCCATCTTCCCAAACAATCTCGGTTAAAACTAGGCCGGAATAAAAACTGTGCCCTGGGCCAAATCTGTACAGATATAGAATTGAGTGAAAGTAATCTTCCGGTGGTGCAAAAGAACCCAGAAGTCTGGAGTGTTGAAACTGAAAAAATAGCTAAGAACTGAACACTGAGATCAGCAAGAGAAATGAGTCCCCAATGTCACAGCTACACTATTCACAAGGCAGATCCTCAGCAGCTGAAACCACTGTACTGCACCATTACAGGAGGGGTCCAATTTATTTCTCCTCACACACCTAAAACCAGAGCATCATTGCTGCCAGGGACATTAATAGCAATTTATACCAATAAATTAAAGCAGAGATCATTTAGTTCTGGCAAATTAAGGGCCTTCTAAGACACGATGATGGACTTTACAGAAAAACACAAACAGTGGAAATATTTCATAAAATTGGAGACAAAAAATTATCAGAAACACTACATGTAACTCGAAGAATATATTTTATGCAAAAGAGACAAAAATCTACCTTTAAATCAAAATATGTCATAATTATATACTATATTCTGGATAAACTATGCACAAACACAACTTTAAAAGTGAAAATTTCACTCAGTTTTTCAGAGGTGTAAGACGTTTTTTGTGAGGGCCAGAGATTCACACTGGAGATACTAAATTAGTGTTTCTATTGAAACAAACAGCCAAATCAAACTGGATTAAACAAAACCAACTGCAAACCAAATCAAGTGTAACACCTATGGAAGTGTTTCCATCCAGAGGATGACACAGCTGCACCTGCATCAGGATGTCCCACAGCTCCATTTTGTTGCCCACCCTACAGCTGGCCATGAGTAACCCTGATATTCTACAGCACAGGCATTTGCAAGGCACATAGTAAAATATAAATGGATGACAATGGATTTTCAGTACATTCAGAAATATCTTCTGGATTAAAAGGAAAGTAAATCAGCATAAACTTGCACTTCACATGAACAAAAAACCAAGCTGTTTCAGGATTAACTATGAACTGAAACCAAAGACAGCAGTATATTTATTCCACATCCAGAAGGGCTACTGCTTTTTTCCTCTTGGACAACTGAATGTGGTTCGAACCTTCAGAAAAAGCCACAGTGCAGAGTGCAGCAGGGCATTGTGTTTGCTTTAGATCTTCCACTGCTTCATTCCTTCCCCTGGGCAGCTGTGCAGCACCTCACATGTAAAGGCTCAGATACATCAGGACACAAAAACCTCTTCATGAAGCCCAGGGTTCCTGGGCGGGTTCACAGAGTTTTAACAGACATCACACCAAGAAATTTACACATCTCTGAAGTTTATAACAAGATCTCTTCTATAATTACTGCTAGCTTTTCTCTCTCCCTCTTTCTGAAGACCAGCAGCTCGTGTTTTTAATAGAAAGGATCTGGCAAACGTGATTTCTCCTTTGACAAATGGTTACACTCTCAGGATTATTGCATTTAAGGACTCTGACAACATTCCAGGTAAATGAAAATTACCATTGGACAGAAAAAAAATTAGCTCAAAGCTCAAATTACCTCACCAAAACATGTAACAAGTGAATTTAGATCAAGAAATGCTATCCTTTTCATTAGAAAAATATTTTTTTTTAACTCTAAGGCAATGAATAAGACAATCACAGATAAGGATATCTGTTCAGAGGATAAACAGAAGGGTTTTTAAACACTGATTGGCAAAATCTGGAATTTAATGCTAGGAGATAGAAAGCAAGACAGCAGTAATGTGTATTTCCACTAAGACTATTCTTATTGAAACTAATGAAGTAAAAAAAATTTGGAGAAATATAGAGGAGAGGAAAATGCATTTCAGACTTTTATTAAAATCTATTAATGAAGATCTTTCTGTTGAAACATCTCTTGCAACAATTGTCTTTAGATTATGCTGGCTCTTCAAATGCACCAATTAATAATCTGAGGGTCTCTACTTCTAGTTCTAAAGAGCTGTAAGAATGTTTGAGACACTGCTGCTCTGAAAACTTCTCCAAAGGCCCTCAGCACAGCTTAAGGAGTTATTTTGCAAAGTTCCATAATTCTCACAGGCACATATCAGTGTAAATGTGTATTCTTCTACAATGCTAGAGACATGCTGAATTATTACTCTTCATGTGGGCTATGTTCTTTAGATGATGGGGTTTTGGATTTGGCAATACTTTTGAGTTAAATCTGTGCTTTTATACCATGAAGAAGTTTCACAGATGCCAAGCACAGTTGCATTCACTGGGTTAACATCTATGACATTCAAACTGTCCTTAACAGTCATAAGAGCACCATAGAACAGATTTATTTTCTTTACAATGGGGTTACTGCTGAAAGAGCCTGTGCTTATAAATAGCAGCTGTTACAGAACTCACTGCTCAAGTTGGCTTCTGCTTAATATTAATGAGACGTTCCGTGGCTGAACTGCTGGGAAGTGTTCAGAAAAGCAAGAGGCAGAAGCAATGACAGAGTGAAGTCTCCCCTCGATTTGACAAACAAGATTACAACAAACAGCTCGTGACAAATGGAGCCATGAAACTGTTGGGAGCCATTAACATTCCACACCAGGCCCTGAAGTGCCAGGACGGATCAACTCAATGATCACTAAGGCACTTAAACTCTTTTGCCCAAGAGCTGCTAAATGAATTCAGGTACATTTTCAGGAAAAAAAAAAAAGAAGTTGAGCAGACTAAAGTTTCTCAATTCCTTCCTTGTGACAGTGAGTCATTTCCACGCAGTATTTGAGACTACTGGGTGTACACACATTACATCAGTTCCTCCATGGTCCTTCCCAGAGAACATCTCACCTTCTGTCACTCAGACGAGGATGTGCAAGACCAGTGAAAAACACACAAAAACCATGGCAAAGCTGGATTTTGACACAAACTACTTCATTATTACATCTTATTGAGAATATCTTCTCTGCAAGGGAAATGCTATCCCAGTTCCAAACTTCTCCCACAGATATCCACGACGTGTGCTCGTATTGCTGTAGAGGAGAGCCCGGGGTGGCTGTATGTGCTGCACAGGCAAAGGAGGAAGAGAGCAAAGAACAAGCCAGGCAAGGGGTGATCATCGATTCATCTCTGTTAGAGTGGAAGCACAGGGACTTTGCACAGATTCCTTGAAGTGTAATGTACCCTGAAAGCCAGGAGTTGCATGTGCTAGTCTTAACAATCCATAAGATAAAGATGAAAGTCACATCACTGTGACAGAGGTAGGCTTATAATGAAGCTTTAGAATGAAGACTTCTTCTGTGCCAGATTTTTCGAGGTATCAAGAGCACTTTTCCCCTCAATTTGTCATTATGGAATCAAAGCTTGTTTTCCTAGAATATTGTGCACATTTTAAAGGATGGAAAATAGCTGTATAGGCAGTAACTAAGTTACCATTAAGAACTCTACTGAAATGGGCTGCCATATGCTGTGGGTAGAATATTCAGAGTCTGTGGAATCAGGATGCTACAGAAAGTTCAGTAATATGATGCCATGTTATCCTTTTCCTTCTCAAAGCTTTATCTGTACATTCAGTCTCCTATATGCCAGAGGAAGCATTCATCTCACTCTCTCAGCAAAGAAAGTTGCAGGAAGTCTGACTGGAAAGGCAGCACAGAAGTAGTTCAGGCTCTTTAGGCTACATAATTAATCTGAATAGCTTAATAACTTGGGTTATTCCAAGCACTGTGGCAACAAGTTCTTGCTTTTAAACAGTTGTTTCCACGCTTAGTAGCTGAAGCAATCTGAGGCAATCCATGATAGTGTCACTGAAGCTTGAGTGGACTCAAATATTGCCAGTTTTCAGTGAAATGGGGATTATTAGCGTTTCAGTAAGATTTCCATTTGGTAGCTCATGTTGGTTGTATCCCATGGATCTGTCCAATGATTAGGGTTCAGGTTTCAAAGTATTTGTAAATTGCTGTAACATACAGCATGACATTCTGCCAGTCTGGACGCTCAGTTCGCACCATTTCATTGATGTCCTGTCACAGAAAACAGATTGGTCAAAATCAGGAATGAAAACCCCGAGAGCAATGTGGCAGTGTTTTCACACATTCCTGGGAATGGTAAATCTGTCAAGTTTCCACAATTTAAAGTACTGATGGAGAAAGCTGTTTTCTTCCATACATTTTGGTATTACTCACAAAATGTAATGAACAGCATATCTGTAGATAGTTCTTTTGTTGACTTAAGATTGAAGTGCCTGATGCTGTGCAGGCTCAAGCTGTCCCCCACTGAGTACAGCTGGTACAATAGTCAGACTTTAGTGTTCACATAACCCTGCACCAGCCCTGCAAATCAACACAACCTACTCAGGAACAGTGAGCCACAGAATCAAGGCCCAGATATTAATTAAAGTTCAAAATTCCCATCAGGTTAAGCATCAATAAATAATTGACTCCTGTCTACCCTCTTCAGCACATGTACAAAGCAAAACAGAGTGATGTAGTTCCTAGTGACTTCTGTTTACTGTAAGGCTGTTTGAAAGCTTTGGATGCAGGAATCTCCAGAACTCAGCAAAGAAGTTGTGAGTTCTTTCAGCTGAACACCTTCTTCAGAGAATGAGTAACTTCTACTTGCATGCCACTCCTGTTTACATACAGCAGTTTTCACACCCTTCTTAACCCCTTGCTCATGTAATATGGATGAGACAGAAATCCACAAACCTAAAATCACACACCGTGTGCATGTAGGTATGTAAATAGATACTAACTTCTTCAGATGGATACAATTTGCCTGTTTAGAGTATCTATAATGAAGTACATCACAAAAGGGAAGGGCAGACAGCAGCCATTTGGATGAAGGCTGAGTTATGCAAGATTTCTGCAGTTATTTTCCACAATCTCATTCTTACATCAGCACTTTGTAAGAAACTTCCACATCTCAAATCAGTGCCAAAGTCAAAGTACGAAAGCCCAGGAGTTGCACTGCCATTGTCAGCAAACACAATGCTGGGGGGCTAAAAGCACTGATAAGGATCAAGGAAAGTGTTATTTTTAAAAACTCTGTTGTGCTGTTAGTTGCTAACTATGGCAGCTTTGTTAGAATTTAGGCTGCAAAAGTATCACTTAAATCTCATTTCTGATAATGGCCATTTCAGCTGAGTTTTTGTGATCACTCACAAGGGTTTGGGATACTCCCAATTCCACACCTTCAGAAATACTCCTGTTCTAGTAAACACTCTACTACTGAAAACTAATTCTTTTACTCTAAAATTTGTGTAAGACAACTTTTAAACAATCACTGAAGAAACCTTAGAACTGTTTGCAATGATGACAAATTAAAAGTCTAAACTTAAGAGGCAAATCTCAGCTCTCACACTATACTGAGAAAAAGGAACAAATTACATTGCTTGATTTGTAGCTCCAGCGTTCAAAAAATCCCAAATAATTTAAAAGTAGGTCAGAGACAGGACAGATTTAATGGATTCTTGAAAATTGCATTCTAAAATTATTCTCAAACAAATCCATTGCTGTTATTGATATTTATTTTCATATTGGGAGAGTTGGTGAACCTTCCTTTTAAAGCTTAACTGGTCTATCTCAGTCATTATTTAGTGCAGTTTCCTCTAGCTGAGCTCACCTGCTGCTATTTTTAAGTATAAAAATCCAAATCTTTTGAGACTACAAAATAGAGTCATTTTGATATTTATAAATGGGTCATAATTCATTCAATATGCATTTAAATCTTACCAGAGTAGATTTGATGCCAACACTTTCAGCTGCCTGAAAAGCCAAAGTGAAATTTCTTCTCTGCATGAGATACGAAAACATGTTAGAAGACAAGAAAATACTATTTCTAACATAACAAAATGGTCTTAAGAATGGTCATAATAATGCTACTGCTTTTGCTTCAAATGGCGTCTATAATTTGAGTACAGTAATTTAAAAGAGTCACAGGAATGAATGTGTTTAATATCATCCAAAAATTTATAAAAATTTTTATTAATTGCCTGTTCAGAAGAAATGCTGAATGTCATTGTCAGTGAAGAACAACTGAGTTATAAAATACTAAAGAAAATATTATTTATTCTCTAAAAAGCGTAAATAAAAAAAATCTCTTCATGTATTAATGAAATAATATTTTGTTTTTAGGATCTATTATCATTAATTGTACATCCTGGGCTAACCAGCAGATAGGAACTGTGGCAGACCAGAATACACAGAGATGATTTGGAAATCCCAGTAACACTGGGATTTTTAGAACTCAAATTAGTTCATTGGTCTTTATTAACTCATATCAACTAAAGCATTGCAGTCCTGGGAACGGGATTTTTAATGTCTTACCTTGTCCTGGCTGTTCAGTTCTTGATAGGGAATATGGGCTGGGAGATAAGTGTGGAGAACTGCACAGAAAGCCAGGCCATCATTCCAGCTGCTGCTGAAGTTTGTGATGTCAATATTCTTGAAGAGAAAAAAAAAATTAAAATCATAATCTAACAATTATTACATGCTACCAATCCATCAATACTTCTTTTTAGTATCTTCAAAGAAATTGGCAGAGAAAGGGCACAGCCCAACACCAAAGTTCTGTGGTAAGAACTGCACTACTAACAGAGGAAAACAAAATAATAAAGTGATAAGAAAGTCAGTTATTTTATATAATTATTTCAGGTAATATTAAGTCCTCCCTCAAAAAAGAGTGCAAAATGTGTGCTTGAGTGTGTGTTAAAAGCTGTAAAATGTTGTGCTAGAGAACGTAATGGATTTGGTGCAACTGTACACCCCAAGACAGAAAAGCAAAGGAGTCAAAGACTTGTACCCCAAATCCCTGATCAGACAATGTGCTCCTAGCTCTGTTCATGTTCATTCCATTTTCTGCTTCTACTACATTCATATCCAGACAAAATTTCTAAATGATGAGGAAAAGTATTTTTTCTTCCAAACAAACCATTTCTCTATAGAACCTGATGTGAATAAGATCACAAACAAAAGTTAACTTTCATTTGGAAATAAAGATGTTCCAGCAGATTTAGTGCTGACAGCAGCAGAGAATCTTTGGGATTGAAACTGAAATTGAAAACTGCTGTCTTGCACTCTTGATCTTTTAGTTCCCGTAGGAAACTCAGTGGCACTGGTAAATGCATCTCCTGAGACTGTATAAATTATTGTAGAGTCAGCCCAGTCCAAAAGAGTTATGAACAAGATGCCTCAGTGACCTTTTAAATGACTGTATATTTGGCTGTTGGCAGTCAAACAATGTCAGAGAGGCTAAGTGGATAGCAGTCAGTTTAAACTTTAATTAGGAAACAACCAGTAACAACAATATATCATATATCTTTTACACTTTCATGGAGAAATATAAATATGCTTTAATATCTAACTCACTTAACTGGGCTCAAGCAGAAGCTTACTTAGTTTTCAAAGTTTTAACAGCAGGAACTAAAACTCCAGTCACAGAAGTGCAGGATCCCAATCACCTGAGCCAACCTTTCACCTGACAGCAATTCAGTCATCATCATCATCAGCTGTCTTGGACAAGACACTAAAACTGGTTATTCCTAAGGCAGAAAACTCCACCCAGAGCCAGTGTTCTGTGCCAGGCAGTCCGGGGCACTTGGACTTCAAATGAACAACAACCACAATCTCCTCCAACAGAGGGGAAAAAACAAAACTCTGGGCAATTTCTAGAAGAATGTGAGGGAAATCTAGGTTTCCTGCTCAGCTTTAGCACTTTTGCTGTGAAGTGGCCCCAGTGCAGGCGGGCTCTGGGCTCAGTGTACGTGCTGGGGCTCACAGTGCTGCACACGGAAACGGCGCCGGAGACCCCCGGGCTGTGGGAACAGCTCTGCACAGGCTTCCTCCAGCCACACGGCTGGGAAAAGGCACAAGCAAAAGGGAAAAAAAGTGAAGGGAGGAGAAAAAAAAGAAAAAAAGCTCTTTTCTCCTCAAGAGAGACAGGAAATTGGATTTAAATTAATGCCTGGTTAAAACTTTCTCAGTGTTACTTAAATTAAGGAAACACATGCAACACATAGTATGAGGTTTTAAGGGGAAAAAAAAGGGAAAAATGTCAGATTGTTAAAGCCAATAAATTTCTACATGTGTCCATTTACAGAAGTCACTTTTTGGAAAGTGCTTTCCTCCTACCCTGTACCCAAGAAGGCCTCAGGCTCATATCTGTGTCAGTAAGATGGATAAAGGTAGGGAGAGGGGTTTTTCTCATTATAAGCGTGTGTGGCAAGCTGGCTATAAAAATCAGGTGTGAATGATCGTGTTTGCTTTGCTATACAATCCACTGAGGGAGAAAAACTCAAACCCTGGTTTTCACCTCTTGGCTGAAATGTTCTCCCTCTTTCCCTGAGATGACCAAGTGATGTGGGAAGGGGAGGAGACAGATGCACACTGGCATTGCCACAGTGAAATTACAACAAGCAAAAGTCAGCTTCCCTTAAACATTACAACTGTACAAACTAAAAACTTCACTTTAACTATTAGTAAGTATCCATGGAATGCTGAATTTTTAATACAAACTTTGGGGGGGAAAAGGGCCACTTAAAGTGCACCTACAAAAGTTTGGTTGGTTCTCAAATAAAACCAAACTCAGAATATCCCATTTTTTCTAAATCATCTTGTAGGGTCCAGCTTTTATTATTAAGAGAACAAGCAGAAAACAAACCCATCATCCAAGAATTTTAATGTATCCAGAGAAGCTGAATTAAATACAACGGAAGGAAACTATTAAAAGGGACTGGTTTCTGTTTCCAATTGCTCTAAGCATTATGAATTATTATTACCTCTCAGACTAAAAGAAGTATAATATTGGTCAGACAGTAAAAACAAATCTAGAAATGGGACAGATTGTCATTTAAACTGAAAATTTAATTTTTCATGTAGGGCTTTGAGCACATAACTGGCACATTTAAATACAGTAAATTTTATTTCCTAAATGCTTTTAACTACTTGTGGTTTTTTTGAAAAAGCTTGGTCAGTATAATGAAATCAATCTTGCATTAAGCTCCTATTTCTCAAAGAATTGATGGTAAACAGAACATCAGCCTAAAATCTCTGACATAATTTCTTCTTTGTTACTGCTTTTATTAAGTAATTGGCTCTATTAAGAGAATTCTGCTGGAATCTAATCTAGAATTATTCTTCAAGACATTTCAGACCACAAAGCATTAAAGTAACTGAAGGACATACTCTCAGATAAATTGTCACATGAGGAATAAGCTTTTCTGGAGATAAATGAACTGGAAGGGGATTTATCATGCCTTGTCTATTAATGACTAATAGGTAGGATGGGAGTGAAGCCACCTCTAGTATTTGGAGTAGATGGTTTTTAAAAAGGCAATTCTAACAAAAGTTAAGCAACAGACCATTGTCATAAAGATCTGTGGAAGACACTTTCCAAGCAGGAGTAAACAACTCCTGGTTAAAAATTTGTAGGACTTTCTGGAGACAGAATATAAAAATACAAAGTGAAAAATAGATGGTAATAGAACAACCTGGTAGATCCACAACTATGAAGGATTTCAAGCACGACTCCAGCCCATATTGAACTGGAAACTGCAGAGCAGGAGCAGTCACCACAAAATGAGGATTCCCTTGAATTCATATAGAAAAAAAAAGACTAAGATCAGTATTCCCCATGAAACTTTCTACATTGCTTAACAGACTGGCCTCTGCATAACACCAATCTAAGATCTCTGCAAACCTATGGCTTTTCTAAAATTCATATTTTAAAGTGGTTTTAACCAGCATACTGCTAATATTAACGTTTTCTCCTATTGCTTTTTGCAATAATTCTAAATTAATAGAGGGTCTTCTAAAGTCAGTGAAAATACTTTTTAAAAACAAAACCAAGAAACAGATGTTAACTATTATAACCCAGTAACTCCTTACTTTTTTTTATCCTCTCAGAAAACTCCCACAGCTAAAAAACCTCACAAACATCAAGAACCCCAACTACAGAAAACATGGTTTCTAACTTGCAGTTAAAATTTAGAACAAAGTAATTTTAACCACTTTTTTAGACATATTCCCAGCTTCGATCTCCCTGAACTATGGACATCAGAACTCCAGCAGAGGAGCATCCTGCACAGCAGCTATTTCTCCATCCCTTGTTCTGCACAACGAAGAGGGATTCCCACATCTAAACTTGGTTTGGCTCTCAAAAGAGTCAGGACATGAAGAAAATAAAAACATGTGTCTATGTCTCTGTTGTATTAGTTAATTAAATAAGTGGGTTGAGAAAGCAAAACCATTAATATCATTCGGTGCTATAATATATTAAAGCCTTAAAACAAGATTTGAAGTTTAAGTGTACAGACCTTGGCAGACTTCTTCCCATGGCAGAAAATTACTAGTAAAATGCTTTTGAAAGCTTTTAAAGATACATCCACAAAAGAAAAGAGTATCCATTATAGAAGATTACAAAGGTAAACTACAAAAGAAGTGCTATCCACACTCCACAGAATCAGGATTCACTGCCTCTGAAATCATGGAATAAAGCTGTGGCTGTAGGTGAGAACATGAAAGACACAAAAGTATTTCTGGAATAGACTTAGCAGCAGTCCCAGCTACTGCCCTGTCAATCCCAGCTTCTGGAAAGGCAGTAAATGGCAAATATTGACCATCAAAACTCTGAAACACTCACTGGTAATGTTTCTTTCCATACCAAACACGTAATTTTCAGTTTGGGCACAAAGAAGAACCATAAAAGAAGCAGCCATTCTCACAAAATCCAGTAATAGCTCCGACATTAATGTACTTAGAGGTACAGACAGCTTCATAATTTATTCTAAACTTTGCCATAATTAAGTCTAACAAGTTGACATTTCTCTTGCACCAAAATCTAATCCAAACACAAAAAGGAAGCATGCCCTTCCATAACTCAACAATTTTTGGCTAAAGCATCAGCCTAAACCAAGGAGAGAAGTGCTTTGGCATCCTGACTGCTCTGATGAATCAACCAGACAGCACAGAATGCACATCCAGGAGTCAGTATTTGAACACAGGCTTACATAAGCACAGTAATGTCCTTTTCTTGTGCATTTTTAAAATCAATATAGTACTTTGAATGGAATATGACCTAGCTTAGTGTTGATAAGTTTAACAAAAAGCAAACTGAACCATTTTTTATTCCTAGTTTAGTTATTCTACATTTATTGCTCAAGCACAAATGAAACCATTGTTTGATTTCAAGGTGCATTGAGCACAGGATTCAGTTTCTTGTAAGACATGTAGCTTTGATCTGTACAGGAGGTAAAACTTAGGCCTTTGCAGCAAAAGTCTTTCCAGAAAGCAGCATTGCATGAAATAGAGAACAGGTACTACAGGGCTACACTAAGTGTATCCCTACCTAGGAAGTGTGTAAAGCTTAAAGAAAGTGGAAAAAAAATTATTCTTGTTGCTATTTTGTGACAATTGCTTTTTTGGTGTCAGACTTCTGGAAGTGAATTATCTCTCAGAACGCTGACAAAAATGGAAAATAAATTGCAATACTGGTGGAGATAAGAATGGGTAAGGATGTGTGTATCCTGTTTGTTGGTCCTCTTTTAACATGAAACATGCATGCTCACATCCTTTTGGGGACTTTTATTAGCTGTGTACTCAAAATGAAAGTAGCTGTGTTCCAGCCAGGGTAAATGCTCCATAACAGCTGGATGGGATTACTTTATGCTTTGAAGATATTTGGAATTTATGACAGTTTTATGACACTGCACATATTTTAGAGGAGCCAGGAGGATTCTCTCCTCTGAAAAATGCAGTACTTGGCTCTGTACTCTGCAGCAGTGTCAGATCCTGAGCAAAGCTAACACACGATGAAATTTCAAGTATTTTGTGCCTGTTGATCTGAAAACTAAAGGTGATTTGCTCCTCTTTCATCTAAATGCTTATCTTGAGAGCAGCTCTCCTCTCTCATGTCTTAGAGATCTGCTCAGCCCAGAATACAAAGCAGCTCAGTAACTTTGTGTGTGCAATTGTGTCAAGACTGAACAGGCTCTGGGTGGAAGTTAATACAGAACCTGCCTCTGCTAGTCCTGCACTGACCTTCTGCAGATCACCATTCTCCAAACCTAAGCTCCAAGGAGAAATCCTACCTGTGAACAACATTCAGGCAGCATGTTAAAAGCTACAATACAGCAAGAGATTAAGTAATTCAGGTTTTTACACTAGTGATTTCTCTTATTTTCATTGACTGTATCAACCTGAATTTTTTACTGAGGTCTTGAAAAAACATTTGGAACACAGTTAAATATTAACAACTACATTTGAAGGTGACTATTCATTTATTCCCCTCCAAATTTGTTTGAATAAATCAAGAAAAGTGTACAATGAAGTAATTTACAGGGTTTCTAACAGGGTTTATTCCACTATAATGGACTGAAATTAAGAGCTTCACCACACTACCATATTTGAATTATTTAGCATTCACAAAGTTTCAAGCTTCTAAAAGCAGAAATAAGTACTTAAGACTTTTAATCAAATGTTTGAAAGCAATTTTCTAGAAGGGATAGGAAAGCAGGAGTTACTTCTCTTCCATTTTACTTGAGAAGACAGAAAACCCATACCAGTTGTACCAGACAATTCTGTAGTGCTGTACTCTCCACAAATATCTTGTGAGTAAAGAAAACCTTCTCTCTTTGAAACAGGACAGACTTTGGTGTGTTTTTTGGGGTATTTTTCTTCTTTAGTATTTTATCCTGCTGTTGTTGATAAGGATAAACCAACTCCACCACACCTGGTGCTTAACAGGCTGAACCACTGGCAGTTCACCATAACTCTGTACACCTTCAAAAAATTGTAGAAATTAAGATTTGTATTTGGTTACTTCTGTGATTACTATTTGTTAGTATTTATTAGCTACTTTCCACTATCCAGTGCAAAATATAATGGTAAGGATGAAAGGCAAAACAATGCCAGAAGCAAGCATGCCTCTGTTAGAAATAGAGCTTTAACTCCATGGTTCCATCCTCCCTGTGAAACACCAACAGCTGAAATAATTTTCTATAAATACCTTTCATGCATTTATGTATAAAGACCTACTGCTGTGAGATATCACCTCCAGGTGAGAGGGAGAAAACAAGACAAAAAAAGTGATTAGTGTTGGTAATGGATGAAGAGAGGAAACACTATCTTGAAAAAAACTAAGTATTGGTAGTTTACCTAAGTATTGGTAGTTTAATATGAATAGGACAAAATTAAGAAAAGGCTTCTAATAATTTCTTTTCTTTTGCTTGTTTCCAAATGATGGTTATAATCTTCCAGGCCATTTTAGAATTTGTTATAGACTCAATTTGCAAGTATCTTTCCTTTAGCCTGCCATATTTACAGCTAATATTGGCCAAATTGGTAATATTGGATAGAAATTGGTGACTGGCTAGAAGGTGACCTGCTGCTATTCCTAGAGGGAACAGCTGGGATATTCAGGACTCATGTTCTGTGAGGCTCCTGCAGCAGCTCAGAGGCAGAGGAGGGGGGCAGCCAGCATGTACCTGCAGCTCAGGAAACTTGTGCTGGCTCTAACCCAGGTGCTAAAGCAAACAAAACAACAGTGGTACAAAGGAAAAGTAGAAGTTCTAATGATAGGAAATGCTGGGGAGAAAAGGGAGCTGTGGCAGTGTGAGACACCAGGAAGAGCTGGAGGTAAAGAGGGAATCCTGTCCATGCTTGGATGACAGGGAAGGAAGAAGAGCTGAGCACCTTCAGCAGCACTGAACGAGGAAGGGAGATGTTCATTACTCTGATGCTTGTTTACTGTTTGTTAGTTTTGAACACACAGAGTCTTAAAATAAAATTAAAATGAAGCAGAGATTCATTGAAAATAAAAAAAGAAAGAGATCCTTATCTGTTATTGATAACATTGAGATGCCAGAAATCTGGTAAGCACTGTTCACAATGAATACAGTGCTGGGTATGTTTAAAACATTAGAACACCACCAACACGGTGTTCAACCAGAACTGAATTCCAGGGCATGCTGAAAATAATCAAATTCTGTACAACAAAGAAATGAAAAATGAGTGTGCCTAAAGCAAAAGCCATTCTTCTCCCAGAGCTACTTAATATAACCTCCTGATAGTATCTTACAGTTTGAATGAAGGCATTGCAGTGGCTCTGCAGATGCTCTGTGCTTTCCCAGTATCATGCTGCAGGTTCTGAAGCAAGGACACAAAATCTCAAAACCTGTCCTTTTACCAGTGTTTATAAAACTCAAGGAATTATAAGCAGCAATCTGTAGAATCAGAAGCATATTCTTGAATGTGCACACAACTACAGAGTGAAAAGTTTGGAATAATTTCTATCACTTTTTCTAACCAGATTAACGAAGCTGTCAAATTCATCTTTCATCTCAAGACAATATGGGAAAATATTTTTGCACTTAGTTTGAGGATTTATAAAGAAATATAACATCCTGCCTTTTTTAAAATGTGGGGAAGGAGAAAGGCTCTTTCCACAAAGCTGCTTATCCTCAGAAATAGCACAGCTGAGTACCAGACGTGCCACAGGAAGAGGGGGAGGGCTTATATCACAGCCTGTCCATTGTGCTGGAGGAGGACTTTTCCTATGGATGGGCGACCATCCTGTTATGCGGCTCTCAACTTCCTCCTGCATTGTGAGCCTCAAGTCATGGAAAGAGTAAAGTTCTTAAACTGAGGATTGTGTTGGGAACTCCAAATACTTTCAATACAAGTTAACCAAACAAATACATCATGGTCAGACTATTAACATCCTGGTTTGGTTTGCTGAAGCCAATATTCTTTTGAAAAAATAATGTAATCAGGAGAACTCTGGACAGTTATCTTGTTGGTTCTTTTGGCTTCTGATAACATTTGGACCAAGTGAAAAAAAAAAGTCTGCAACCACAGTGGAAAGCCAAGTTCCAAATGCAAGACAATGCCACCTTCACAAAACAAACTCTCCCTAAGAGGCTAAATGGGAGTGCATTCAAGGACCCAAAGAAAACCCCTATGATAATTACCTATTAAAAAAAATAAATCTCTGAAATCTGAGAAATGGTACTCTAACTGCATTTGGGAAACATTCATTTAAACACTAAGTTGATAAAGTTTCAGCTCCAGTTTCAAGAGTGCAACCTGTGAAAGGCTGATTTCAAGTGTCTCGTTGGGAGGGCAGCTGCCCCCTTAAGAAAAAGCTGTGGAGCAAAGTGCCAGAGGAGCTGGTGCTGGAGCAGCACTGGGAGCACACGTTCCAAGGGGAGGTACAGGACATGCCAGGGCACTCAGTCTATGCAGTCAGGTGTGGAGCAGCCTGGCTCATGCCATGGGCAGGCTCCAGTGCCTGGCAGCCACTGAACATGGTGTTAGGCAGCTCTGCAGGTACCTGGTAGCCCTCTGTTTTCTTCTGGCACCACTTCAGCAGGGCATTCCTCTTGGAGCCTCCATATTCTCTTGCCAGGGCAGACAAGGGATCTTTCCTCTCTTCCCTAGGAACAAAGCCAGAAGAGCTTATAACGCAACAGAAACAGGTATTTATAAAGGCTTAAACAGAAGGCCAAATTCTTGGCACACTGAAAGTAGCAGGATACAGCACTTCTGACTGAAAAACAGAACACACAGGAATACCTGAAAAAGACTTTTGAGTTAGTTAGGAGTAACTCTTTCATTAACAAGTCATCCTTCTTTTTTCTTTGAACTTTTTTTACTAGATCTTTCCACCTCAATGATATTTCTTTCTAAGAGTTTGAAAAATTCAACTCACAACATAGTAAGCTCCAGCCTGAACCATTAAGCTAACTCAAGTGACTTTATTTTGTATTTAGAAAGAAAATAAACTGATGCTATCTCTTTTGCATCTTATGGCTGATTACAAATGTCACCTTGAAACAACAAGTTTGCATATGAGCAGCACAGCCTTATTAACAGAACATTTGCCTGAGACCTGGAGTTCTCAAAAAAGAAGGGGGAGATCTATGTAGGCTGATCTGCCATTTGATGTATTAGCACAATAAAAGCAGTCAATTAATTTCAATTCCAGTTTGTCAAGCTATCTTAAGTAATTTTTTCCTTAAGAAAAGACTGAGGAAGAAAAGAACAACCTACCTAAGTTGGCCATTTTTTCATGAGCCTTACATTACAAGCATTTCTTTACCAGGCCTCAGAAATGAATTCTTAGATTAAAAAAAAAAAAAATATATATATATATATAATAGAGGCTAATACTTATTTAGTGGCCTGGTTACATGATTCAGTATTTCTATAGATATTATAATAAAGAGTCTTTGACAGAAAGAGCAAATATTACACCATTATGGATATTAGTTACCACACATGAAGTGTGCCAGCAGTTGTTCTTGTTTTTAATAATCTCCACTTGGGAAATTAAAATAAGATAGTTATCAGTGAACTGCAAAGGCTTCGCCATCTGCCATTTTTAAAGAGTCTATCAGATGTAAGCAAAGTTTTCACAACATTCACAGAGATGATACCCTAAGTTACTGTTTCTGAATATTTCCCAAAAGACATAAGGATTGTATACATTCACTGTCAAATCTTCAACTCTTTGTTCTTTACAGCCCATATGGTGACTGGAAAGGAGGGTGGAATGTGCAAACACATAATATCATCAGTGGATTCACTGCTGCAGATTTACAGGTAGCAATTCTCCAGCTCCTGCTAAGGGAAAAGAAAGCATCCATGGAATGTGGATTTCTTCCTCTGTGTGTGCTATAAACACAACACCAGAGACTATTCCATGTATCAGCATCTCTTGGTCAATGCATAAAAGAGAACTGGCCCAACAGACAAGGAAATGTTTCAAGGCAATGATCTTAACTACATGTATTGCAATTTGCTTGGCCAACACATGGATGGGCCGGATCTTGAAGTTACTTAGAGATAACAGTTGAAATATCCATGAAAATTTATGCCCAGCAGGTCAGTAAACACAAAACAGTAACTGCTATCTTTGATGCTGAGCCTTCCAACCTAAGTGCTCATCTTGAATTAACAAGACAAGGAAGTCAATAATTGTGTATTTAAAATATGAAATAAGTTATCTGAGTAGGTCACTGTACTTAAACTTCATAGGCACCACACAGCCAGAATGATGCTTCAAGAAATTCTGTACTTCAGTTCTTAAATCAGTACAAATATCAACAACTTACACTGGTGTATTTTTTTCCTTTGGTGATTGAAACAAGTAACAATGGGATTGCATTTTCAATCTATAATGAGGGTTATGCAACACTATGAGAACTGAAGAACAGAGATCTGGGGCAACAATAGAACTCAAATAAAAATATCCCTCTCTCTTTACGCTAAACATACTGTTTAGCCATGAGGGAGCTGTACAGCCTGTTCTCAAATTGCAGCAAGAGCACATGGTTTATATCAGGTTCTCACAGTTATGAAAACACTGCTGAAGAAAATAAATTAGCATTAAGTTGTATGGAGACAATGAGAAATGGCTTGACATACAAATCTTACATGTTCACATATTAGGTCAACTGCATTCCAAATCAAAGAGCTAAGAAAGTTTCAACTAGAACAGGGCACAGTAAACTGCAAGTATTTGTTCTAGTGAACTACACCAATAGCAGTTTATCTTCCAATACCTTTCAGAAAAAGGTAGGGGAAAACAGAGAAATCTGATCATGTAACAAACTGAACTCCAGCAGCGACACTCAAGAGTGGCTCCAAAGGCCCCACTCATCACCCCACACCCACTGCTGCACAGCCCATTAAGTCTTTTGTAGTGCTGAGCATTGCAGGCAGTGGTTGGGCAGCACAGTCATGATTTCATAATTATAACTGTACAGTTTCACCCTGGAATGCCACACTGTTTGCTCCAGTCTGCAGACTGACACCAATACAACTCAATGTCACCAGTTCAAAGTTCATACACAGGTGTTTCAGGGTTTTTTAAAAACTTATTTCTGGCTGTATTCAGTTTAAATTTGGGTGCTGACATACACGTTAATTGCTGGTAGTAAAGTACCCACAATAAACTCAGTTTAATTTCTGCACAATAAAAGCAGGGAAGCACTGAGACCTGACTCAGCTTATTTCAGGAAAATCACTTTCAAAAGCACCCACAGCTGTGAATACCTTAGAATTTAATACATATTGCAAGTGTCTCTGAACATTAAGGGTTTAAATACTTCTGCAGTACAAAAGCTTTATCAGGAAGCTCTGTGAGAAATTGTCTTGACAGAGTTTTTAACCTTTGTCTGCCAATTTCCCAATCTCTGAAGCGGGGCTGAGGACATACTTCACTTGGATAACATGAGGATTAAATACTTTGAAGTCCTCTGACTGATAACACAACAGAGAGGAAAAGTTTTAAATTTACCACAGACTTATCTTTTGTCCCTACTACTAAAAGGAGGTTGTCTGGCCATTTGTTGCTCAGACTTGCACTATGACTCCATCTGTGGGACAAAAAACCACAGGCCCATTCACTCATGGTTATTAAAAAGACTTGCCAGTGTCTGGGATTAAGACCTGGGCATGCTGCTTTCTGTCTTCAGCTGGGATTACAGAAGTTAAGGTTATCATGGTTTCCCTGGGTCCAAGCCAGTCTGCATGATCTACTCCATGTGCTGCAAGCTCACTTCCTGAATTTGGCTTCGTGGTATTTTGAACTGGTATTATTATTTAGTGACATGACTTAGCTTGCTTTTCCAGTGGAGTATAAAGTTCTGGTATTAACTCATAAACTTTAAAAAGCTTATGAGAAAGTCTTAACTTTTAGTCTAACTTTTAAAACAAATACTGAGCTGCAGAAAAACCTTTCTGAAGCTCTTAGAGATTACTGAAGATCATTACTGTGTGGGGTCTGCAGTCTCAGCACCAATACTATATAATAGAGGTATGCAGACAGACAGCTGTGGAATTAACTCAAATAAAAGATTTTTACCTTATTCTGCTTCTGGTTGTAGGGGTGACTGATGCTGTAGGAGAAGATGAGAGGGACAGCTGTGGTGAGGTGGTACCCATTGCCATCAGAGATGCTGGGGATGCTCCATCAGGTGCACTGATGTCCCGCTTGATTTCTTCACTGCTTCTTCGAGACACTAAGGGGGGAATTGCCCATGCATTTATCGTTTGCAAGCATAAAAACTTTCAGACTTTCTCAGACAAGCATTAGTTCAGAAACCAAGCACAGAAACCTGTATCTAATAGTAGGCATCAACATTCCTCTTGATACTTTCCACTTTGGAAATATGAAGGATTTAGACTGCACCAGAGACATTTATGATCAAGCCTGTATTTTGAAGTAATAGAAGTTTGATGGATGTATCTTAATGGAATATCACTACTTCCATTTGAAGGATTTAAAGAATGAGAGGGAATTTTAACATCAAAGCATTTATTTTCCTCTAGTCCATATAGTTACACTGCAAAGCTTAAAGTAGTTAAAGAAAAAGAAAACCAAATCAGTTTAGAGATGACAGCTGTTTTATTTCCATTTAATGTTAATGAAGAATTGGTATGTGATGCTCTTAATTAAATATCACCAACAATAATATCAAACATTGACCTGAGACCAGTCAGCCACATTCCACAGAGCTTGCTTCATTTTGTCAAAGGAAATGATTTTTCTTTCAAATGAAAGCACAAGCACTGTACTCTGTAAAACCAAATTTGGAATTGTTACATGTTCTCTACATGGAAGAGTTTCCAGATAAAACTGGAGGTTTGCCTTTATACTTAAATAGTCACCACCGTTCATGTTTGTGAAAATCAAAGATTCAACTCTCTACATAAATCAGGGACTTATTTTCTAATGACCTGGGGGCGAGTACATTAATTTATAAACACCAGACACAAGAAGTTTGGGTTCTTAAGACAAACAAAAACTATCTAAAACTTGTAAGCATTTACTCAGATATAGGGTTTTTTTAAAAAAATATTGATCTAAAACCAATTCTGCCTAGATTATACAAAGCATCATTTTCACAGTATCACACTATTTGTGCTATAATTTGTAAAGATTTGGTTTTAGAGGCCTCTGCTGATACCGAGACATCAGTATATACAGCTTGATAGTAAACTAACACTGCAAAAACTTGTATTTAGTGAGTCTGATTTTTTTTAAATGTAAAGTTAACATCAAATGTCCAGCAACTGCCATCAGCAATACTGAACAATACTTGTGGGTCATGGCAGTCACAAAGCACACCTGTAAGTATGTGGCTGAAATGAGAGTTCCTAATTTTCCTGATCACCTGAAAACCGTGGTGTTACCTGAAATGGATTTGGCACTTTCCATAGCAGGGACCCTTGGCAGAGATGCCGGCCGGCTGGTGGAGGATGTTCTCAACAAATGTTCTGGACAAAGAAAAAGGAGGGAGGTCATCATTACTGAAGGTTCCAGTCAAATGTAAGGCATTCAGGTCTGAGTCATGAATATTGCCACCAGTGCCCAAGTTTGGCTGTTTTAGGGAGGGCAATTGATTGGCCCTAAAATTGCCCATTGCCAATGAAGTGCACTAGGAACACACCATGAGAACCTTAATCCTTCTGCCCTAAAGCCTCGTGCTAATCCACTTGCCCTGGTCATAAAAAAACCCCTTAAACCAAAAGGCTGAGAGAGGAACCCCCATTCAGCACATGGCCAAAAATATTCAATATGTCCTTCACCATGTTCAATGGTAAAGCAGGTTGCTTTGTCCCTCAGATGATTTTATTTTTTCCTCCTCTCTCCTTTGTTGGATTGATATTTTTTGGGCTTCAGGGCTTTTTTTCATTTTATTATTAAATAAAACAACACATTTTTTCCTTCTTCCTCCGTGAAGTAGGGTCTAAAAGGTGCCTTTATATATTGTATTGCAAGATTAGTTCTGCCCAATGCCAACGAGTAAAAAAAAACTACAACAAAATTCATTTTCTACAGCAACAAATCAAGGCTATTTCCTTTTACGAACTACTCCTTCAAGTGAAAACTGCAAACAAAAGGTTTACATACTCCTACGTAGAAACACTTAGAAGACAGTAATTTGAATATAAAACCTCATGGAAACAAAGATTAAGAAAAGTGAAACCCCATTTATTAGTTGAAAATGTGACATAAGAAACATACATTGCTGGAGAGATACATTAAAAATATATCTGTATGGCTGTAAACAGGAATTCTGTCTGGCACCCTCACTACTGGAACAGAGTCCTGCTCCTGCATTCACTGATTTGAAAAAAAACCACAAAAGCCATGTAAAACATACCACTCATTTTGTGTTTAGGCTTATGTCTACCCCTGAACTTTGTAACAATTAAAGAATCCTGTATTATCTTCTTGGAAAGGCATTTCAATATTCCTAAAAATATCAAAGTTTCTAAAATTAAAACTGCAGCTGCATTGTACAAAGAGCCTCAATATGGATTCAACAAAAGCAAGAAGGAAATCTGGCACATACAGACTATTATGAAGTGCTACAGAAAAAAAAAACCCTTTAGAAAACATCAGACCTCAGGAATACCAAATTGAGAGGAAATATTTAGCCTGGAGTCATATGGGGATTATCTTGAGAAACATCTACACACAAAAAGCCCCTAAAGCAGGCATAAATCAGAGAGCTACACCCAACACATGATAGCCATTCATTCTCACAGGAAGAGCACATTGTGAACAGTGTTTTGGGAGACAAAACAAAGTTCACAGAACAGGGGAATATTGGGAAATAGATAAATCAACACTCGATTCCATTCAATTTTTCATCTGGCTCCTGAAGGTTCAATACTTTATAAGTTTATTTTATTATTCACATGCAATACAATGTCAACCATCATCCTTGTTTCGTTTTGGGGGGAGTTAAAAAACCCGCAATCACACAAATACTGTAACCCCAGAGGTGAGGTTTTTTAGTATCTGAGACAGCTGCAAGATATGTCCCTGAAATTATCTTATCTTGATTTCACAAGTGATCTAAGTTTATGCACACACTAAAACTTGTCAGAATAATACCAAGTTATCAGCATGCAATTGTGGTTCTGTTGGAAATTCAAAAAAGCATCTTTATGTTAAACCACCACATGTGATGAAACACAGGTAAAAAGAACTTAAACATGAGATAATCTATGATTCTATTAAGATACTTTGATAATAAAAAGTATGTAAGATGATAATGCTTTGGATACTAAATAATTTTTACAGAACTATCAATAGCACTGCTAAAACCAAAGTTTAAATGAACTCGAATCAGTACCTTGAACAGGAATTTCTGCATAGCTTGGTCTTTTGTCTGTCAGTGTAGCAAGGGGTTTTGAAGCTGAGATTGGCCCACTTATGGAATGCCTCTGAAATGGAAAAATATTTGTGTCAGACATAACTGGAAGGTAAAAAAACAAATGTGGAATTTCAGAATCAGCTTTAGAAATTCAGATATGACATTATTACTAATTTTAAAGAACTACAAAAATAAAGGAACCTTTAAAAACTTTTCCTTCTTTACTTTAAAAACCTTTACTTTTGCCAATCTGACTATGCCTTGATCCTGTAAAATTTACTTCTTTAAACTGAGACCTGTTCCTCAGACCAATGTAAAAAACTAAGGCTGTGAATGCTCTTGCAGTTTTTGTATTAATTCTCACTCTCATTTATATTTTGTTTGAACAAACCTGTTCTGGTTAAACTTGATGTGTTTATTTAAATCAACAGAACCCCCTATATAAAGCCAAGGTTTTAGTGCATGACTTATGTTATTAACATAAGCCTTTACAGCTTTGTGCCTCTTCCTGGAAAATTGGGAGAATGGATACAGTGACCCAAAGTACTCTTTGCTAAGAAAAACACTACTGAAAAAATGGGGTTTATTCAGAATGTCAAGAGCTTTTGTTCCTACATATTTAACTGAGATGCCCTGGGAACAAATGGAGAGACACATTTTATTTTTTGTCAAAGATGTAACGAAACACAAATACGATTTTTCTTTTGCCTTCTCAGGTCACTTTAATTTTTGTTCTCCTCTAAAGAGCTATGAATTGAGCATTTTGTTTTCAAGTTTTATATAAACATTTAGCAATATATGGCTTTTAGCAAGCACATGATCACAGCTGTGTTAAGACTTGTACACACAATTCAGTACGCACTGAATAGGACTAAAATAAGCATTTTAGTCTCACACAGTGAACTGTACAAAGCAGTAATTACCCTTATAGTTACTGAAACAGATTCAGTTGCTGAAGACTCATGGAGGATCACCCACAATTATTTCAAATTAATCATTTCAAAGAGCCTGTTGCAAATTATAGTTCATTCTTTATTCAGCCTGTCCTTTCTATTAGATTCCAATATTTAATCATAATCAGTCCACTAATGTGTTTATCCTGAAAACTCTTTCAGGTCTCCATCTGGCCCAAGGTTAAATGAGTCTTATCTTCATAAAATACTAAAGGTCAGGTATTTCTCATGCCAAATTATGTAGGCAAGACAGACAAATCCAGGATCGTGATTAAAACAAGTTAACAGTACATACTTTACAGCATCCCATAGCACAGGCAGGATTACAGGGCTACTTATTCATCAGTTAGAGTCAAACTAGAGTTATGCTTTTGTGCTAGAAATCAAATGGAGAGAACAACTGCCAACGTACAGCATGAAAAACTTCATCACTTCATATATTCAATGTCCTGCACATACACAACAAAGATTATACCTTTAAATGTGCAGGTGAAAGTGACTGTGAGCCATGCACAGAAATGCCCACAACAGCTTCCCCTAATAGCTGCTATTTCACACTTACATCATCCACCTAAAAACCACCAAACACTTCTTAAGTAAAGGACAAGAACTGTACCAAAGTGAGCCATTTCATTGCATCTCCCCACCCCAGGAATGCTAAAATAAAAAGATTTAATTTTAGTTAGCATTGGGACCGGCACTACAGAGACAGGGGACTACAGAGCTTCAGCCAAGAAACACATTTATGTACAGAGCTGGATAACCATATACCTTTATCCCTTAAAAACAAACATCCTCTATGGATATTGTCAGAAAGTAGCTGTATCACTCAGCTGATCACTCGCTGCGTATTGGTCTTGTCTTTTTGCAATAAAAAAAACTGGTTGTCTCTTTGCTCCTCTTGGCACTGCAGACAGAGCTTAGCTCCTTATTCTGTATTACACAGCTACCAGCAGTAACACAGTGACTGATGCACTGCAAACCAGAGGAACATGGACCAACTGATGTTTATCTATTTTCACCTGCCTTCATTATGTAGCAGTGCAAAGGTGTCTGGGAGATGCTTTAAATTTGAAATAGAACTATGGCAGGATGAACTAATCACTTCAACTCCAAATATTTGGCTTCTGACTCGTCATCCTTGTGTCTGCTGTCAGCTATGGAAGGAAACATGACCATCATCATTACCCAGGTACCCCTTCCTGATCACTTTGCACTCCATGTCAGTGCACCTACACATGGCAATTGCAGAACAAACACAGGTTTTCACATATTGACTAGTTAAGATATAGGAAGTCTTTGACACTAAATTGCTTGGACCCTGAAGTTTATATGGTCAAAGCAAACCAGGACATTCAATGATAACCTGTAAATCTCAAACCATGTCTGTTTCAGAGAGTCCTCCAGCTACAAAACAGAAAAGGAAAGTACCCAGGGAAAGCAGCAGATATATTGTCCTTATATTCCTCCCTAGGCATCTGCTTTGTCACTCCCAGTGGCATACCAGACCAGCTAAGCTTTGGGCTAACCCAGTGGGGCTGTTTTCACATTCTGAAGAGCATTCTCTTCATACCTCTCTTCCTAAATTCTTCTGCAGTACTGCTAAGAGCCATAGTAAAACACAGCTATGTTCCACTGCAGGCTTGGACCTGAAGCCAGAAAGGGGTTGGTTTGTTTGTTTTGAGTTGCAAAATATATCCAAGAATCTACCTCATTATACATACACACACAGCTGTAAAGAAAAACAAACCAAGCAGACAAAAACTCTTCAAGGAAATTAATGACACAATCTAAAGACAAAGCACATGATTGATGCATCTGTACTTGGACAATGTTTTTTGCAACCAATCCATCTTATGGAAGTATCAACACTGTGCCAGTTTCTCAGTAGGTGCCCCTGTAAATATTTTCCCCAGGACAGCATTTAGAAACAACCAAAATGAATGATAATAAACACTGCAACACCCATACAGAGATCCACCTTTCCTCAAATACCTTAAACCATAGATGACTTCTATAAGGTGGGAACCAATAGGTCAGCTCACATTGTAATTACTTATAAAATTGTGCTTTTCAATTGCAAGCGAGCACAAATAAAAAACGTTTTTAAAAAAATACATAGAACACAACAGTAGAAAATGAGGCAGCAATATGAAAATAAAGAAAACTCAACCCCCTTCTCTCTTGAGTAGAAAATATTCACATAACTGAGGTCATGAAACCCAATTGCCTTCCGGATAATTACAAGCACTTTGAAGAAAACCACCTATCTTCAGAAAGACAATAGAAGCTGTTTTCATTTACACACCCTCCCCTTTGTTTTTCAGGCAATGTTTCCCACTAATGAGTATCCAGCTGTTAATGACTTGGGTCTATACCAGAAGTTGAATTCAAAATTCAAGTAATTCTGGCAGACCAAGAACATCAAATGAGAGCTGTAAACCTGAGCAGCTTTGCAGTGTTCTAAGAGATTACTTTGGTTCATGGTTGATTTACAGATAAATAAAGTGAGATAAGCCTTAGGCTTCACCAAAAAGTCTTCTGTCTGCCAAAGGTCTGGTTCAGCCCTTTGGAACATGAGATTAAGTCTGCCTCCTCCTACAAGAGTGCAGAAATAAGCAGAAATATAAAGACAGATCAATAGGAACAAAGCATCTGTCAGCGAACTTGTCACATTGGACTAATTTAGAAAACTGCTGTCAAGAGTGACTGAACCACAAGAAGTAGCAGAAGCTTTCCCAAAAACCCATTTAATTATTTCTCTTTGCTTTAAGGCTATCTATTTGTTTCATGAAATTCACTCTTAAATGAATAAAAGCTGCACTAGTCTGAGAACAGGAGAACAGGCAGTCTGTTCCAGGTATTGTTCCTTGAGGACTGAAAGCTAATATGGCTATAGAGTCCTCAGAGAAGGCAGAGAGAATGTATTATCAAATGATTATGCTGACCCACAGTGAAAATCAAGTTTTGGATCTTTTGGATAGCCATAGCTTGAAGGCAACAGGAGAATTATGGATATTAAAGGAGTAAAACAAAGTACATTCTTTGATTTTTCTTTATGAATCTGGTCCCATCTGCTTTGCCCTTAAACTTGTTGGCTTCTGCCAAAATCTCACTTCACACAGCAAGTGAGATAATCAAACCAGCAGAGATCCATAAAGCTGAATATCAGAGTCCTGACAATACCATCTCTGTGCAGCCAGGCTGCTGCAGCAGGTGAGCAAAAGCTTCAGAGGGGACAGCACAAAATACACAGCACCATCACCCACTGGGCAAACTCTGTCAGTGCAAAATGAACAAAGATCAGAAATCTGCAATTATTTCAATCCTCCCTTGTCAGGCCTGCACTGAAAGATGGATTTACACTGGTGATTGCTGACTGATTCTCACAGACGTTAGTCCACTGCCAAAGGGGATTACTGCTGTTTCCCTGCCAGGCACAGGACTAAGAACTGACAAACAGCAACTCTAAAACTAAGGAATGCAAATAAAGTCTTCCTCTCATGCTTTTTAATAGCACAGGAATAGCAATGATGGTGAATATTTAACAAGAACTTCCAAATTTCCAATGTGCTTCTCAGTGAAAGACTTGTTAGACTGAACATTTTGGTAATCACTTACTTAAGGCAACATTTTATCATTATTTCCCCAGCAAGTCAGCCAATATTTCTATGTTACCACCTGTAGTTTCACACAATCTTCTTCACAGAGAGGGATTAAGTGCAGTCATAAAACACCCACCTGCATAGGGGATACAGCAGCAGCTGGGGGGGTTTTCATGGGACTTGGGCTCAGGGGAGTGCGAGGAATTGTGGCAGCAGCAGGGCTTGGAACTAGGAGGAACATGGAAAGGAAGCCATCGTGAGCATGATACTGTTCTGCAGTGCAACAGGAGACTGCTAAAGCCAACCCTCCCCTTGTACTTTACATTACTAGTTTTACCAGATCACACTCTCAGAATTTCAATTAGCAAGTGACTGAAAAGTCATTTGAAAGTATGCCTACACATTTACTCCCCTGCAATTACCTTCATTTGCTGTCTTTCTATCATCCATGGTAAAAGCCTGAGTTGGCTGGGGGTGGACAAGGTTAAGGTGCAGGATACTATTACCTTGGCAGATGTAAATCATGGCATTACTAGTTCTCTGATCTTCAGACAATTAAAGACATAGCAGCAGGCTCCTGGCTCTGCCAGTAATACAAGAAAGATAAACTATATCACCTGCTTCTCCTTTCTAGTTTCTAATCAAAGTCCACAAGGACTAGATTATGATATACCTTAAATTTGGGGATTAAACAAGTAACACTTTTAGAAATGTATGAAAACAGAAAAATTCTAAATTGGTGAATCAGTGATCTGATGATTTAACAACATGATTAGACATGAATGCAGCTACTAGCTTGAAATAAAAGATTCCAAAGAAGGGAGAGGGGATTTATCATTTAACTAAACTGGCAAGAAAGCACCTTCCTCCAGTAACACACTAAAAAACCCTTCTAAATTAACACTAGAAAAGTAAAAAATTGTAAACAACCATGAAGAAAATGAGCAAGCGTGGAAATAGAAGCATTTACAGAATGGTTAAATAACAGAGATGGTTCTGTATCTTAAACTTCCTGGTTCTAAGCAGTGAAAAGCAGCTTTGCTGTGCACAGTACTGTCTCTGCTAACTTAGTTTGCTTCAGACCAAGCCATTTTATATGAGACTTAGACTGACTTTGTTGGACATGAAAGACAAAACCCAAAGACATGGCAAGGGAAATATTTTGATCCATACAAGGTCTCATACACAGTTAAAGGTGAAACTCAAGTGTTTCTCATTTCAGAATAATTACTTGGAGTCCTTATTCTGATCACCTATAGAGAAAAACACCACTTCTTCCCACAATCAGAATCATAGTAATTGTCTCAAGAGTGAGACTCCCTTCATTTTAGAAAATATCTCCTTTATCTTTCAATAGGTGATATTGGCTGGATCTGACTTTTAACTGTCATCAGAGCTCTGAGTATAAGATATAAGTTATTAAAAGATATAAACTCAGCTCTAGCTATTACATGGCTTTTAAAATGCTTAATTTGGTACATTAAGTTCACATTTTAATAATCAGGCTGAAATCAGCTGTGCTCCCAGCTATAATTATGTGTGTCATATGTGTTTATGTATTTCTAATATACAGGAGCACTGAATCAAAGCATCCAGCATATGAGTCACTGGCAATGCGACAGCAAAGAGAAAAATAAAGACAAGACAAAAAAAGGATGCTTGCACTTAACTGCAGTGAACAATCTGTTCTGCAATCCAGCTTGGGTTGGTTTGTTTCAGCCATCCCTTGGAGGTCATGACAGGATAAAGCAGTTTGCCTCTGAGTGAGCTGAGCCATCAGAGATGACCACGTAACACACGCAGAGGGGCAGCCTGTGCAGCTGCTGCTCTGGCTGCTGGGACTCACCTTGGGAGGAGGCACTGTCAAAGGACTTGATGAGTGTTTTCACAGTGGGAGTTGGCTCTGAGGAGGTGGAGGATCTGCGACTCAGGCCCATTCCTTGTCTCAGAGCTGCCAAATCTCTCTCTACTGCGTTCATGTAATTGTACACTCGACCACGTTCTTCTTCCTGCCTGAAGTCAATGTGTTGCTCATTTGGGGCATTTAGAAAACATCTTAACAAGCAAAGTCTTTAAAAAATTAACACGAATTGAAGCTGAATTAAAATCTATGGTCCAAATGGGTCATTACATTAACCTAGTTTTCTTTGCACTGTAATTCAGAAATAGGTTATCAACCCAAATTATCACTGTAAGTTCTTGCTATTTGTCAGCAAGAAAGCTCAGCATCTGGTAAAAAAACAATATTTGATATAAGGCTTAATTCCTGCGCCTATCTCACACACACACACAGATGGAAAAAATTGAGACTTAAGGATTTCATCATTCCACACGAAAATAATCCTCTCAGAGGGGAGAATATTTTTCCACCTGAATAAATGGAAAACAATTCAATACTAACGAGGTAAGAATATATTTCTGGTATACATCTTTAGGCAGCATCAGCTTTTCCCCAAGTTTCACAGCCTGTGCTATCTCCTATCCTACTAGATGCTGGGCTAAATGTAATGTAAATCTTACCAAATTCTCATCCATGCAGAAAATGTCACTACTGTAAACTATATACATATCTGACCCCTAGAGATAATGTAGTCAGGATTCAAATGGTGCTGTCCAAGATGTTCCTATTTGAGGACTTTAGTACTTCTGAAAGACGTATAATTCAGTTTCTAAATACCTGGAGCACCTAATTCAAGCCACAATACATCACAATTTGGATTATTTTTGTTTCTATATAGAAAGCACCTCTAACTATCAGTGGAAAGAAAACAGTGTAAATTATATGCAGAACTAGATGAAGGTTTCTTCTCAGGTAAAAACCCAGCTATGTTTTTAACCACACCAAAAGCCTTGGCTGCTAATAAGAAATATTAATGATGGTACAGAAAAGCCAACACTGAATGTTTTTCACACTGTGGGAAGTGAAGTCATTTTTAGCTGTTAAACTGGAGAAATCCTGCACTTCAACCTGGTTTTGTAAAACCCTGGGTGGATTAAGTATATAGTGTAAAGAAACAAATATTGCTGTTGTAAGTGTACCTATTTTGACCACTGAAAGCAGCATAAAGCAGCTTGCTGAAATACGGATCCTCACAGTGAGAGGATTTACAAACTTCTGGAGCCTCAGTAATTAAGCAAGTGGCTTTCCAAAACTGCACCTCCCCTGCAACAGAGACCATATATCCCTGTTGTGATTTGCATACTTGCGTGACTTTATCTCCTCCAGCTCCTTAGTGAGCTTCTCATTTTTCTCCTGCGCTTCGTGCAATCTGCGCTTCAGGTCCCCGATCTCCTCCTGGGCCTCGGACTTGATATCATTGGCTATAACCACTGCAGTCTGCAGGTCTGCCTGGAACTGACGCCATTCTGCTGACTCCTCCTGGAAGCAGGAATTTGGAAGTTAAAAATAAAAGTTATCCTTATTATTCATAGTTTTCCTATGCTATTAAAGGAAACGATTTACAGGAACGACAGAAGCACTTGTCCACTGTTAGGCACAACCTAACTCACAAGGTAAATTGAAAAGGTTTTGCTGGAAATAACTAGACTTTGAAAGTCAGGAATTTCTTTTCTGGAGACAAAATGTTCAAAGCGGTGGAGAAGAATATTTCATATTAAATGCCACATCAAAATACACAGGAACATTTTCTCCTCAGACCAACATCATATCTTTGTGACACTGAGAAATTTTTAGCACTGTTTAGTGTCTGTAGGTTAGTAAATATATTCCCATGAAGCCTGTCTTTCAGAAATAATTATTTTATTTGCATTGTATCTAATATTATCTTTTCACAGTTTCATATGCTGGTCTTAGGACATTCATTCTGAGCTTACAATTTATTGACTTTTTCAGTTGTTACCTACCCGGAGTCTCCTGTGAAGATTCTTGATCTCTCTTTCCATGTCATGCTTTTGATCCTGAAGTTTTTTAACTGTATCTGGAAAAAAAAGGTTAAATTCCCTGTAAGATCTTAGTCAGGGAATTATTTATTTAAAAATGAGTAACTGAAAAGACCTGCAAATGTTTTTGAAGACTTACTCAGAGAAGACATTTTTATAACCAAAGACATCTGATGAAACACAGTATGAGAAGGAATATTTTGCCAGAGGGTGTTAATAGGTACACAATCCTCTGTGACTGGTAAGGGGAGCAGCATAAGCAAACTCAATTCTTATACAAATCCCAAATCACAATACTGAAATGACAAAGCAATAACAAAGAGCAAGTAAACAAGGTAATTTAACATGAAAGGATCCTAAAAACATTGATGTCTGGGGATTTTCCCTCCTCAAACACAAGCTGCAGCTACACGAAGCCTTTTGATTCACAGTTTAATTCCTGCCACAAAGCAGCTGACATAACACTCGCAGCCGTGCCTTCCACAGGGATAAAACTTAACTCATGTCCCCAAGAATCTGACATTCTTGTCTATCAAGCTACTATTTGAGGTCAAAGCAAACTATATTTACAGCAGAAAGCCAAACGGTCTGTGAGCTCATGTTATGAGAGAGATGGTCCCCTAAATCTGTCAGCAGTGACACAAAAGGGTTCACAGCCCAATCACCAGCAGCTCCTGTGTGGCGTCTGACAGACTGGCTACTGCAATTATTATTCATTTGTGACTTTATTCAATACACCAGGACAATGTAATTGATTCCTCCATTCTTAAAACTAATCAACTCATAAAGAAGAACACAGCATAAATTTCTAACTGGTGTGTCACTTCACTGATCCTTGAATTCTAGGATGTTTTGTTTCTATAGCATTCGTGTGACTGTAAAAACTGTAAAAATGATGGAGAAGCTGACTAAATGCATTTTGTTGTTCAGGTTCATTATCCCAACACCTGCTGGAAACAAGTATTTTTCCTGTTATATTAGCAATGCTCTTTCCACAACATGACTGAAGGTGCCTAATACATTTAGGCTGTTCAACACACAAAACCTTCTTCAATAGCCCCAAGTACAGGGACTTTTTAAGTCACAGTTCATTTCTTTACAAGAACCATATAAACCTCAGCTGGCCCGAAAACATGATAACCTTTCAAACTTGGAAAGCTGGAACATTAAAAATAGACAGATATTTCTGTATTTATCTCCTCCTTGCAAGACTGCCCATTTTAAGTTGCACCCGGCTGATCTTTAAGCTTTGAAGATAAGCCTACAGGGTGGGCCACTCAAATCTCATGCTACCACGATACTTAAGCAAAGCCCTCCAATTTTTAGCTTGTCTCTTTATACACAACTTGTTTGAGCTAAATTCAGAGCTAAGAGGCCAGCTTTAGGCCAAAGTTATAAAACTTGCTCCCCCCACCTTTTCCTTTAAATGCATTTTGGAACAAATCAAGTTGATGTTCATTTTCACTTTTAAAACAGTTCAAAGAAAAAATGTTTTTAAAAACAAAATTTGCAGTACCACTAAAAGCAAGCTATCTAAAAATAACCACAAACCAGAAACCATAAATGCACCCACAGTTAAAGCTTGTGTAGTGCCATTGTTTTGAGCTTCTGTGAGTTATGAAACGCACCATTAAATTTTAGTGTATTTATGCTTTGAAGTAAAACACAATGGTCTGAATTTTCTGCAGGTACCATAAATAATACAGAGCAGTTTACAGCAGTTGCTGGAAACAGTGCTCTCTCTCCTCCCCAGTCAACTGAGGAGATTAAAAACACCCCCACCAAATTGCAACTGAATTTGAAATGCAGTGAGAAATTATTACTAATATAAGTGATTTCACCTCTTCCACCAACTATAGCCAGAAAATTCAAGTACTCAAAATAGGTAGAGGCTGCCATGTGGCACCTTTCCTTTCTGCATGCTTGCAAACTCCACATTCTTCTCTAACACACACAAACTCTTTCCACCTCCATGTGCCTGAATTTTCAGTATGGTAGGACAGGTACTTCTACCATTATCCAGTCTCTTTCTTCTAAGGATCATAGAAAACAAAGAAAACTGAGATAAAAGAGAAAGTAACTACATGTTAGGGTAAATGAAGAACAAAGAGACTCTCCTGATGAATGAATAGGATAATCAGAAATGGCAAATCAGCTAGCTTGTGTTTTACTGCAGGATCCAATTACATTTACATTTCACAAAATGATATTGATTTAAGCCACAGTTTGACAAGGCCTTGCCTCTACCTAAGAAGCAGAAAAAAAAAAAGATTATGGGATGTGCAGACTACAAATGGTAAAGAAAACCTTTACAATTAGGGCTGGGAGGAAGAGTTTTGTAAGGCTACCAGACAAAAGGTATCACGAAGTTCTGTATCTGCAATTTTTACTAATTATAATATAACTAGCAGTTAGAATTTATTACTATGAAATAAAACTGAGTATCAACATTCGATTGTTTAATTTCTATAGTTTCTGGGGAAAAAGAAGGGAAAAATACCAACAATATTCAGACATGTGCAGTAGTTTAAAAAAACCCGACATGACAGTTCCTGGGAAAGGACACTAAATCAAGTAATTCTAACACAGGCAATTCCACAATGGACACTCTGAGTTCTTGTACTGGTTTCACCAGCATGCCTTATACTGGCAGAGTATTTTGATTCTTTAGCACAGAAATGGCTATCCCAGCACAATCACAAATACATGGAATAGTCTAAGAACCACAGCTTCTTTCTGTAAGGAAGAGGCACTGGGTACAAATGCCAAAGCTCAGGCAATTTGTAGATCAATCTTGCTTTTGAGCTCATCATGTCAGACAATACATCTATACAGGAAGAAAAGTGACTTTTTAAGGGTCCACCATTAGCCAAAAAAAATAAAATCCAACCCTAAAAACATTTTTAAAAGTACAAAAGATGAACATCCTATTGATTTTCCAACACTTTGTTAGAAAAGGCCTAAATATGGTAATGCAAATATTTCATTTCATAACCGCTGTCAAGATCTTTTCAAATGAGATATAGCAGAATAAAACTAACACTGTCAGATCTATAAAAGAGCTATTCACTGAACATTAAATATATCCACCTTCTAGCTCACCTACCCTTGTCCTAAAAATTTACGGCCTTACATAGTTACAGACTAAGAGAACCTACGTGCACCTGTGCTAAGAGAACAAGCAATGATGACTTTTGTGCTTCAGAAGAAACCTCTGAGAAGTGGTAAGCTAACCTACAAATACATATCTTCTGCACATCAGGAGCCAAACTTTTCTGGAAAAAAATTCCCCACAAACTCTTATTAACTGCTTGGGAGAAAAAAAGGTTCCTCTTTCCCCCTTAGTTACTGTGGATGACTAATGTGACAGCTGGGCCACCTGACTGCTGCAAGTTTTTGGGAGTCAGAAGTGAAAGCCAGAGGGAACACGCCATCTAGTGCAGTGTCAGCCTTCTCCACTGTCCTTCCCTCCCCACTGCCTCTTTCAGCTCAGCACAGCAGGGAGGATAGAAAACATACAGATTATTTTAATATTTCTTGGACTTTTTATATACAGTGGAATCATGGAATATCCTCAGTTAGAAGGCATCTATCAGGATCATCGAGTCCAAATCCTGGCCCTGCACAATCAACAACACACCACAGGTCACCCTGTGTCTGAGAGCATCGTCCAAACACTCCCTGAGCTCTGGCAGCCTTGGGGCTGTGAGCACCGTCCAGGGGTGTTCCAGTGCCCAACCATCCTCTGGGTGAAGAACCTTTTCCTGGTGCCCAAGCTAAACCTCCCCTGACTTAGCTCCAGCCATTTCCTCAAGTCCTGTCACCAGTCACAGAGAGCAAGGATTGAAGACCACAACAAGGTCTCCCCTCGGTCTCTTCCAGGCTGGACAAACCAAATGCCCTCAGCTGCTCCTCCTTAGGTTTCCCTTCCAGGCCCTTTATATGCTTAAAACTCCTCATCCCAGCAGTAACGAGCTCAGCTGCAGTGACTGCAGCTCTCACCACATCTGGATGGATGTCAGGAACACACTGTGTGTTTTCATCAATGCAATTTGCATCCTGCTGCACACAAAGAGACCCCTGCCCTGTTTCTGCAGGCAGACATATTAACAGCTAAAATGTGACAGTTCAATACCCAGATTACTGTGAAAAATGTTCCATTGTAGGTTCCTTGTGCTTCTTTTTGATGTTTGAAAACCCCACAGTGAAGCATGCCCTAAGTATCAGTGCTTGGAGAGTTTCCCATTCCTACCTTACTATTTGTGTTGATTAATCATTAAATTGAATGAACACCCACCACCTCATCCATGAGGCATCTTTCTCCTAAGTGTGAAGTCTGTCTTTAGTAAAATCTTTAAAATCTTTAAGTTACAATTTTCCATTTTGTGTTTAGAATTCTATCTCTTAAATGTTGCATGTACTACCTCGAAGTCCTAAGTTTTTCATGATGTTCTAGGCTGTCAGTACTTAGAGACTACCAGGAAAAAACTCCTCTAAGAGATTTAACTATGAACCCAGAATCAACAGAGTTTTCAAGTTGTCAGGAAAAATACACTTAAAAGTTTATACAATTCTTCGGGTGTCATCCTTTCTTACTGCCACTAGATGCCACTCTCCTTCCAGCATATAACTAAAACAACAGCTTGCTTCCCCCAAAGGATCACGTCAGGACACTGGCTGGTCCAGATGAATTTTCCAAACTATTTCAAGACCAATGAAAAACAAAGACTGTTGCAATTTTTGTTGAGAATTTCTCCGCTGGCAGAAGTTTGTCTGCCTGAATTTTTATCAAACGAAATTAATATCTGACAGCTGGTTTATACCTACAAAGCAAAAGCATCTAAAAATCAGAGCTGCCTTGTAATCAAGTATTGCTAGGCAGATTCCTAAATATCTACTTAACAACAGTGCTGTTCCCTGCATGAGTATATTTCAGTTAATGGACAAAACAAAACAAGTAGAAAACTGTTCAACATTTTAGAGTCTTTGCTCCAAAATTACTGTCTTCTAGCACAGAAAGGGAAAAAATATTCAGAATAAAAACGAAACTATTTTGTCAGAGAAGCAGTGATTACCTTTCAAGATAAATAAAGAAGGGTTGCTTAGGGAAACAACACTCACAGCCATGTCTGAAGATACTGAACTTGAATAACCATTTAGCTTGCTTAAGACACTAACTTTACCTGATAGCAGACCAATTTAAAACCCTTTCTATGAATATTTCCCTTGTTGTTAGAAGGAATCATGCTTTGGTTTTTTTTGTTATCTTGTTTCATCTTTGAATAACATGGAAGACTAACAGACATTTGAATTCTCTAAGTAGCACTGTGCAAATGCAGCCTGCCAGGGTAGAATTGCCTGTGTTCTTATTTAGATGGAGACTAATTGCAGAATTCCAGCCCGTGGTAGGAATGTCTGAGCAGGTCTCCAAGATCAGAGAGGGAACTAAGGCACAGAGAGCTAGACAGGTACGCAGTAAACGTGTTTTCTACTACATGTTTTTCTACTTTGAAGAACAACTTGAAAACAGTATTAGTAGATTTCATATTTGTTCTCTATTCACAGATTTTTATTCCCACATCAACTACTAAGTGGGTCTGGAAAAGCTAAGCCAACTTGATTTTTTTCTTCACCTAGTGTGTAAAGATTCTGCAAAACCTCATCTGACTTGAATTCAGACATACAAAAGACAAGTGGAAATATTTTCACTATTACAGTATTCTACTTGAACTTTTCTTATATTATCCTTTCTCCCAAGAGAAATGCATAATACTTACTCTCCAAATCAGATATAATAAGATTGTCATGAAGCTTCACAGCACGGTGCTGCTCTACTTCATCCTCCAGCTCAAAGATGGTTTCTTTCATGTCACTCCTCTCAGTCTCTTTTTCATCTAGTTCTGTCCGAAGCTTTTCTAGAGTCACATTGAGATCCTCAATTTGTTTCTTGGCTTCTTCTTGGAACACTCGATATTCATCTTCAACCTAAAGAAGAATATATCTTAGTTGCATATTAAACATAATTTTAGTTTTGTAACTACCACACTTACAATTTATTTCTGCAATCAGAAAAACACAGGAGAAATGTAAGCCTTTGACTATATATTGTTCTAGTGTAGCTCTTTTCCTAGGCCAAAGTTAAACTTTTTCTATTCCCAGGCTAGATATGAGAATTCCCAGCTACTCTAAGAGCAGTGCCCTGCATACAAGTGAAGCAGCATCACCATTGCATCAAGGCTGAGGTTTCATGAGAAGCTGATCCAATTTAACAGCCAGCTGCCATGGAAAAGGGACAGGGTGGGGGAAAACTCTTTACCCTTCCTTTCTCTTGTCAAAAGAGAAAAAGCCTGGTCTCTTGTGCATCAAATTTAGTGCTCGCTGGACCTGTGTGATGAGTGATTTCCTTAAAAATGTCACATTTGTGTGTGAGGTGTGTCAGTGAGTTGAAGCAGTTCTCAGAGGAGTCTGCCAAACTATTAAATTGAAAAAAAAAACAAAACAAGGAAGGGAAGAAGTGGACTTCGTTGACTTCTCCCTTTCAGGAGCAAGGGAAGAGGCTTTTTTATCCTGCCTCATAAAACTGTAACATAAGTAACAGGCTGGGGTCCGAGGCACAGGAACATTAACCCAACAGCAAAAATGGGGTGCCAGAAAAACAAGAGAAGTTGGGTTGTGGCTTAGGGTGGGCAATGCTGGCAGGTACCAAGTTTAATAGACAAAATACCCTACTTTTATGTCATTTGTTTCAGTGGGTTTTATTTTAATAGCACTCTCCAACTTCAGTTATTAAAATTATTTTAGTATATTTTTCACCCCAACTTAAAGTTGATTCTAACAGGCTCATGACCATGACTAACATGTTGACTTGCAGCTAATATATAGTTCACACATTAAATTTGGCATAAATTGTCTCTTCAGGAAGACAAACCTTTAAATGCATATGTAAAGTTATTAAATAAATTGTGTGATTCTTGCTTTTATATTAAATTATGGTAAATACTTTTACTAGACATAGCTACTGCACAAACTAGAAATATTTGGGTCAAAACAGAACTGGAGATAAACATTTTGATCCAAAACCTAATCGGCACATAAAGTCTTGCAGAAGGTGTGCAATTAAAGCACTAAATTAATACAGTATCTTAAATACTGTTTAAGTTTGGCCACTGAATTAAGTTGTGGCATTTAAATATTTTTAAAAAGTAACATAAGAGCACTCTGTAGCTCAATGTATCCATATAATTTTTTTAAACACTGACACCATTTTCATTGCAACAGTCAAGAGAAAGTAATCAGTCTTAACACTACTGCAATCCAATTAACCCCATAATTAATCTTTTACTTCTGAAAGAACTACAGAGGCCAGTAGGTCATTGTGTACATGGGATGTTAGAATGCAATGGTATTTTAAGCACTACCTTAGCAATGGCATCTTGCAATCGATTGGCATCGTTGCGGGTGTGTGCCAGCTCCTCCTGCAGACCACTGGCCAAGGTCTCTGCTTTTTCCTTATCCAGCCTGACACTCTCCAGCAGGTCTTGTATATCTGATTTATCCCCAGAGTTGTGTATAGAATACAACTCAGCCACTCTCTGCTTTTCGTGCTCTAGCTGAGCTTTTAGCCTGTTCATCTCAATCTGGTCACTGGCTACTGTGGCTTTGTACTCCTCTAAGGTAGATGCCAGAGCTGTTTTGCTTTTCTGCTCTGACTCAATAATCCGTTCCATGTGGTGATTCCTTTCTTTTAATGCCCCTATCATTTCTTGGGCCTCCTTGTTGTCTTGTTCTGCCATCTTCAAAGTGTTGCTCAGGTGCTGCTGAACCCCCAGCAGCTGCTCCCGCTCGAAGCGAGCGTTCTCTGCCAGCTCCATGTAACGCTGCTCCAGTTCCATGTAGCGCCCGCTCTTCATGTCCTCATCAATTACATAGGAAATATGGTGTTCATCCAAAAGGGACCGGAAATACTCGATCTGACGGCTGAAGTGTTCCAGCTTGTCACTCTGCTGGCACAAAGACTCCATCAGGATTACTTTTTCCTCTCCGAGTCTTTCATTCTCGCTGTTCAGCTCCTGTGTTATTTGTTGCAGATCTGCAAGCTCTTGAAGCGTGGCTTGGAGCTCTTCAGCTGTACTGTGTTGATTCTCTTCCATCTGATGTATCCGTTCTGTCAGACAAGCTACGGACACTTCACTCGCATTGCCACTGCTTCCCTTCCTAGATCTTTCTATACTGGGTACTCCTTCAGATTCTGAAGACGATGGAGCATCTAAGGCATCATCGCTTGATGTCAGTGGCTGATAAACTTCACTGCACTCACTGTCTAAATTATCCATGGAATTACTGTGTTGGTTGTCCATGAGAGTGTTTTCATCCTGACTTAACAAGTCTTCCATTGATCCAGGAGCAGAACCTTCCACTGAAGATGTCAGAGTGCCCCCACCATCGCTGTGGTTGCCAGCTGTAATCTCTGGACTCAAAGACTGATAGCCAAAGAGCTTTTCAGAGTTGTCCAGCCTTTGTTCCAAAGAAAAGCCCAAAGCATTTAGTCTGTCTTTTAACATTCGATTCTCATTCTTCAGCTGGTTGAGCTCTTCTCGGATGGCAGTGTTTTGTTCCTGTAACTGGAGCAGTGTAGACTCTACATCAGTTGGCTGATGGACAACAATGGCTTCTTTCTCTTCAGATTTTTCATCCCCCTCAAGATGATCTTCGTTGAGGCCCAGCTGAGCACGCATGTCCCTTAATTCATTTCTCAGATGCAAGATTTCCACATCTTTAGTTTTCGCTAGTGTCAGAAGATCATTCACCTTTGCTTCCAGTGCAGCTTTGTCACTGATCTGATTGTCTGACTTGGACTTGCTCATGCGGATATCGGATTCGGGATTGGTGCGGCTGCGGGAGCGCTTTGCCAGCACCGTGTCACTGGGCCCCTGGCCTGCCAGAGGCAGCTTCTTGCTCTGGCTCAAACGAGAACGATCCCGGATCCTCTCTCTAGAAGAGCTTGACTCTTTATTTCCAGATGAAGTGCTACGCTTAGCTGTGGAACTTGTACCTGTATGTTTTTTGAAAGTTGGGAACATGAATTTAAAATACAGTATCGGTCACAGAAGGCTGTGTGCCTTGTATCAGCAACACAGTGGTTGATTTTCTCAATCACACTCCTAAATACATTTCACAGAAAACATTGGAAGTAAGCATTAACCCAACATTCAGCATTTTCCGTTTCCTGTATTTTCATCTCATTGCATAAAAATATAGATTGTTACTCCTTTATTTCCAGATGCTTTACAGCTTTGCAAGCATTAATCAATCCAAAACATAGCAATGAAGGCAAGACCTACTTCAATCCATATCAATAACACACTAAATGATTACACTTTTCTGAACAGTTTCTGAAAGCCCTCTTACTTTATTCCTATAAAGCAATACAAAACATCCAAAATGTTCACTGTAACAAGGCATCTTAGAGATTTAGTGCTTGTGTCATGGATTTTTAAACAGACAATTTTAGAAAAATCTATGGTTCTCTGAATTAATTATATTATTTCATTTCATATAAGAGTTGCATAGTCAGTACCAAAAAAAACTAAAAGGAACACCCTCCAAAAAAGCAATTACATTATTAAAAACAGGAAAAGAGGTCAGAAGGTGTGTAATTTGACCACGGTTTTAATGAGCACTTCAGTATGTAATCTGGAACCTCAACACATTAAATGAAAATAAAAAGCCCCCCAGCTTCCACCTTTAAGAATCAATATATCTGTTTACCTGCAATAGTTTTGGGTTTGTTTTCCAGACTGTTCATGGTTGTCCCTGGAGCTGAAGATGCTGTTGATACACAAGAGTTCTTCTTGGCCTTGACACCGTTGGTCATTGTCACTCCTCCGCCACCAGCCATCCCTGCTAAGAGGTCATCGTTACTCTTAGTCTGAAAGAAAGGGAAGAAGCAGCTTTAAGACAGCTGGCCCAGAAGTCTGCATAGCCAACATTTCTACTGTTAAAGATTCCTTCAGTTTCAAAAGTACATATTTGACAAGTCATGTGTCTATGCAAGAATGCTGAAAAGTGTAAGTGCATTGCACTGTGCAGTCGGTAAACTGAAATGGAACTTTAACTCCTTACATATGAGCAAGCATTGAAACAGTCTTCTCTCTCCCACCAAAAATTCTTAGTCTTTCAGTACCAAGGAGAAAAACAATTAAAAAATCAGTTAAAACACAGTAACATATTTTTGACTTAAAGTTTGCTTATGCATAAAATCGAAGGCAATTCTTAGATAATTAAACCACCTATTACCAGGAATTTAATATAATATCCTTCAATTGAATATGATCAAATGTTTTCTGGTGGACAAATTCATAACAAAAAGCTCAAATCAAAGAAGAACAAAAATCAATCCAACATTAGCAAAATACAATTTCTAGCTCAAAATACTAAGCTACAGACCACTAGAAACTAGGACAGAGGCGGGGGAAAAGCCACCCTCACCATATATCCTTGTCTTGCTTTCAAGCTCTTTTCTAGGGAATTTTAAGAGATGGGGTATTTGTTTGATGGACTTTCGTCTAACCTCATATGATTGTTCCTGAAACTACTGTTAGCCACAAAAGCTTCCTGGAATGTGACAAGGCAGCAAGCACAGGATTCTCAACAACCAGACTCCCAAACAGAAAATCCATCTTTCAGAATAAAGCAAAGTCCAGAAATACTAAGCTCTTGAGCATTAATTGGCTTTATAAAGTATTTTAAAGAGTATAAAGACTTTAAAGTACTATTTTTCAAATGGTGAAAATCAAAATATGCTCAACATTTTTCCCATTATATGAGCAAAAAAAAAAAAATTAAAAGAAAACAGCTGTGCTAGCAGCATTCCTTGAGCAACTGTATTATTCAGCTGGACAACACATTTGAACTATCCTCCAACATCCCAGCTCAAAGGTAGTGCACAGAAGTTAACCAGTTGCTTTCCATCATGTCTGCAAGTTTGTAACTTCCAACTTCCAACATATACACATTAAAATCTACATTGTAGACATTAAAATTCTATACATTTAGAATAAAGGTACCCTTGCTTAATTCAAAAAATAGTTGCATGTCACTCGGTTCCTACAGTCTGTTTTTGCAAGTGCCAATTCCAGAACAGCTAGAAACACTGATGGAAAGAGCGTGTACGGGATCTGTGCCATTTACAACGAGCAGGGAGCTTTGGGACAAGAACATATTTGTTCTGCATGCAATTGATAGAAATATAGAAAATTTACAGATAGAAATTTTTATGGGTAAAATCCTCTAGGACAAGAATGTTTTTATTGAATCATGTCAGAAATGGTGTAGCTGTCTGAAAAGGTTAATAAAAGGTTGGAAGAAAACCCATCACTCCAAGGATCTAGTCTGCTGTGCATCTAAAGCTGGCTTTTCTGCTATGAAAACGCCATTGCTGTTTGCTGTGCAAACAAGGCTTTTCCAAGGGCTCCTTCCTCCCAGAGTCAGACCAGCCCCTTGATCTGCCATGTCACACAGCCATGCAAACAGGCACAGGCAATGGAAATATAAACAGGAAAGCAAAAATAGTTAGGGGGCTACAAAAGCCATAAAGCCCACCCAGCTCTTGTGGGGAGGACGGGCTGAACAGGAACTACTGGTGTACAACAACCCTGATTTACCTGTGATCTAATTAGCTTTTGTATCTAATGGAAACTAATTTTGTGGGCAAGGGGGTACAGGGGGATGGAAACAACCCTGTGCTACTGTTGCCTAAACCAAGGTATTAAAAAAAGGCAGGGAACAGTGATTTTTGCTTTGCTGCTGGATCTGCCCACCCACCTGCAAATGTGATAGTTCAAACAGATGCTGTCAGCATTTTTACCCTGCTGAAAGACTGGGGAAATTAGATTAAGCTTTTAGACACTTAGTGTACAAGTACATGTTATCAAGCCAAATAGGTCAAGATGTGACTCAGCTTGAAGAAAAAAAATGCTAAGTAAAATACACACTTTCAGACATTAGTCATCTGCAGTCCTTGCTGAACAAAGGAATTTAAGACAGCCATTCTTCTTCTGACTTACCCATAAACTATTTCTGGTCTAGGTTGGAAGGCACTGCCTCCTCTGCAGCCAATTAGTAAACAGTTTCTCAAAGCTGTAACATTATATTCTTGGCAAAGAAAACTATTTAGCAAAGCTTTGGAAAAATTACAAACCAGCAGCTCTCTTCTTAATGTTCCACAATGGCAACCATTCAGAACTTTTAAAATCAAAGTATTTTAGTAGCATATCTTTTTAACTGAAGCAAAAGCAATGGTGTATATTTATCAAACAACTTTTTCCCATTTACTAAGAACTGTGTCATCTTGCTTAGCATTAAAACTCCTACATTAAAATATGAAAAATTAGAAAATCTCATAATTAGAAATGCTCATCCAGATCTATTTTGATTTTCTGTATAAAAAACCACTTTATAATTATACAATTCATATTCTGTTTTCCTCTCACTACTTTCTTTCAGTGCAACGAAACTTGAATAATGACCTATACAATTCATTTCATCTTAGTTTCGCAACAGGTATATCCTATTTACTGCGTCTTGTTCAAATCCCTTTATATATATATAATTATTCCTACCCAAGATTTTCTTTGATGGTTGTTGTTGCTGCATTTGAGTTTTTCAAACATCAAACTTCACAACAATCTGTAATTAAGTTACTGCATTTTGCAAACAGAATAGAAGCCTAGACACATGAATACTGAAAATACACTCTGACTTTTAATATTCAAATATTGGTCTCAGAGTCCTGGCTTTTCAGGGACACTGGATTTTGCAATTCGTCTGAAGTACAGCTGCTGTCTAATTACAGCTGGGAGTGTTAGCAGGATCACAAGCTCATTAACTGAAGAAGTCAAAAAATAATGACCTTAAAAATAAGAATACATTATTTGTAGAGGGTTTTTGGACAGATTAAAAACTAAAAGTGGCTGGCAGTTAAACTTCTGTAGTAATAATGTGTGTGGGGTGCTGAACATTTCACAAGTGCTGGGAACATGGGAGACAGAAACTACAGAGAAGGAACCAACCAAGGGCATTGGGAAGCAGCTGAACAGACCCTGGGCCAGGCTCAGCTCTACTGAAGGGTGGGTCCCACAGTTTCTTCCTGTGCTCATTGTCCACACATTTTGAAAACTCCACAAAAAAGGACAAATGTATGGAACAATGCAGTTAAAGAAGCCCACCCAAAGCTGAACGCTGGCCTATAGTTATATCATGAAGAGGATGCTATCATTACAAAATAATTTTCCATTTTTCAACATTATTACTGACTGAACCAAGATTGTTATAGCAGTGTATTTCTACTCTTTAATAGGGGCCTTTCACTCAATATCCAGCTCAAAGGACTGAATAAATTAGTAAGCATTGCAACAAAGTTATTTAATGCAAACTTTATTTTGTCAAAGAATATTAAATGAAATTCAGAACACACGCCAATTCACCAACTCTAAGAGAATACCCTACACCCCCATGACAAAAGCAATATGCCAAATATTTCACCAACAATATCAAATATAAAATGATATTAAAATATTTCTTAAAATGCAACTTCTATTGATACTTTTTTCAAGCCAGAAATTATGTGACTTTTATGTGATCTGTCAGTACCAGTAAACAAAAAAAACCCACAAACAACTAACTTTGTTATATAAGTACAGAACACTCAAAGAAGATTCATTATTATCATTGAGTCACACAGTTGGCACAGCAGCACCACAACAAGTAGAAGACATCCAACTGTATGAGTAAACCTGGTTGAACATAAGCCTGAGATAAATTTCAGTAATCAAGATAAAATTTTCATTGTGCCTCAAACTCATAAGTTGTCATGAATTCTAATCCCACACCAAAACATAGCCAGAAGTGTTACTAATATAAGTAAAACTGTGAAAGCATACTGGGTCAAATCTGTTCAGTGTTAGATCATCCTCCTCCTTTATCTCCCTGAGAGGTATGACATAGAAACTTGATAAGTAAACTACAAAGGACTTTAGTCGCTTTGAGAGGTTTCTAGAAATATAAAGTAAGTAGTGTCAACAAGCATCAAAAGATTATTTAAAGCTCAGAAAGCTGCAAGATACATTGGGTAATGGAAGAAAGGAGGGGCACTGGGAGAAAACCCCCCTGAAACCTGGCTTGCAAGTTCATCAGTGAAAGTATTAACCATTCTTCCATAAATGAAAAGGAAGAAGAGAAAGGGAACACACCTTTTGACTTCAGTAATCCTGCAGAGCTGTTACAGAGAGACCTCAACTCTTACACTTCTTTAATTTTGGATCTTTATTTGCCATGTACTCAAACGGCCTTTGTGGCTTCCTGTGTGTCAGTGACAGTGGTTCAGGGCCCAGCTGGACACTCTGTTCCTTGCTCTGCTCATTTGTTCCAGGGCAGCAGCAGCAGCACTGCACACTGGGCTGCAGAGAGCAAAAGGAGCTGGATCCAGCACGTCTCCATGCCAGGAAAAGGAGATAGACTAGGCAGGCTCATTCCATCCATCCAAACCAGATGTGGTGGCTCCCAGGTGAAAACTCCACACCAGCACACTTCAGTGTGTCTGGCTGTTTGTTGGAAGCCATATGCTCCTGCATATACTGCCCTGTTTTGCTACTGTAAGAGAAAACCTCTACCTTTGAACTTGTTCTGGGAGCAAGAATCAACTTGTGAAAATTCAGCTCAAACAGTACTTCAACACAAAGCAAAGGCCAAAACAGCCAGAAGAATTCAGCTGCAATGACCCAACACGGACCACTGATATATAAAAGTTCTCATGTTAGATACTTCATTAGTTCTTTCTTCAGAACTAGTAAATAACTCTTATCAAATCCTATTAGTCACTGGCACCATTCAAGCATAACACCAAACAAATAACATTCGTCAGAACACAACTTCCACTCCACTCCTTTTGCAGAACAGCCAAGTCCTGCACAGCACATTGCTCTCCATCTCATCCTGCAGTATGAAAGTACAGCATGAATGACACACATGATCCTGTCACCCTGCCCAGTGCTCTGTAACTTCCCAGACTCCCTCCAGCTACCCATGCAACCTCTAGTCTAAGCTGCATTAAAGACAAGCCTTGAAATTCTACCCTTTTTAAAGCTTTATTGTAAAAAATACAAATAATCAGAATGTTCTGCTGGTTATTACCTTCAAAAGAGATGCCGATGTCCCGGTTTTGGAGAGTTTTGTTACTGCAGACACTGAGGAGCCGTTTTCTGGTTTGGCTTTTTCACTTGTTTGAGCTTTATTTACTCCAGGCACTTTGGGCACTGAGCCAACACTCCTGCTTGCTTTCTTCATTCTGGGCTGTCTGTTTATGATGCATTTACAAACAAATCTACAAGCAGAAAGAAAGAGACTTTAAATATAAAATACAGATGAAAAGCAGTATCTTTTTTAATAATGTTCTATTTAAGACCAGAAATCCAGCAGGGCAGCAAAGACCTCAAATTAGAGCCAAACAAAATGCATGTGACTGACCAATGGTTTTGCCTTTTTTCAAAAGGGATTTTTGCTAAGGACTAAGCACTTCCTACAGCTCCACTCCAAATTATAATCATTTTTTTTTTAGTTCTTGTTCCACAAATGGCATTGAACCGAGGATATTTTATAAGTGACCCATGTTGCTGAGTTCACTTGTTAGCCAGCAAAAGAAAGGCTTATTAGGGAGAAATGTCCTTTATTTCTGACTGTGGGAAGGAAAACACTGTGGGAGTATTCAGGCAACAGCCTAACTACCAACAACACTGGATCTGAGAAAAAATGACCATCAGCTCGGTAAGTACAGTGCTGAGAGAAAAACGGCAGTCGTGGAGAAAAACTTATTCTACAAAAAATCCAAAGAAGTTGAAAAATTCAGATTACCTCAAACCAATTATTAAAAATCACAATAATAAACAGATGGAATTTTACAAAATTTAACATGAGACATGTGATTATGAGGTTTATCTGCAAGAAGAAGCCAGGAGCAGCTCACTGGGTTCCCCAGCCCGCAGTGAGGACACTCCTGCAGCTTGGCCAGCCGGCTGTGTCTGACAGCAGACATCTGCCAGCACTGCCATTCCACCCACAAGCACAGATGAAAGTTCAGAAAACAAAGCTGACTTTATCCAAACCAGGGGCAGCCACAACAGACCCGAAAACTGGAGGCATTACAATAACAACAGCTAATTCTAAGGAAGCACAGACTAACAGGAGAACAGCCACAGAACAGCTATAACTTGAAGCATGGGCTACCAGAAAGACTAGACACACCAGGATCTTCTCCTCCTGCAAGAGTGAGAGTTGGTAGCTCTTTTCCTCATCAACCCTGAGTCAGATGTCATGGGATGGAAGATTAAGAGAACAACATCTCCACTCCACTTTCAGTTTTACAGATTCCAGGTGGAAGTGATCAGTTTTGTCTGAGCCCAATATCTCACAGCTGAGTGGAAACATGAAACACATCCAGTCATTTCTATCTCTTAAAAATTGAAGCATTTCAAAGGCACAAAAAGCAGACTGATGACTGCATGCATGAGATATTTGACATAACACAGTGGTCAGAAGCACTAAATAATTTCAGCTAACAAAATTAACACCATACCCTTACACACACTCCTTCCTTCTGAGCGCCACCTCAGCTGCACACAAGTATATTTCAATTCTGACTGATCAAAGTCAGTAAAACTCCAGGAGTTTTGCCTCCTCAGATCCCCAAGTACTGTTAACAGAAGCAACAGGAAGCTTCATCTTAAGACACTGAAAATATTTGTTTATAGCTTCCAGATTCCCTTCAGCTCTGAAAGCTGCCATGAACAGACACAGAAAACTTTGTTTGCTGTTACAGTTTCATCATCACAATGTCAAAAATGCACCAGTCCTGCCATACAGCTACAAGTAATCAGAATGCCTTCACAGAAGATTAAATAACAGAGATAATTTGAAATGAGACTCCTTAAAAAACCAAAAGCCAAACCAGAAAAGCCCCATGAAGGTAATATGTTTGCTATACACACATAATATTACATGGTACAACTGCCTACTAGATTCCAGAAGCAGATGGTAACACTGGTTGCCGTCTAAGTTACCACACTTCTATTTCTTGCCTTTTTCATGTTCATGAGTCAAACACTTACTTGTGCTTTTGATCTTATTCAACTGAAAACTAGAACTGAAAATACTAAAGAGGATAGACTTCTTTAGTAAAACTGGCATCTTTACTATTGAATGGTATTTTTGATGTTCTACAGACATAAATAAATTGCCCATAGACGCTTGAGGAATAACCAAATGAATTTTCAGAGCACAGTTTGTAGCAAAGCTGACTGCATTTAAAAAATTATCCCAAAGAAAAACCACACCTGCAATAACTCCAGTCAGACAGAACCATCTCTTTTTGACAGCTCACAGAGAAGGCCAGTGCTCCAAGGAGGGTTAGGGCCCTGGCAGTGATATGACTCTGATACATTTGGGCAAAGCCAGACAACCTTGCCTGGCAATGCAGATAAAGCAGTGGCTCCGGCTGGCATGGAGACACCCAGCACTGGCTACTTGCAATGCACATTTTTCAGGTCTGCAGAACACATTCATCAGCCCTGACACACCTTGCAGAGCCAGACACAGCACACATCAGCTTTGCATGCACACTAAACACAGTTGGATGTGTTTATTACAGCAAGTAAGACAATAACATAACCCACTGGATGGACGGCCTGAGAAAGAGATGCAGGCTAACGTTACCTTTTACAGATCAAACCATTTATACTGCTATCAAGAAATCTCAGGGGTCAGCAGTGACAAGACTCTGTGAACTCAAATGTTTCTCACCCATGAGAAGGGTTCCTGAAAACATGCCACAGTGTTTGCTTCAAGAACAGCAACTGCAAAGCACAGAGATGGAAGCAAGCAAAACTCAACAGTGTCAGCTAAGTATAATCCTCATGTTTCATCACAGCATTACTTTAAAATATCTGTAAATCTGACACAGAAGATCACTATTTTTGACTTACTGAAACTCAAAGGTAGAACCACATTTCCGGAAACTTTAAAGATACATAGAGGACAAGAAGGGTTAGGGACCACTGTTTCTGTTTTAATTCCAGAGAAACTAAGCCTTTAATTCCAGAGAAACTAAGTAACCACTAGTTACTTTCCTAATGAAAAAAGGAAACATCATTATAGTTTAAAAACTGAGAAAAATATACAAATGGGTCACACAAAATAAGAATAAGACATCAATTAGCATTACACGTTCTAAAAGCAGCTGCTCACTAAGACTCCTAAAGTGAATTTATGGCCTCCCTGTGCCAATTTCTCCCCTCCTGCCTTCTCCAGGAAGGAAAAGGAAGATGGGGTTTCAGCACTGAAAACAGAAGACATCAATATTGTGTGACTGTAAGTAGAAAAAGCCCTGCTTCACCCAGTTTCTCAAATGGCAGGTACAGCAGATAAAAACTACTTTTTTGCTTCTCAAGAGCACCACCATATTCCTTAGGAAGAAACAGTATTAAGAATCAACAATAATCTTGTCTCTGCCCAACAAGAAAATTTAACAATAAATTTTAAAATAAGAAATAAAACACTCTCTAACCATAGGAAGCTTTCTGAAGAGTAACATACAGCACTAACAATTCAAATGAGAACTAAAATATTATTTCACTATTGTTTTAAAAAGAAAATACTGCATATAAAACTGTATTTTATGTTTTGCCCTAGGGAGAAAGAAGGAATTACTGAAGACTTCCTTTCCCTTTATATACACTTCCTCCTCCTCAAAAAAAAAAAAAAAAAAAGGAAGAAAAAGCCACTACTAAAGAAAACACTCATCAAAAGGCACAAGACATTACTGGAAAAAATTTGATTAATGATAACACAAATAGTATCAATTAATCAAAATGGAAAAAAGCCAAAACAATGCCAAAATATCAGACAGAAAGACTGCATTCCTAAACAAAACTGTAACATTCACTCTAACCTGTATCCTTTCCCAGCCGTCTCTCTCTCCATAGCACACATAGTCCAGGAAACAGGAGAACCCTGCTCAGGAGTGCTCTCCCTGCTCTGTTGGAGGCACGTGAAACCAGTCCTGCACTTTATACCAGTTGCAAACACAACGGCATAAATAATAATTTAAAACTGTTTTGCCCAATAGCATGGCTCTGCTCCCGACTGTAAACTGATATGATACATCCAGCCAGCCAACATGGCTGCTCCAGAACCCTGAGCACTGGAGCAGGGCAGGGAGGGGATGGTTCCTTACTGTGATTATTTGAATCTCATCCATTATTTAATATGCTTGTTTATGCTAATATTGCTGTCACAAAAGTAAGGCTCAGGCACAAGAGTACAGAATTTAGTTTCCAGTGCCTGGAAGACAATAGAGGTTTAAGCAACAAAAGTGTTTTTTGAGAGGCTTTAAGCAGTGCTACCTATAAAAAATTGCAAATTATTAAGAAAATTATAAATAATCTTAGAATTATCTTCTTTTAAGAGATGAAAAAAAAAAATAGAAGCAAGCAATCCCTCAAATCTGAGGATACTGAGCACTTCTCAAAAATCAAATACTCAAGTTACAGAAGAAATTGCTCACATCTAAGAGCAACAGAGTCAGTACACTTTCACTCTATATTTGTGCAAATTCTTTGGTTTTGATATATTTAGGCTGACAACTTTGCCCAAATAATTAGGGAATGACATTTTCAGGTCACTTACAGTCCCAAAAGGCAGAAAAGCAAAGAGATTATAAAACACAGCCTCATCAACCCCCTGTAAAATACAGATACAGAACTTTCCCAAGTCTCTGCAGACAAGATAGCACAGACACCAAAAAAGCTTCATACCTGGAATATGAAATAAGTCACATAGAAAGAGACACAGTTCTCTACATTTATAACTTTCAGCCTGCAAGCTGTAGAACTCTATAATGTATCTTTCTCAATAATTCCAAAAACATGATATATAAACCACTGGATTCCAGGAGTCCAGAGCAAATAGTGCATTTCTTTTATTGCTTAAGATCAAGATATTTCAAGTTTTAGGGACTTGAAAGTTTGCTGATGCTAGCTGGTAATTTAAGATACCAAGGATAACAGGAGAGAGTCCATGGAAACATGAAGACCCTTATGAGACAAACTAGACAATAAAAACAGCAAATAAAATTAAATACAGGCAAAGACAAACACATCTATCTCTTGTGGGAAAGCAACCTCAGCTTCAAATATAAATGTGCTCTCAGTGTATCAATACTGCTCAGCAAGACTACAGCATTCTGATTCAGTTTCATTAAACTATCAGTACAGTGTTTGAAATAAAGAAAAGAAAAAAAGCAAAGCAATTCCAAAAGTTATTAAAGAAAGGAATAGAGAATGAACCATAAAACACAAATATTTCACTACAAATAAATTTTTTGCCCGTCTACCCACACTTTAACTGCTATGTGCAGTTCTTCTCTCAACTTCAAAAGAAAAAAAAGTTCTCTTACAGATCTTAAACTGATTGAACAAGGGGCAAAAATAAGATCAAAGGTATATAATAGCTCCCATGAGACATCTCACAGGGAACATGACAAAAGCCTATCGAATCTGGAATGGCATCGAGAAGGCAGACTGGGAGTGGCTGTTAATCATCTCTTCCAGTACTAAGACTAAAGACCAGAAAATTAATTTAGAGCCAGGTTCTAAATAAAAAAGTGAGCTGTATTTTTAATGTATATTGTGTGAGGAGATGGGGAGACTGGTCATGCACAAGGTACTGAAATTTCCTAATGGCTGTTAAATATCTGAGCACAAAGGGCTCAGAAACTCCTCTGAGCCAAAACTAATTCCAAGGTGGGAAAGCAGTCAGGGTAGGAGTGAAGACTTTGGGTTTGTTTTTTTTCCTAAGGCATCTGCCCACAGCTGCAGGTGGGATGGAGCTCCAGGTGGGCTGGATCCCTGTGCCAGTGTGGGCAGTGTCTGCTCTGTTCTTGTGCTGCGAGGAAAACACACAACTGTGCGTTGCAGTGCAATACAGATGGAGCACACTGGGCTGCACTCCTGGAACAACACTGCAGGGAGCCATTTAGAGACAAGACCTTTCTATTACTTTGTCTTAAAAATTCTGAACAGCCCTTACAGTTTTCATTACAAACTGTGGAATTACAAAAATAGGAATTCTGCATTTAAGTTATGCTATCCATCCACTGTTTTCAAGCTACATTTGCTATTGCTACTTCTCTTTCAAACAGAAGGGAGGAAAGACCAGAGCTTTGGGCAAGAATTGGCTCTTACACACCTAAATTTCTCTACTCCTTCTTTGGAGAAAACTTCAGAGCTGTAGCTGCTGCGAGCAATGTGTAACCGTTGCAATACTTAACATTCCAGACAAGTGACAGGAACATTTACAGAACTCCTGAACTCACAAACTGTGCTCTAAAAGTCTTTTCATAACAAAATTAAAATTATGTAGCCTTGTTTTCAAGCTCCTATTTCAAACAACCACTATTTCAAACCACTGCCAAGGAAAGAAGAAACAACTCTTCATCAACTAGCATGGAGAAACTGTTCCACAGGGAAGGGGAACACTGCCCATAACTTGGTCTCACCATGAGCTTCTACACTGACTGCAGCTTCAGAAGATTTTTTTTACATTATAGCTTTGAGAAACAGAATAACAGACCAGGTAAATCCATACCTGACTGACATCCATCGCTGAGCCGACTAAAAAACATTCTATGTTGGCTCAGTACTCTTAGCATGCCCATTACCTAGAGCTGCTCACAGTCCAGAACAAAACACCATCCCCATTACTGTTAAGTAGGGTTTGTTTCCTTGGTGTTGTAAATACAAGTAATTTGGTTACATTGTCATTTTTCACTCCTTGTGGTAAATTTCACAGTTGCATCCAAATTTAAGCCACACACTAAGAGATGAGGCAGCATACACCTATTTCCTGGGTAGCAATTACACTTCTATGTCAGATTTTACATCCTTGAACAAACAGCATACATGTCAACCTTCCCTGTAAAACCCTTGGGTTAATATTCCAAATAACAGAGCCAACTCCTACAGTGACACTTGTTTTCCAGGAAATATAAAAATGAACACACTAATTTTCCCAGCCAAAGGGCTGGCCAGCTTTAAGTATAAACCTCACTGATCCAAAAAGCGATACTTGATCAGTTATCTCCATTAACTGGAAATGCTCTTACCTGTTATTCCAAGCATGCTCTAAAGTAAGTGTTACTCCAAAAATCAGCAACCTTCCAGTTACAAAGGTGTATTTAGTGTCCTATAACCTTAAGCATATACTGTATTCCTCACATAACAAAGTCCACTGGTGGAATGCTTACACTGTAAATTGCTGTGATTCCTATAGCCATGTATCCTACTGACAAACACACACGTGAAGTTCTCCTGGCACCGCCTGGCAGTACTTTCAAAACCAGCCATGTCAATTCTAAAACCAGGAGAGCTGGTAGAATAGCACAACAAAAGGTGTACGACCAACACAGCAGCTTCCTTCCTTCTCAGACTGACTTGCTCAGAGTACATTTCACTGCAATGTTCTCTCTCCAGCACAGCTGTTCCCAGAAGTGCTGCCTAGAGCAGGTGACCAGTGGTGACCTCCTCCCTTTGGTCCATTGTAAATGTTATCAGCTGAACTCAGATACCAACAACTGCAGCAAAGGCTTCTGCTGCATCAAGTTCCCAGGAAGGGGTAAGGCAGGCAGCAGCCAGGTGCTCATGACAGGAAGGGGGACAGAGAAAGGAATGCAATGGGCCATTTCAGGAGGCAGACCAGTGGCTCCCAGCACATGTGTGTTACAGGTAAAACCTGTAAGAGAAGGGATTAACTTTGACTAGGTCTCATCCTCATCCAAAATACTCCACCAAATCTTCAGTTCATGCAAAATCCAAACACTCCAAGTCCTGAAACCAGGATGGTTATGATGATAGATCAGTTCTTACCTACAGCTGATTAATTCTCAGCTTGAGGACTTTCTATTGCCTGGACGTCTGGAACTGGGAGGTGCTGGGTGCTCACTGTGTCCACTTCACCACCAACCTGGTCTGACAACATTCTTGAAGGCATTGCAGCAAAAAAATCCCAGAGAACAGAAGAAGCAATAAAGAGATGCATCACCTGAGGACCTTCCCAGGCCCCAGGTGTTTACAGCTCTGGGATTCCCAAGCCCAGAAGGACCATTTTGGTCTCAGATGCACCAAGAGAATGGCCTGAATGGGAATGGCTCACGCACAAGTCAATCCTGCTAAGGCTGAGGGAGGGAAGTGCCTGCTGGGGATTGCTTAAGTTAGTCATGAAAATAATTTAATTGAACCCTGCCACCTAAAGAGGCAGTCCCACCCCTTCCTCGGTTCTCTCCCTTCTCTCCATTCTAGAGATCACAGCTCATTTTTGATGAGTTGGTCTTTCAGACAGATCAGGACTGATCTGACTCACCTTGTAATTGCTAGATACTATGCAAAGGAAGCAGCGGGACTGGGAACTGGGAACAAGAAGGAAGTCTCATCCTTTCAGAGATGGTGTAGCCCCAAATTTGTTTTAATTCAGTTTCAGGCTATTGGCCACTCAGCAACAGCCCTGCTTTAAATGAACCCCTTACTGCCATCAAACCACCAACATTTCCAAGCCACACTCTTCCAGGGCACAGATGAACTGTGTTATTTTTACACTATCATCACATGACAAAACAGGGCACTGAGGGGTCTGCAGCCTGGCTATCTACAGATTTCAATTCTGTGCAGTGGCCCACATCCTTCCTCACTTCCAAAACCTGTAAACAACACAGTCATTACACAGTTAAAGTCCTTCAGGCTTGGTAGAGAGAGCAGAGACAGAGCCACATGCAAATCCTTCCTAAATACTCCGGTATCACTAAGGGAGGAGCAGTTACCACCCCCAGTGTGGAAGCTCAAGGACATAAATTTGAGTCATATGGAAGAAAAGTCCTTGTGACAGGATGAAGAGGTTCCTATCAACAGGTAATTTTTTATTTCCCCAGGGAAAAAGGGTAAGACTATTTCTCTTCCAAATTTTATTCCAAGCCTTCCAGAAAAAGGTGAATCACCAGCCAGTTCATGGAGTCACTGTTCCCTGGGACAGTTTGGTTGTTGGAGCAATGCAGGATTCTACATGGGACAAAGTCTGGGAAAGCACTAACAGCCCAGTACAGCATCCCCAGCTGATGTAGCTGCTGATGTGCTGATATCCTCATGGAATGCCAAGTGCACTTTCCACAGTGAAACACTTCTAAGGTATTTCTTTGAAAAGCTCCTGTATCTCCAGATTTCGTGGCAAGCTTCTAATGTGTGACTGAAGGCCTCAGAATAGTTTTTCCTCCAAAAAAATGCACTCTTTCTATTAAAAAAGGCTATACTGAAGTTTTTTTCTTTTCCTTCAAATATCCTTTATATTACAACACAAATGTCCATAACTGATAGACTTTATTTTCTTCTGTAGATAGACACTATTGATTTTTTACAGGTATACCAAAGACTTTCAGGAAAATGTCAAGAAGTTTTTGTAACAAGTACTTGTATGATTTCGTGTTTTTAACCTAGCAAATGTAATTCTGAATATGAAATGAAGTAGACTGAAATTTCATCTGCATGCTTGGATCTATACCCTTTAAAATGTCTTTACTATTTTTCCTGAGTTTTCACAAACAGAATTTACATTGTTTACAGTAATATCTATCCCAGCAAACTATCAAAACCTTTGGAGAACAGAATGATTGTGCCTTTAAACTTTTCAAAAGTTCACAGGCATGCCCATGCTACAGGCTGAGGAAACTCTCTCCTGTAGTTCAGAATAAAACTGGAAAGAACAGCAACAGTAATGAGAGAAAAGTTTATGTCCCAAAGTTTTCATTTTAAGATGTTAATTCTTGATGACCTCAGTCTAGTTAAATTCAATTATATTGCCACATTCAAAGATGCATCTCATATGTACAAATCCTAAGTCAAGAATAATTTGATGACAACAACTACCAGCAACTGTATGTATTTAAGAAGTTCATCATTTTCAAGAGACATTAATTGTCCATCTTATATAAGCAAGTGCAGATACAAAGTAGCTTTGCATGATTCTGTCACTGAAACGAAAGAAGGTTGTGGGTTTTTGTCACAGAAAGAAATAAAAACAAAACTAAAACTTCAAGCGTACATGGTTACTCAGAGTTGTGGAAGGAATCATCTCTATAAAAGTCGCTTTAATTTTCCTTTTCTCTTCCAGAAAAGCCTATATTCCTTCAGGGACTTGAAGGCAATATTTGCCATTAACCATTTCAAGTGCTGGTCACTTGTTAGGGAAGAGCAAATTGAAACAGGCAAGACCATGTCTGAAAAGACACTGCACAGCAGACGCTACTTTAAATGCACACTCATTATCAACCCTCAGTGTCATTTACCTTGGTAAATAAAAGAAAACTTGAGCTCAGTATAACCTGGCAACTCAGTAAAAAGCAAAAAGAAATTAAAAAAAAAAAAGGAAAAAAGATTAAAAATCCTTTGGCTAAACAGAGAAAGTCTAACTCTAGCAGATCATTTTTATAGACTTGCCCATGTCACTGAAGAGCTGTCCATACAAAGACAGCCAACATTCTAGCAGTGAAATACAGTGGAGGAGCCTCTCCAGCGCCAGCCCTCACACAGCAAGGAAATTCTGTAGCCGAAGCTTCAAGAAGGTTCCATCTGCCAAAACCACTGCGTGCTTTTAATTAAGAACATCCACAGAAATGTATTAAGAAGAACACAGAAAGTTTCAGGGAGCGGTAAGAACACCAGCCTCTTGGTCATGCTTTCCACCCACCTCCCCAAACACAGATCCCACAGAAAGTCATTATTCACTGCACGTACCTGTGCACAACATGTACCCTGCACTGGCCAAATGACCAAAGTCAAGGAAATGCTTTAGCATCCAAAAAATACAAATACTTTTAAACTGATGTCATTACATACATCACTCGAGTACTTCAACTGTACCTTAACTCTTTTTTAGTGTTATTCAAATACTACACGTTAGGTGCTCTGTTTATTTTCCTGAATAAAACTGCATATCTAACAAGTAGTTGCAGCCAGTCATTACCTTGGCTCCATTCTGGCACACAGTGATGGAAAATAAAATTCATGCAAGATTTATCTTTCAAAAATGTCAAACCAAGTTTGAAGTAAGTAAAAACTTGTTATTTACTCTTCTGAAATTTTGCTTTAGTGGCTTTATAACCACTTAATATGCAACAAGTAACTAGTTCTAATTATGTTGGTGGGTTGGTTTTTTTTTTTTTTTTGGTACTGAAACCTTGTGGGTTGAAACCCTTCATAAAGTCTCTTTTCACCAAACTTCAGAATTTATTCTTGTACTATTCTTCCCTGCAGCTTTGGGAAGCTACTAGTTCTGCCACTGATTTGCAACACAGCGTCATTTCTTTGCAAAACTGAAGTACCCGAAGACATTTAGTTACAAAGAGGAAGATCAAAAGTTGCCTTGTAGATGTTGGACAGTAAAGTCACCTTTCCCAAGGAAAATCATGCACATATGTGTGAAAACTCTACTAATGAATTATTTATATTTAAAGATAGTGTCCTGTGATTACTTCCAGGCTGTACTACTGCTAAGTGCTCCAAATGGTGGCTTCTCTGATCTTTTCAGTTGGAAAAAGCTCAAAAGAAACAAGTAATAGGTTCCTTGTAACTAGTCTCATAAGGCTACCATTCTGTACATAAATCAGCTTCCAGCACTTGCTCTTTCTCCCTTTTTCAGTACAAAGATCAAAAATAAGACCAAATGGGGTGATTTTTTAAGCCAGGAAGTACAAGCCTAACATTTCTTATGCTGTTTTTCCTAATGAGCAATAGTGATTCAGTCCCATTAATAGCACTACACATTGCTAGGACTGGATTCTTGTTGGCAAGACAGGCTCCAACACCACAAGGTCTAAAAAGAGCTTCTGAATTACGTTAGTAAAAAATCTCTTAAGGAGTTTCCATGGCCTCCACCTACTGAGAATCTGTTTTCCTCTTTCATACCAATAGTAAAGCAAAAAACGGCACAAGATTTACTTCGAATTGTTACTTCTAAGTCTATATCTATTAATACACAAAATAGTGACTGTACATCATATTTACTTTATACAATTAAATCTTTGCAGCATAAAAATATCCATCCCAACATGTACTTAGACAGAAACTTCTAAAACTCAAGAAGTATTAGACCTGGCATTTGCTGCCTTTAAATGATGTCCAGGTATGGCTCAGGAAAATGCCAGCTGGCCCAAGCAGGCCATGCCAATGCCCATGCTGACAATGATGTGGCCAAGCATGTGCCAGACCTCAGCCTAACACCCAAGCTGTCTTTGATTTGCTGCTATGGACACATTCTCCACTGAGGGAAACATCAGCTCCAGCCTGATGCAGAAGACACCTTTAGCAAATGCCTGGAAGGCCACGGAGATCACACCAGCCTGGAGCACAGAGGGAAAGGGAAAATACCCCGGAGCTGCAAATCACAATGGAAGGTAACAGTCCATGACACTTGGAAACCCCTGCACAGATGTTTTCCCATTGCGATGTTTCACCATCATCAGACTTTAATATAACAAACCCTCATACAATCGAAGAGAGAAGACAGATCTTTATAGATGATCACACTAAAACACGTGCCAACAATTAGATTGAGAAGATAAAATAACTGGGAAAATGAGGGCTGCACTATCTAATTAGAGGCCCTTTATTTGACAAAAATAGAAAAACACATTAAAAAGATTTGAGACATTTTATTCCCAATTACGTATCGTATTCAAAAAAGAAAGAAAAAGACATGTATCTTCAGCCATACAAAAACAACATCTGAGAAATCAAGGGGGTTTTTTCCTTATTTCACCTAGTTTACCAGCCTGGAATCTGGTTTTTCCATTAGCTGAAAGTGAAGTGGCAGTGTTACAAGAAACATGAGACTACTCCCGTCTCAGTTTCCCAGTTTTAATCTCAGGCCATTTACAATGACCTTCTCTTTTCATTTTTGTTAGCAACTACCTAACAACACTCAGCTAGGCTGGAGACGGAGAAGAAACTGCTTCTCTTCTTCTGAGCTACTGCAGCACTATATTGTGATCCATAGTGTTAAAGGCAGCCATTGGCTTTAATTTGCTTTTCAGCAGCCAAAGTCCACACCATTAATGAAGCAGGAAGCAGCTCCAGAAGGTTTATGTTTGCTTTTGGGGTGAGCAGAGCTTGCACAGACTGTGCCCTTCAACAGAACCCATGGCTCCTTAGAGCTTTTTTCACCCGGCAGAACCACTTACATGACACATTTTCTGCTACAAGAGAACTGTGTTTTCCAGACCCCAGCACAGACAGATACTTCATGCAATCACAGACAGTGAGATGCTGTTGTGCAGAGAAGGCTGCAGTTTGCTGAGCGTTAGCACAACACTGCATTGTTTTCTCTAAAGACACAGCGTACAGAACCTCTCAGAACAGGCTGGTGACGGGTTTTGTCCCAGCTGTAGGAGCCTGCCTTCCTACATCCCTGGTAATACGAGGTCATGACATTCTTGGAAGCTAAAATACTGTGAGGCACAGGATGGCAGACAGCAGGGACAAAACTGGAACTCAGAGGCTCTTTCATCTCTAAAAAGGCAGAAAAACCGCGCTCCAGAGAAGCATGAGACCAGAATCCAAACAAAGGTGCTCCCAAACACACCAAAACCCAGCTAGACAGCCGCTGAACGCGGGCACTCCGCGTTTTTCCTCAGGGAGCTCCATGCGCACCCACCATCCCTCTCACAGACACCAGCCAGCAGCGTGAAGCGAATGATTGCACCGCGGGATGCAAACGCGGGCCAACCTGCGCCTCCCCGCCAGCCGGGACCGCCGGCCGCTCCGCTCCCTCAGCGCCCGCCCCGCGGCGCTCCCGCAGGGTCATCGCAAGATGGGTGACAGCGAGGACGCGGCAGGGCGGCGGAGGGTGCCGCGGGCGGCCCCTGAGGCGCGGAGGTACCCGAGGCGGGCGCGGGGCGGTGTCACCGCCGCGGGGTAACAGCGCGGCCCCTCGGGGGGCGGCGGTGAGGAGGGGCCGAGCCCGGGGCTTCCCGCGGCCGTGAGGCGCCGCAGCCGGGGCGCGAGACACAGGCCCCGCCGGAGCCCGCGCGGCCGCGGGCGACCCCCCGGCGGGCGGGCGGGGGTCGGGGCCGGGCTCTGCCCGCCGGCGCTCGGCGCTTACCGGGGCAGCCGCCGCCTCCTTCCCGCTGCTTCGCAGCCCCGGGTCCGGGGGCGCCGCGCGGGCCGGGCCGGCGGGAGGAGGGGCGCGGAGGGGCGCGCGCACGGCAGGGACCCCTCCGCCCGCCTCGGCCCCGCCCCCTGGCGGCACCGCGCACGCGCCCCCCGCGGGCCCGCCCCGCGCCCGGGGACCGTGAGGGGAAAGGGCGGGGCGCGGGCACGGGCGGCGCGTGCGCGGGGCGGCCCCTCCCTCAGGGCGGGGCTGCTCCGCACCTGAACCTCAGAAGCGCGGGATATCGGCGGCAGGTAGGGAGGAAAAGGCTCTGAGGTGGTCGAGCCTAATCTGTGACCCAACACCATCGGGTCGTCTAGAACATGGCAGTGAACTCAGTGCCACGTTCAGTCTTTCCTTAAACACCTCCCGGCACGGTGACTCCATCAGCTCCCAGGGCAGCCCGTTCCGATATCACATTAACCCTTCTGTGGAGAAATTATTCCTCGTGTCCAACCTGAACCTCCCCTGGCGCAACTTGAGGCCGTTTCCTCTCATCCTGTCCCTTGTTCCTGGAAGCAGACCCCGACCCCTCACGGCCGCATCCTCCTGTCAGGGAGTTGTGGAGGGACAGAAGGTCGCCCCTGAGCCTCCTTTTCTCCAGGCCAAATCCCCCCAGCTCCCTCAGCCGCTTCTCATCTCTCTTGTGCTCCAGACCCTTCCTCAGTTTTGTTGCCCGTCTGAGGGCGGGAGGCGGCAACGGCCCCGGTGCAGGGCCCGCATCCGGGACTGGTGAAAATACCAATTGTTTCATTTTGGGGGTAGGGGACTAAGAATGCATATTTTAAGCTCTGGCACCAAGCACGTACAGTGCAGGAAACATAAGTGTGAGTGGGAGGGCTGTGGGTCTTCTAAACCTGTGCCTTACTGTCCAGATCTATAATTGTAGCTTTTCATTCGAGTGAGAAGTAGATGTTTGAATGTGTGTCGTGGCTTAAATGGCCTAGAGTTTTCTTCAATGTGCTCAGCACAATCCCAAAATATAGCCCGTACTAGCCATCTTGAAGAAAATTAACTCTACCTCAGCCAAAACCAGCACATTGTGGTAGGAAATAGCTTTGCCTTCTTAGGTTACAAGAACTCCTGTGCACACAAGCTTTTGGAGTCTGAGCTGCCTTCAAATGCACTAAACTAAGCTCAGCTTTGTAGCCCATCACTGTACGGGATGTTTGACTTCTCATGAATAACCAGCAACTGAAGTTAATAACTCCAAATTGCAGATTTGGTGGGAGGTATAGCAGAGTTTGTATTTACAGGCACTGGCTGGGAAGTGCTATGAACACAGTAATGAAGAAAATGTGCTGATTTGACACATCCCTGTAAAACTTTCCCTCTATTTAGGTTAAAGCTTCTTTCCCAACAGCAACTCAGCTGTTTTAGCAAGAGAAACATTTCAGTGTAAGATTGAGTTGCATGTCCTCCCTTGAGGTACATTCCTTCCTAGAATTCACAGGAATAGAATTCACAGGAATATGGAATTTGTAGGTTGCAGACTGGTAGGGCAAGTATGATTTACAGTCCCCTCATTATCTTTGGTGAAGTTAAATTTTTAATATCATAAATCAAAGTAAATGATATCTCTATTACATCAGAATTCCCTTTAAAACTGGCAGGATGTATGCTGCCAGATATTGCAACACAGTTAGATTTACCATGGTGGGAAAATTTTTCTGTTTATGTCTTTTACAAAGTCAATTTCATCGAGATGTCCTTCCCTGTCCATTTCTCTGTCACTCTGCCTGCTCCTACCTGGTGGGGATTCCCCTGGCAGGCGGCTGCACAGACATGGTGTACTCATTTTACAGTGAAATGCTCCTTTATGTTTAAGTAATAATCCTGATGTTTATTTTCCTACAGTTTGACCAATGTCATTCTGCTAGATTTTCTGCTCCACGATACCTTCAGCAAAATCTTGTCCCGTGTTTCGACCTTTGGATTGATTTTTAAGTTATCAGCTAAAAAATGGCATTTCAATGGCACTACTTCTGTATTAAGGATGTGAAAAGTGACTGCATTTGTTTTGTACAATGTATTTCTCACGGTAGCCCACAAAGGGCTCAGCTTTCTGTTTTGCAGCAGGAAGCAGTCGCTCAGCTCAGTGAATTAATGAACAAGCTGCTAGCTGACAGTGCATATGCCTTGGATCTTGGTGCTGGAACTTGAAAGGTCGCTGAAAAAAATGCGTTAAATTGCAGTATTGTGTGCTGTAATGTGTGTGAGAGTGGTTCAGCTGTCTGCTAGGAAAGCTTTCTCATTGTGGTTACGTTCTGGGTTAGGCTGCCCCAGAGGATTACAGAATCTCCATAACTGGAGGCTTCTAACAAAGAGCAGACAAATGTCACTCCAGAATCCGGCAGGGATGGCTGATCCTGCCTCACACTGACAGCTGTACCCCTGAGGTCTCAGGGGAGCTGCTGCCCCAGGGCAGCCTGTCCAAGCCTCAAGGCTGTCTGGAAAATGGAAAGACACCTGCTCAGGTGGAACAATTTGCACAGAACATCTGTGGTTATTATATTCATGTTCTTTCTCATCCTGCTCCAGCCTTAGGTTTCGTTCATTCCCTCTTGTTCCAGGTGCCACAGGTGTGTGCTGGCTGCTTTGCTCAGGCCTGCACACCAGGCTCACCTGGAGCCCCGGGCAGCTTTGCTCACCTGGGCCCTTCTGTCGGGGAAAAGCCCCCAGGAGGAGTGGCTGGGATGCTCCAGGCTGGCAGTCAGAGGAGAGCTGGACACGGTAGGAGCTGGTTGTGGGTGCAGAGTGCCTGGTGCAGGACATGATCCCTTCCAGGCTCATCCAAGGGCTGCTCTTCCATGTGGCTGTACTTCAAGGGTTCACTTTCTGGGAGAGGGAGAACCATCTGGCAGAAGAATTCCACACTGCAGCTATTGGAAAACTATTTTATATTATACAGCTCCACCACTGGTCAGAAGTATTAGTAATAGTCATTAAGTTTCCCCTTATTTGTCCAGTTTAGGGGTAAGCGTGATACTCAATGTAGTTTTAAACACTGCAGTCAGTTAGTTACATTTTCTCTACTTCCAACGTTGCAATGGAGCCCTGTAATCTTTGTGATACACACTTAATGAAATGGGCTAGAGAGCTTTCAAGCAGGTATCTTTTTATTGTAGAAATATTATATTAAATTTGGACTATATTCCAACATAAATGTACTTTAATTACATTAATAATTTAAACAATATTTAAATAAAGCACCAAGTTAACTTGATTTAAATAACTGATTCAGTTTCCACACTGATTCCTACAAAATCCCACTAATTTCATGCAGTGTTTGAAGAACTGGAGGCCAGAGCTGATTTCTTAGTAAATACGAACTACAGTTCAAGCGCTCTGCACACAAATGGAAAGCTGACAAAGTCTGAGATGGGCTTGGTTTTGAAGCAGAACTCCTACAAAAGGATTCATACAGATCTAAACATGGACTGGGTTGCTCAGCTATTTCTCTAACTTTCATGTAAACTATTTCCACACATTCAAGTTGTTTCAGTTTAGTTCTCTGTAGAAACCTCTAGATTTTAGGTGATACAGCTTTTACCTTGTAAAACAAGAAATAGCTTCTGTTTTGAAACAGCAGTGTTGAATTCCATGCCCCCAGCAAACTCAGCTGAATGCAATTCACACATTCAGTGTAATGTAGGCCCACTTTTATCTAAATAAGACCAGAAGAACCTGACAACATAGATACAGGAGATTTTATTTAACATTGTGTACAAAGAAAGGCTACAAATGCCTTAAGACATTTTTCCCCCACATACAGTTTTTGGATCCCTTTTTCATACCACTTTTCTCAGAAAGTTAAAAAAAAAATAAATCCAGAATGACATTTTTTCCCTTTCCCCTTCTCTTTGGGCCTATACTGAGAGATGTTTAGCAATATGGTTTCAACACCTTTCCATATTAAACAATTAGGACTAGGTCTTCTTTCCCCAAAACAGAGCACTATGAGATACTGAAGAACTAGCAACAGCAGGATAAAATGTCAAAAACTGACTCCCTAACAAGGTAGTGTTTAAATAATGCCAACAGTATTAGCTCTGATGAAACTCAAAATTATCCAAACAATAAGTTGTCTTCTACATCTGATAATTTAGGACTAATTATATAATTTAATTGTATTTATATTTAAATAAATAGTCTTAACTCCTTTCCTTGAAATTCTTCATGGATTATGAACACTTATAATACTAGAGATAAGAACCAACTACACAACTTACATAGGCAAGAGAAGGCTGAGTTTTTGTTGGTTTGTTGGTTTTTTTGGTTGTTTTGTTTTTTTTTTTTTGCTGGTCAGACACAGAAAGGACAACATTTCAGTGTCCTGCTGTGAGATAATTTTTAAATTCACCATTTCATTGTGATGCTTTTGAGTTATCCCAACACAATAATTCTTTACCCTATTTTTGCTACCTTGGTAATCACTTTTAGTACTCCTGAAACATTGGTCCCTGCATAGTTAAGTTTTATCTGGGATTCTGCAAGTTTTGTATGTGACTGTGAAACCCAAGACAAGACTTCTTTTAGTCTGTGAGATGCAGTAAAGAAGGCAGGGAGTAGAAAAGGTTCTTGTGGAGAAATTACTTTTTGCTATGGCAGTTTTACATTGCCATCTACTATGTATGAAACAGGTTTTACATATAGATCGGTTTTCAGTTCTTTGTATAGTCCCAAATCAGCATTGTCCCTGTTTCTCCCAAAATGGGACTAAAATAGAGGAATTTTGAGCTACTCTAGATCAGCATTTGATCACTTGGTTGGGTGCAGTAAGAAGGAACTCAGAACTGCCTTCTGAGCCTCATCCAACTGCCCCAGGGGAGATGGGAGCACCCAAGCAGCAGCAAGCCCTCTGCTCACTGGGGGGCTGGACCCGCTGTGACCCTCACCTGGGGTCATCTCCAGGAAGCTTCTGGAGTCTCCTTGCAGGCAGGAAGCTGTTTTGTACACAAGCCTGCCCTTTTGTACATCCACAGGGATATAAAATGCTGTGTGCTATAAATCATTCTGCAGATTAGAGAAGCAGTTCATCTGTAGAATGTCTCAGATTCTCAGAACGTCCTACCATGGGGGAAAAGACCACAGCAGTTACACAAGCCAAAGTTCTAGCGCAAAATAAAATTTTCTCTATTCTGGCGAACCATTTTTGATAAGAGGATTTGAACATGATTGTGATTCAGACAAAGCAGTAGAGCAAACACTTCTGCTAGGCATGGGCACTCTGTAATTATATTAATTCCCAAATACGCTTGAACAGCTGTAAATAATAGAATTTTACTTAGCTCACAACACAGCCCTGCGTGAGCCCAGAACTTTAGCAGTACCTGGTCCACTCTGCACAAGAAGACTGGAAATATTTTAATTATCTCCAGGGCTCTGCTTTGTAGCTGTGCTACAAACTGAACCTCTTGGTGTGGTAGTTGCTACAGTGCAGAAAGAAGTGAAGTGGTTCTGTTGGGAAAGGAGGGGTCTGTCTTACTGTGAGGTGAAACATGGCAGCAGGAAAAAAATTATGTAAAAACCACTGCATGTTTTGCAGTGGTCTCCAGCAATGTCACTGTAAGAAGGTAACACAAAGAGAATCAACAGTGGAGGCAAACTAGGTAATTTAATAATTTTCTAATTCTCAGCAAGAGCATTTATGAATTTGCTTGACCCAAGAGGCATAAATCTAATGATATGGTCACATAAGAGAGAATCAAGACAACACATACACTCAGGTCTGCTTTGGTCCTACTGCCCCAACCCTTCTGTCATTACAGCTGTTGTGGCATTTTATCCTTGCAGCCCAAAACCAGACTTCTAGCTTAAACAATGGTCCGTCCAACTTTGTGGTTCTAGGAGCTTTTTACTTCTATATTGGTGGTGGTGGTTCACCTACATTAACATACAGGCACTATAGCTGCTGCCTCAGGGGGAAATGGTAGAGAGCATGTAGTAAGCTTTGCTTTCTTAGCACTGAATTGTGAATGTTCACTAGCAAGAAAGAGGGGTTGCAGCACATCAGAACTGTGAGGCTGCTGTAGCTAAATTCCTGGCATTCCCGTATTCATGTTTATTTACTGGCAAGAGAGCTTTGCTCAGTTATCTAGGGCATGAGCCACCTTCTGTAACTCAAAATGAGAACCTCATTCTAGTCCCAAGCAAAGGGATCCTGAGCAATTCCTAATTTTGTTTCCTTTTCCATTTGTGTTGGTTTTATTCCCTAAAGATTGTTACGGAACAGTCTATTAACTATAAGTGCTTCCTTAACAGCTTCTGTTGATTTTAAGGGCAATCCATGGATTTAATTCTATTCAATTAGAAAGTTCAGAGAACACATATGAACATTTATTTCCTCCTAGTTCAGAATGGAGAATTGCTAATACTAGTCCAAGGCTCCAGTATCTCATTTGTACAGGACCTATGTTAAAGGAAGGGAATGGTACCATGTTTATTTTTCACTAATAGTAGTAGGACAATGTTAGCAAAGGCTACAAACATCCCTGGAGTAGAAATTTAAGAGGGCATAAACAAGTGACTGTCTACAAGAATTGGATTAATTTGATTGTATCTAGGAATTGCCCTTTCAGATTTTTCTTCTTCAAGGAACAGAAGCAAATCCCCCCCAAGTTCCTGCACAAATGTATTTGTCTTCTGTTATTACAAGTCCCTGTCATCTTGAATTAAAGTAAAAAGAGGAAGGTTTTTTTCTTAAAATATTTCCCATCTTACACTAAAATTTCCATAAGAAGAGTGCCCCATCTGATAAAGTTATCCCAGTAGGTGACCAAGCACTGAAACAAAAGGATTACCTAGTGAGGAATCGGAAAAGGTTGGGCTTTTGCCATCAGACTTTGAACATTTTCAAAACCACATTGGTCAGTTTACATTTTATACACGTTTGAAAGAATGGCACATTAAGGTAAATGAATACACTGTGATGCCTTCCAGTGTTACACATGTGACAAACTAATCTGGAGATCCACATCTGCCTTAAGGAGCAGTCCATTTGTTTCAATAAACTCATAGAAAACTAACAGGAACAACCATAAAAAGAGTTTTAAACAGGTAAAACTAATAAACTGTAAAAATCCTGCACCTCCCATAAATATCCTCTGTGGTTCCACCACCTCATGGCCAACACCACAAGGGCTGCGTGGTGCGGGACGATTCCGCGTGTGCGCGATGACGGCCAGAGCTGAGGCGGGCAGTGGGCACCGGCAAGGACAGGCACCACACTGCTGGATTTTGCCCTTAGCTGATACACTGAAAAATAGCAGCATTAAAATACAGCCTGAAATAGCTTAGCTACTATCTCAACTTGTTAAAAATGTGCAAGAATAAAGAACACCAGCAGCATTTGAATGGATGTATTTCAATTTGGTTTCTGACACTTCCCTCCTATACAAAGCATACACAAACACAAAGCTGACTCTGAGCTAGTAACTGTTATTTCTTGTCCATCTTTGAAAACTTTTCCCTTCATTTGTTTAACTTTTTAAAATTTTACTTAAAAACCTATTCAGTGTTAAAAAAACCCCACAAGAATTTTAAGGTAGTTTCTAAATGCCAGGAAACTGATGCTTATTCCCCTCCTTAAACTGGAGAGACACAGACTATCCTAATCACCTGAATTTCCTAAGCTGAAAACTTAAAACATTTCAGATTCCTGTTTCTGAAAGCAACCATTGTAGAAAAGTTTCTCCAATACATTAGAAACTGAAGGAGCAAAATCTCCCAGTGCACACATAAAGGGCAACTTTTTGCTAGTTTGCTCTTGTGTTGTTTATATTGTACCTTTTAACATAGAAAATTAAAGAGTCCAGTTTTCTGACACAACTCACAAGGGAATGTATAAGAGGAGAAATCAGAAGGCCTTTACTAAAGCCAAGTTTTGCATTTCCCTTTTTGTTTAAGTATGATAAGGCTTATTAAAAAAAGAAAGTAAAAATAAAACCCAAAACAAAAAAACCCAACCAACATCCCTGGGAAAAAAAAACATAAAAGCCTTTTGGAAATACTTAATTTCTGAGAACATAAGACTACTGGAAAAAAATTAATTGCAAAATTAAAGGAAATCCAAGAAATCAATTCTCGTATTTCAAATCAGTTCATGATTTCATCATCAGCAATACAATCCACTATCTTTTCCAGCCCAAAATTACCAGCTTTGGGGAAAACATATTCATACTTAACAGAAATAATTAACGGGTTAAGTTAAATTAACTTTTTTTCCCTGATCCACATGCCTGCATGTTAGATAACATTACATTAGAACTGAGCATTGTAATGAGAGACTGACAGCAACAACCTGTCACAGTAACCAAAGCAAAAGCAATTTTCTCATGGTTACATACTATAGATCAGTAATTTAATATTAAAATTAACTTCCTATATAAATAAAAATTAAAAAGTTGGGCAAAAGTAAATTGGCACAGTCATTATGGTATTGCTTTCCAGTTTCAACACTGCAAGGAGCAGCCACAGATTCCAAACACCAAAGGAAGAGGCTACCACCCAGCAGCAGGTGTAGCTTGGGATTTTTCCCTTTTCCATGAAGTCATCAGCAGTGCTCCTGCCTCAGGTCCACCCCCCGCCCCGAGCGGGAGCAGGCAGGAGCGCAAGGATTGCTGTAGAGCTGCTGGGGAAAAGGGAGAACAAATACAGAGAAACAAACACAGAGAATGCTTTACTGCTCTGCACCACATGGCTCAAGTCAATGGTTTTTCAGGATTGTGACTAATTTTTACCTTCAAACAGGCAAAAAATTAAAATAAAAATTAAAAAAAAATCAAAATCTTAAGCCTTCAAGTTTCCTTGCCCTCATTCCCTCCCTCCCCCTAAAAGCACCTCCTACTACAGACAGTTTTTTCTTTTTTGCGGGTTCGGAAGTTGGAATGTCGTGGAAATACATACAAGAGAGAAGGAATTTCTAGTTGTACATTACATTACAAAGAGGTTTGCTCCCAGACCTAAGGAGGGAGGGATACTAAGCAATATTAAATTCCTATAAGAATCCTTACAAAGCATGCAAAATATTGATATACTCACAAAATTGAAATTTATATTTGTTTCTTTCTGATTTTGCAACTTCACAGTACAATAATTTCTAATAATCTGCAGCAGTCAGAATTACAGTGACTACAAAATCATTTGCCTTTAATTTTTTCTATTTGCTTGAAACACTCCTTTGCTATTTATTTTTAATTGAGAGTTTGCAGATCACCCATCAGAAAATGTGCAATTCAGCACGAGAGGAGTTGCTTTCTGTGTCATATTTCCCTGCAAATGATGCTGACAACCTGACCCTATCAATCTTCCAAAATCTGTCCCTCTCTCCCCTTTTTGTGCTGATTCCTTCCCTTGTCTTCCAGCTGTACTTTCCTTCTTGCCAGGATGATGATGGACAGATACCACTACATGGATGCTGCATAGCTGGGTAGGAGTAGCGGGGGCTGGAATAGTTTAGGAAAATGGCATCGCTCCCGCCCTCAGGATGTTTGGCACAACTGCTTCAGAGCCAGAATGCTGGCTCTGGATACCAGCAATTAGATTCTGCAGTTTCAATTCCCTGGACAATACTGCTGCCTTTTCCACCCCTGTAGCTTCAACTGATTTAGGGAGGGAAATACAAAATTGGTGTTTGGCCAGACCTTTCGTACTGCTAGATAGAATTTCACAGAAATTTCTCCACTGCTCTTAATTAAAACAGAGTTGAAATTTCTGGAGAATCCACAATGCATGCTACTTGCTAGATTGTCCATAAAGTACATTCTGGCATTTATTCAGAGCGTTTGTATTTATCAGAAAAAGACTCTTGTAGAAACAATGTACAAAGCCTCCAAAAATTCAAGTATCAAAAAAAAAGATGTTCTGATAAAAGTCTGGAGTAAGCAGCCAGCCAAACTGAGAGCTGTTGATTTTTTTTTTTTTAATCCTCAAATTCTTCAATTACTTTTGCAGAGATAACGTATTTTCTTTGGAGTGTTGGGAATTAACAGTATTCCCAATTAATTTTCATCAAGTTTGGTGGGGTCTAAGGAATTTAGCAATCCCTCCTGGATAATACTGCCCCTGCTTTTATAAGCAAACAAACAACAGAATCACTGACTGTTATCCTCCCTGCCTCTCTTTAATTTGCTGTATTTATTTATTTAATTTTGTTGAGTCTGTCTCAACCCAACAAAACCCATCAGAAGTGCAACAAGAGCAAGAGCAGGGCATCTCCTTCCCTAGGATGTACGAAAATTTCTATGGGAAGGGCTGGGTGAGCCAAAAAACAATGCAAACAACAACAACAAAAATGCCCAGCCCCCAACCAGATAACAGTTCTAGCTGTATATAGAACACTTTGATTTCTTTAGAACCATATTCAAATCAAGACTTGAATTTCTGTGGAAAGAATTTTAGATCCCAGACCCTTCTCTTCTCCTTCCTCTTGCAAAGCAATGCTATTTTTTGTAGCCTCGAACAGTACTTGAAAAACAGCAGTTATTAAAGACACAGTTGTGATATATCCTTTAACACCCCCTCTCCCAAAAAGGGGTGTCCTGTCAAGTGGTCCAGTAGAAATCTTGAAGCTTCTTTATGATAAATTAAATCCATAAAATGAGGAATACCTTCTGTCACATTCCCAACAAGAATAATCGCCACACTCGGTGGTGCATTTGTCCAAGTGTCTATTGCTCCTTCTAGTGGAGATTCCGCACAGCTCCATCTCCAGTTAGTTCTGGTTCTACCAGCACAAGGAGGTTTTTCTCCATTCCCTCCAGCTTGTCTCTGGTTAACAAACAGCAGAAGCATTGAGGGCTGGAATTCCCCAGCACAGGAACAGGTCAGTCCGAGGAAACAGCAGTCATCTTTTTCCCAGGGTGACAGAGTTATGCCAAAAGCAGTTTGTGTCCTGTTGGTACCGCAGGCACCTACACCTCTGTGGAAAAGAGAATGCTTTGCCTCTTGCTGTCCGGGGTAGGGATAGTCTCTAGCTGCAGGAAGTACAGCAGAACTTGAACCTGGAAAGAGAAACAAGGTAATACTAAAGCCCTGTAAAAACTCATTCTCATCCTGGCTGTATGAGAGCTGGTGATACAGTTCTCTGGGACATCTAGCAGCTGTGTATTTAATACACTGTATTACAGCAGTAGAAATAGTAGAACCTGCAGTGCTTCAGAGATACTCTTTTTAGATTCCGAGTGGAACAATGGTACTGGTTGGTTCCAGCACTGAAAAAATGAAATCTAGAATTTGCCACTACTCAACAGAGAAATACAAACCAGTCTGACTCAGTGACACAGGCTCTGTGAGCCAATCTTCTGCATAGCCTTCAAAGGCAGCAGTAGCCAAAGAATTTTGTTGTGCATCAGTGAAGGTGGTTTAATTGCTGAGGAGCATTTGTGGAAACACTGCCAGTTCTTTTAGCCCAGGCCAGCAGCACTGTGCCAGGAGACAGCTCCCCAAAAACTCTTCCCATGCATGAGCACACACACAGACATTCCTTCATGAAAAGCTGTATTCGTACAATGTAAATTGACCTGCCTGAAGGAACACTGTTCTACAGACAGGCTAAAATGTCTGTGTGAGGACAAAAGTTGTTTTATGTTTATCAAAAAAATGACCCTGAAAACCCAGCAGGGTCGCTGAACCAGGCCTGCCACAGAACTGTGCTTTCCCCAAAAGTGTCTTCACAAGATGGAATGGCACATTCAGGATTTTACCTGGGACATGACTTCTAGTGACCAGCTGTCAGTCATTGTGATGGGCTGGGTTGGGTTAGCAGGGATTTTACTGTCCTTCTCTGAAGGTCTGAGCAGTGTTGGTCCAAAGACAGTGGCAAGATTATGCAGGGACATCTTGTTTATGCTTTCCCTCTCAGCAACCCTGGGAGAAGAAACAATGCACAAGGCAGACCTTCATAAATATCCGAGTTTTATAAATGAGAAACTGAGGCACAAAGTTTAAAAAATTTGCCCAAGGGCAGAAAAGTCTGCAGCAGAAACACAAGTGAAGCCCAGATTTCCTGGATTTTAATCCAGAATCTCAATCACAAGATGATCTTTCATGTCTCCAGGGACAGTCTCTGGTATGTACAACATACTTACACAAATCAACACATCGGGCAAGCATTAATCCAGCTTATTGCATTAATGTCAAGTGCACGGCAATACTTTTTCACAGTTACAACCATATTACAAAGACAGACAAAACAGAAAGACCTGACTACAAAAGGAACTGACAACTGCAGTTAGGCAAAGTGCTGGAATTTAAAAGAATAGATCATACTGGACTTCAAAGAGCTTCTGAGATATGGTTCCTAGACCTTAAATGTGGCCAAAGCTTCATGGTTTATACAAAAACCTTTCCTGGTCTTTGTATCCAGATGCAGGTGCAGTCTCAGTGACACTGCAGCAGAAATTTGCATTTGTGATAGATAAGCCCTGACTCTTTTGTTATTCCTTTCCTCCAGTTCTAATCCTTTTTCAGTATGAGTGGGAATGGAATTCAGGATTTACTGCCTCACTAAGTGAGTATGAGACAATAGTTATCTGATGAGCATTCACAGCAGATCAGCAAATACTTCTTAATTTCTGTGATTCAGCGGGTATTTAGAGAAAAGGCTCCACTTTTCAAAATAGCCGATGCTTTACACATTAAATGCATTTCTCAAGGAACCACATATTACCTTTTTAAATGGTCCAGAAGGAAAAGGAATGTCACCAGATTGGGTTCTGGAAGTGATAGCAACAGATTCAACATACAGCTCTCCTTTGCAACAGGATCTGAAAGTGCTACAAAACAGAGAACAAGACATCACCACAGGCAGCAAGTGTGAATCTGACTGACTGAGCCAGTCCCAGAACAGCCAATAGGGATGGTCCCAAAAGGACTGTGACTACATCATCATAGGCTGGAAAGTCGGAGTTGCAAATCAATACCCCACAGCATCTTGTCCCTTTGTTTCACAAATTCCTTAAGAACCTTTTTCTCTCAAGCAGTTCAAGTGCTTTGAGGCTTTCAATCATTGATGTTTTTCTCTGCATCAAGATAACATGAAGTACATATCCCCCTCCCCTGCAAAGGGGGTTTCCCTGAAGCCTGCCTGGGCATTGAGAGTGCACAGCCCCAGCAGGCAGGCCGGCATTCTGTCCTGAACCTATCCTGCAGAAACCTGGGTTTTTGCAGCTTGCAGAACAGCATGGCAAGCGCCCCTATTGCACCACGTGGGAAGGCGATGTCATTCTGAGCTCTGTTCCACTCCCCCCACAGCTTGTTCCAGGCTTTTGTCCAACCCTATAAATACGGGGTTCATGATGCTTTAAGAGCAGTCTCCATTCTCAAGGGTTCCTTGTGCTGCACCTACCGATGCCTTCAGCAAAGTTGGGGTACAGTTCATCTGTGAAGAGGGGCTCCGGCAGCTCCCGGAAGTACAGTTTGAGGGTGCCTGCAATGGCATTAACGTCCATCTCACTCATCATCACTGACACATCCTTGTTATCTGAAAGAGGGGAGAGTAGAGGAAGGGTAAAGAGGAACTGCTGGCCTTGCATTCCTTCTTTTCCTCGCTTTGGGTCCGTTTATCTTTTGTCTTTGCTCAAATAGCTGGGAGTTTTCCTGTTTACATTTCTCCGGATTAAATGAGCAACCTTCTAGCTGAGAAGTGCTGCACAAATGACTGCAAACACTGCATTGCTTAACATCAAGTCAGGTAACCTCACTCTCCCAGGGCTAACTGTGCTGTACCAGCGACCCCGGCCTGATCTGAACAAGCCCCTACTTGACTGTATTTATATGCATTTCAACTTTTATTACTGATAGCAGTTGTTATTCCAATTCTCTGCCTCTAACAGCTTAGAATAAGAGATTCTGAGATTCTCTAACTCCCCACTGAGTGTAGCTAAGGCAATTCAGGACTTGTATTTCAGTTTTGCTACTATTAAGAACAACAAAACCACTCCCTCTCCCTAACTAAACACCAACCAGCACTGGTTTCATAAACCAGTGGAAGCCAGCGTCTAACAGAAATGAAAAATGTTCTTTTTCAAACTGTGAAAGACCCTTACTTGCACTAGCGGTGATTCATCAGTGGTTTTTTGATAGCTTAGGGTGATTGAAAAGAAAATACAAGAAGGAAATTTCACTAAAAACTGAAGGAAAAGTGCAGGGAGGGTGAATTTGGGTGTCTGGCACAGGCCTTGTGACTAGTGGAGCGTGGCTTAAACAGTTCTTGGACCATCACATGGAAGCTGGAAGTAGGGCAAAATTTCACTTCTTGTACCTCAGCAATTTGGAAGCGTTTCACCTGCCTGATCTCAGGTGCCTTTTGGGACATACAGGCCACTCTTTTAAATGTAGCACCAGTAAGGAGCCTTTTTCTGCTCAAGATCAAAGAGAGCTTTGCAAAAGTTGCTCAAAGTGATCTAATTTTCTAAGCCTGTGCACATCAGTCCACATGGAATTAGGGAGAGAAGCCCTTCCTCCTAGTTCTAAGGAACACTGGCTTTCAAAAGACATTCTTTATTTTAAGCACTTCTATTAATTTTGACACCTCACAACAGTGAAGAAATTATGACTTCTGATTGCTGATGTTTCCCCCTAGAGAGGTGTCATTTACAAAGATTTGGCAAGGCAGGTAAAGCCATCATTTCATGTCTGCTGGGAAGAATAAAAAAAGCATGGTTTGGTAGAAAGATCCATCATGTTGTATGTCTTGGGTTGTATCAGTAAATAAAATATGCATGCAGGGTTAAAATTATTTTCCTTGAGTGAGAATCTACTTCTTAATGCTTCTTGAGCAACATTAAAAATAGCACAGCCACCTGACAGGGAGCTCAGGCAGGTTCTCACAGAGCAAAGGGAAAAATCAGACACAAATACTTACTGACATCAAAGGCAGCTTTCAAAGCCTGGATGTCGGTTGCAACCCCAGAGACGCGGTAGATCCCCACTTCCTCCATCCCGCGCCGCTCGATCTCCTCCACGCACTGCCGCACGATGTACGGCACCTTCGACCTCTCCCTCCTGAAGGAAGCCAGACACAAGAGCTCAGTTCAGCCCAGGCCCTCTGTGCCTGTTCCCCAGCCAGCCAGGATGGCTACAGGCACCCCAACATTTCCCTGTGCAGAACTCTTCTGGAAAATGGGGTGCTAGGAAGTCTGAGCAGGCAGTCAGGGCTGAGTGAAAAACTCCTTTTAAAAGTGGAGAGGGTTTTCTGACTGTCTCAGCCTGGCTCTGGCTGTTCTGCAGCTTTCCTGAGCACTTGAGCTCTTGGCCAGGTCCCAGTGCCCCTAGAGCCTGCAACTCTGCCCAGGTAATCAGAGGATTCCCAAACATCCCTTGGAAAAATAGCAACTCTGTTGCTTTCAAACTGATGCATTTCCATGGGGAGGAAATACCACACTTCCCAAACCATACAACAGAACAAACAGGTTTCTGTTGGCAAATGATTCATGACAAAAGATCAGGGGTTAAAATAATACAATGGGATCCAAAGACCTTGAACATTTTTGATTATGGAAAGGAAACATTACTGTTCAGTGGCTCTGGAAATTTGCGACCATGTCAGCTAACTACAGAGAAGGCAAGGGCAAGGGGGATTTCCGGAATTCAGAGGAGTGATAGGCTGTCAGTAAACAGACTGTGTGCACATTGGTTTTTATCTCTCCAAAAATCAAGCTCAGAGATTGTAAAGCATCTCCTGTCTGCAGCCACATCTACACTCCTATGCTAGTGGAGCAGCCTGGACTGCCAAACTCCTCAGGGGGACACAGGCAGGTGCACCCCACTGTCCAGTTCCTGAAACACAACGGGGAGAAACATGACCCATCAGCTCACTTGGTGACAATAGCAATCTTGACCCCAAACACGCCCGTCTGCTTGCGGGACGGCATCCTTTTCAGGCTGAACTCCCGGCTGGTGAACTTCACTGACAGCTTCACTTCCACCTGAACCAAAGAGAACAGCTGTTACTTTTTAAACATTTGTTCTTTTTTTTTTTTTTTTTTCATGCTGCAATGAAGAGCAAAGAAAAAAAGCCCACAGGAGGTACAGAAGCAGAGCTGATTTCTGTTTGCTACACTTACCCCATTCATTGAGATGACTGTGCGCTGCCAATCTTTGTCCTGCAGTGCCTGCGGGTCCAGCTGGAAAACAGAAGTTATTAGCTAGGAACAGACTTCAGAGAAACCAGCTAGCCTAGAAGGCTTATGCAAGTGAGCAGAGCACGATCACTTTTACCTTGTTATTTCTTTTCCATAGGAAAATCCACATTCCAAAGTTTCCCTGGTTTCAGGGAAACCAGGTTTTAGATATTGTGCAGTTCTCTAAACAGGGCTGATGGGGGTTCATACACATGGAAAACCCAGCAACATGAGAGCAGCGTCTGCTCAACCATAAAGGCAACCTCATGGACCATAACCAATGCTTGAATCTGCTGAGAAATCATGGAAAGTTGTCCTTCAACCAGCCTGTTCCTTTTCATTTCTATTTGAGCATAAAGGCAGGAAGAACACAAGGCCCTGCTACTGCAAGTAGTCATTAAACAGAAACAAGTTCCAATCTCTCTCTCATTTTCAGCTTTGAGTGGACAGTTGTGAGGCTAGGGAGCAGCTGACTCAAGAGCTAGAACATCACCCAGCAGTTCCACTACTGCCTTGGCAGAGCCCAAACACATCTGAAGGCCTAAGGAGTGGCACTCAGCTCCAGGGAGACTGGCAAGAGAGAGGAGGAGCTGTCTGCTTGGGGGATTGATCAGCCATCGGAACCAGCCAATTTGATGCCTCCTGAGACAGCTTTGTAACACTTGGCTCTTGAACATGGAGACACAGAAAGACCAGGAGGAAGCAACTGCAGCAAACTCTGTTTTGAGTTTACTGCTGTCAGCAAACAGAACCAGAGCTGCTTTGCAGCACAGCTCCCCCCTCTCATAGAGAGCTGTGGCGAGGGAGGGAAATGCTGGAACAATGGCAGCTGCAGAAAATTCTGGGATAGCTTAGACACGGTCGTGGTCACACTCAGATCATCAACAGAGCAGCCCAGCACTGCTGACAGCTATAGAGACAAGCCCCCCATGCCCTTCCCCACTCCCCAAAGAAAGGCAAGCAGCAGAGAGGAAAGTTCCTCCCTGCTTCCTCCCACTGCAGACACCCCAAGCAGCAACAGAAAAGCGAGGCCAACCTTATCCCTGCGCACTCTGTTACGGACGTGAGCCCACAGCGGGATGCTGCCGGCACACACATGCTTCCCTGTCGAATTGGACCGGCTCCTGTAGGTGCAACGCCGGCAGAAATTGCTGAAGAGCCCTTGCAAGGAATTGTCAGTAACCATCAGCTCCCACATTTTGGGATTGTGCAAAGGTCCAGGAGGCCAATGGGCAGCAGTGCTTGGCTTCAGTGCCTCAGCGACCCCAAACACAGGAGTGCTCGCCAGGGGGGTTTGCTTTTAACTGCGGCACAACAGATCCGCCCCCGCCTGTGGGGCTGGCCGAGGGCCCTACGGGCTTGGCCAGTTTCTAGGCTGTTCTACCCTGAACTTCCGTGCTGGAAGTTTGATTTCTTTCAACAACTGAATTCTTTCCCAGAATCAAGAGGAAACCATTTCTGAAGTGTCTGGTTTCCTATGAGGAGCAACCATGCTAAGTATTCCTGAAAGCTTGATCTCCAGCTCTGAAGAGTCATCTCGTTGAGCTGCCAAAATGACCCTGCTGATGGACACAGTCACAGCCAATCCCCTTGCTGGGAACCAGTTTTCCATATGCTTTTAGAATGGAGTCACTGAGTGTATTATTTATAGCAGGGAGCTATATTATTTATAGCTTAAGACTAAAGGGGAAAGAGGTTTTGAATATTTGCCAAAAACTTTAAAGGAAGAGTCCAGCAGAATCCAGTTACAGTTTATTTAAGCTAACAGGTATTACTGGATATGTCTCAGTATTGACCAGGGAATTCCTGCCTCTGCACAAAACAAAAGCAGGTAAATAGCTGTTAAAAAATATGAGCCAAACACTATCCTGCTGTGTGTCAAGAGTGACTTTGACACTGCTGCAAAGGACAAGCAGAAGTACTGGGACTGAGAACTCGCAAAGACTTTTCCTTGCTGGAGCTAAGAGCTCACAGAGACTTTTCCTCACTGGATAACTGCTAGGGCTGAGCCAGGACTACAAGTAAACCTCCATGTACCTGCTGCTGCCTCTTGCTCCCTTGTTTCTGAGCTGTCCTGCAGAGCTGGCAGGACCCCTGCACTCCCTCCTACTGTTTGACTCCTGCTGGAGAATGCCTTGTACTGAATGGGGACAGCCAGAGAGAACAGGCACCAGGGCTGGCTGACCCAGCCAACCCTGCATGAATCACTGGCAATAACAACAGCAACTAAGGGGAAATAACCCAAACTCCTCCAAGGTGCTTTTTAAATAACAAAGCAAAATGATGGAAGCTATTAAAAGAGCAAAGCTTGAATAAACTCTCAGCGACACTGAGACAGGAAGATCAGGTCTAGCAGTGTGATAAATCACAGTAGGACATAACAGAGTCAACAGGAAACCAAGAACTGTCACTGGGACTTCAATCAAGCTTCAGTCGTGGTGCCAGCTGATGACTGACCTGAGGCCAGCAAGAGCAACAGAGGGAAAGGGCAGCTGGAGCAGGCAGGGAGAGAGCACACTGAGGACATGAGCTAGCAAGAGCGATGCTCCAGCACAGAGGACAAATGGGGCCATGCTGTCTTGTGGCCTGATTTTTGGAGCTCAGTGACCTGAAAGAAGGAACACTGAGTAGAAGAATGCAATCCACAGCCAGAATGGCAAAAGGAGGCAGCTCTGAGCAAGCTGTGCCAGCTCAAGCACGGGAGGCACTGGGAAACTGCTGCCTCTGCATTTGACAGTGGAATTTACTGCTCCTCTACACAATTCCTCCAAACAGTTGCTTGGTTTGAGTGACCTGCCCTATCTCCACTGAAGCAGAGCCACTGTGTTGCTTCCACGCTCTGTGCAAATAGGACAGACCTGCTAAAAGCCTCACAGACTGTATCACATGGGCTTGTTTGCACAGTCCCCACCAAAAGCTCATGCTGAACAGGAAAATACAAACCAACCACTCTGCCTGTTTACTGCTCCCTCCAGTCCCCTTGTGGCCTTTGGTATTTGCAGTGGCAAGCGCAGCCCCAAATTCACGAATGAATCAAGCCAATACCTCTCTGTATCCTGCCCAAAACACAACAGAACAAAGCAGCTCAGCCCCACAGGGGTTTCCGAGTGCAGGTCTCTGGCCCTTTTAGCTCAGCACTGAATTCAGACAGGGCACAGCAGTCAGGAAAGGCTGAGAGTGCACAGCAGCACTGTGAGAACCTCGAAAAAGGCAAACTGGGAATGCTGGTCTGGCAAATGCAAGCCAGGCACTAGGAAGGGTGTCTATGCTCTGCCCTGGGAAACCACCAAACAGAGCTTGATCATGATTTCTTTTTCCCCAGAGAGAAAAGAAAACATGCAGAAGGAGGGAAAAACAAAGAAGCCTCAGTGGAAATAAAAGAGCATGGACTGCAGAACATTAAGGTTTGTGTGTTTCATATATTCACTCGCATTACTTCTTCCCTTTATTAAATTTCCCAGGCAACTTTACACTCCATCAATTTTGAATTGTAATTGATGTGACATACATGTTGCCAGAGTCTCACTGCTGCTGGGCACTCCCAGTCCTGCCATAACCCCATTTGTCTCACAGCTCCCCACTGACAGGTTAATCTTTCCCACCATCACCCTTTAGCCATGACCCATTGCCTCCTTCATTTCCCCCCTATTTTCATTGCTGGGACAATGTTCTGCTTCAGCAAACTGTTTAAACAAGCTTGAGTGAGTAAAAGGTTTCCAAGTTAACACTTGGGAGGTACAGCACGGGACAATCTGGTTTACGTGGAAAACAATGCCTGAAACAGCCATGGGCACTGCTATGAGACATCCCAGATAATTAAGATAAGAGTGATAGTTTTGCAAGGCAACAGAGGAATAGTGCTGCTCCACAGAATAAGTGATCTAAGGTTACATCCTCCCTGATTTTCCAGCACTGCTGTGAGGGAGAAGGAAATATTTAGCTTGAGCTGATCATGCAGAAAAAGAAAACAGCAAAGGAAACAGCATTTCTAGGAGGCACCAGTGGGAGGAGCCGGATCACAGTATCCTATCCCTCCACCCATGCACTGTTCCCAAGGCACAGGCTGGTCCTGCTGACAGATCTGACCACTTAGGTACAGTCTCAACACCAAGCAAAAGGCTGCTACACTCCAAACATGGGGACGTGTCTGTCACATGAAGTGCAAAATTCAAGAAGCCAAAGGGCCAGCCAAAGGGCCAGCCCAAGTGCCAAAGGTGGACTGCAAGGTAACAACAGAAGGAAAAGCCAGGGTGCTCAAATGAGAGGGGCTTATACCCACAGCTGAACTAAGCCTCACATTTCCTCCCATCATGTGATGTCCATTCCATCCTCCTCCAGCTCCCCCAGCAATTTCAATTTCACAGGGTACCCAGGAATAGTATTTCTCATGCCTGAGGTACACCAGAAGCCCCCAGCCATGTGTGCCAGTCAGTTCAACACTGCACACCCAGCACTGCTGTGCCCAGGTCTGATGAGGACTTCTACATTTACAGCAGGTTCTCCCACACTAAAACCTCATGGGTTTATGTTTCTGAGATAAAAAACTTGCAGACTGGCAGGAAAGAAGTAGGTCTTGCATCTGGCTATAAAGACAGACAAATAAAATATTCCATAGGAAAAGAAAATATGAGCAATGGGAGCTATTAAAGTTGCTGCCCATTCCTGGAAACTTGTGACTACATGGACCAATTTCCAGCCTTCCTTCCTTCACTGCCATAATGTAACGGAGAGATTTAATAAACATTTTTACAGCCAAAACAGTCCTCATCTCCTTGATTGTCTTCATCACTGAGGCTCAGTATTTGGTGAGTCAGAATTCCCAGTAGTGGGAAGTTGCATATTTATAATAAGACATGGCTTAACAATACACTGCAATTTAGCCAACAGAGAAACTTCTCTGTTTTTATCAACAGGAGGATGCAGGCACAATTCTTCATGTTCCCGGAGTTTTTAACCAAAGGGAATTTATGAAACAAAAATCCTCACCCAACTTCACAGACCTTGCCTTCAGACAGACAGACTTGGGCTGAATAATGACAGTGCAACAACAAATCAGAAAACCCAGGATAAACTACAAGCTCTAAGGTAAATAAAATTTGATATAAAAGCACCTGGGAGAACACAACCAACCTTCAGCCACAGGATGTAATCAGATTTTGTTGCATTATTATGGTTTCTTAATAGAGAAATGGTGTTTACTTCAAAAATAGAACTAAATCAAAACCTTTAATAATTTTTATCAAACAAAAATCTTACGAGACTGCTGTATGACTTCTCTTTGATTCAATAGTGTTTGAAATTCATGATGGGACAGAAATCACTGAAAATTAATTGCGATTCTAGCAATTCACCAACTTTCCTTATAACTTGCAAGAGGGATTTACAGAAAGCAAGAGAACTTTTGCATGTGCCTTTTACAATACAACAGAATGCAACATTTGTACATTAAGTAAAACCAAGTTTTGACTGATTTTTTTTTAACCTTCCCATTGTTTAGGCTTCTCTAAAAGAATCAAGATGCAATTAATATTTAATTCCCATCCAAGAGTATTTTTATTTATTAAAGTATAAAATATATTTACAGAATATACAATTGCTGTGCATAAAAATGCCCACAGCTATGAGAAGGAAAAAACTGCCAAAAACTTAAAAGATTTTATTTGGGTTTTTTTTTAATCTTTCTACGTAAAATATTTGTAGAATTTAGTGGGTCAGTGATTTCAGGGTTCTCTGTTATGAGCACACAAATCTCCAGGGCATTTCAGGGCTGAAAACTTGCTCTTTTGTAGTTGCTCAGCCCCATGGAAAATAGCCTTTGTTAGCTGAAGGGACACAGGGATTTCTGGTCAGCCAAGACACACACACAGGAGACACCCTGTGCTGTTTTATTGTCTGCACATGAGCTCCCTTCCAAATCCCAGCATGCATTTGAGACAAAAGCTCTCCCTGAAAATGGGAGAGGCAAGAGGCCTGATCAAAGTCATTTAGGCACTGAACCCTGCCAGAGCAAAGGTGGGATGTGATCCCACCCTCACCTCCAGCTGCTTCTGCAATCCCACAAATGGCCTTGGCCTGCATGACCATCACTCCAGTGGCAGGGAAAGCTGTTGTCCACAGGGAGATGGACAGCCAGACCTAAATGGAGGGGAACTGGTGAGATCTTTAAACACGCCAGAAAGGAAAAGGTATCTGGGCAGGGTCCCTGTTCTGTTCAACAGCCACTCCAACACACAGAATGCATCCTCAGAGCAGATATTTAAACACCCTCCAAAAGTTGTGGACAGACAGTGCAGCAAACTGGAACAAGATGGGGGACATATGTTCCCCGTGTTTTCTTCCACACACAGCCTGATTTCTCTTACATCCAGCTTTAGTGCTCTATCACACAGCAGCTCTCCAAGAGCAGCAGCCCTTTGCAATCATCACCTCCCCCACTGTATTACACATCTGCCACACAAAGTGTCCCAGGGCAATTCTCAGCAGTGGAAATGCTGTCATGGACACCACACTCTGGGCATGGCAGTCACTAGGACAGTCAGGCTGTCCCAGGGCCTGGCCAACACATCCATCGAAACAGCACAACTTCCAGCTCACACAGATGGCAGCCTTTCTGCACATGATTTAGAGAGTAGAGAGAATATTCTTGTGCCCTCCCATCACAAATGAAGCATTCTCACCAGTGCCCAGTGCCCAGGGGCAGTGCAGTTCCTATACACTGGTGTGGAAGTTTGGAAGTTAATGGGCAAATGAGAGCTCAAAACAAGCAGCAATTCCGTAAGGATGCTGGAGCAGGCATAGGCACAAAGCGAGAGGGACAAAGCTGCTGACTTCCTGCCTGCGAATCACACTGTGTGCCTCACTATCAGAGGGAAAAATCTTCAATGCTAGGACAATCAGAAGGCGGGAAAAAACCTCTGCAGTGAACTCCAGGTTTCAAAAGTCCTGTGATGTTTTGCAGTAAGGGTATCGGGAATGAGTTGAGCTCTGTCTTACCTGGATCTGTCCTTTCCCCATTATGCGATCTGTGCTCTCTCCATCCTCTTTGGTGAGCTTGGTTTTGTTGTAGCACTTTTCATAGCACAGAATTCGCAGTGTCTGTGAGCCCTCCAGCTCAATCTCAAACTCCTACAGGGTACCAGGAAAGGAAAGAACAATGGCTGCATCACAACAGGACAGTCTCAGAATCATCAATACAGTCTCCTTAATACCCATCAGAAGAACACTTAAGGACTGGCCAAAATCTCCTCCCTACTGGAATTGGTCTGGTCTTAGTCAGGTTTCACAGGTCTCAGCAAAACATTATTCAAAGATACAAATTTGCTCACCCTCCTTGTAAGAAATTTTGCTCACCAGCAGGTCTGAGTTTGCTGTAAACAGGCAAAATGTGTACAACAAATTCTTCCCCCTCTCAATAATTAAACAAAACCATCTCCTTCAACATATTTTTACTTGTGTCTTTAAAAAAATTATCAAGCACGGATCTGTTTAAAAGATGAAATACCAGACAAGACTCATTTGTATAAAATTGTTTAACTACTGCTAATCCAAGAGAAAATCTTCTGCAAGCCCTAACAGCCAAATGAACCTGGCAGAAAGGTGTTTTCTGAGAAGCAGCATATGCAGCACAAGTGCTGAGCATGCAACAGCCTTTTCCATTGGCAGGTCTTCTGCCCATCATGCGTTGATGTTTGGCACACGGAACAAGTCACACTAAGAAAAATCAAACCTACCTCGTTCCAGTTGGGCTCCGTGGTGTCTCTGTAAACTCTAGTTTTGGCCTTGTTCACAAAATACCCAAAAGAATCCACCTCTAACGTGCAGTACAAATCTGAGGAGAGGAGACAGGGACAAAAACTTTAAAAAAAATCTAAAATCTCCTAACTTGCATTTATCACTTGCAAAGCATGCCTTCGTTTCTTCATCTCTGTATTAGTAGCAGTAACACCATATCATACAAATCTTGTCACCTTGATCAGCCCAGCTGTCCTTAAGAAGCTCCGTCACCTTTTTTGATCCTTGTGTCAAGTCAATCCCCTGAATTTTAACAGCCTTTTTTATCCCAACAAAAATTCTGTATGTCAGAGAACACCTTCCATTCTTTCATTGTAAAAGAAAACACAGCTGAAAGAATTCAGGGTAAGGGCTGACTTGTTTCTAGAACAGCTGAGTAATCAGCAAACACTGCTTAAAAACCTCAGACTAGGCCTAAAAAAAAGTGCTGTGTGCTCGATCTTTGATGGTCATCTTTTTGAGAGTTAAGAGTAAGAACTTCCAGTTGCCCAAAACACCTCCTCAGCACCATCACAGATGCTGCAATCCACAGCCAGCTGTCCCAGCACACGGCTTATCTAACCCCTATCAGTACCTCTTGTGTGTCCCAGAACTGCAACTCACTTGAGCTTTGCTTGAATCCTGTGGCAGAGTGGACAATGACATTCAGGAATCCATAGAGACCTGGGGATTCGTCATCTGTACAAAAGACCCAAGGGATTTTGTTACATTCACAGTGGAACCACAAGTGAGAGTGATGAGACTGATACTCCACAGGTTAATGAGCAGAGGGTGAACTGTCACTGTCCCAAAGGATGGCAGGAGCACATAACAACCCCTTTAGCAAGATAGAAGACTGTTCCACAGTTGGCACCTGTAATACCTTCTGGCACTGGGGGGCTTTTACAGTGACAGTTCTAGGATCAGCAAGACAGCATGCAAGAAATTCAAGGGAGATAAAGTAAAGTATAGAGGCTAAGTCTACACTAGCAGATTAATTAGTAATTTAGGATGGTCCCTGACACAATTTTGGCCAACTAGTATTGTTCCAAAGGATTCTCAGACATAGCTCAAAGCTGTCCCAGACTAGGACTCTCCACCAGCACTCTGATACCTTGAGGAACAGCTGCATGCAAGGACCCATTTAACAGTTGATTAATGTATACTGGAGGATGCCTGAAACCTGCAGTAAGAGCAGTTCTAGGGGAAAGCACAACACCAGGCAGGGGGAGAGTTTCACTGCAGCTACGCCATGTGAAAGCAAAACCCAAAGGTCTTACCTTCCTTATTGATAGTGAGGGGAATGTTGTGGACTGTCTGAAGCTTCACACAGGAGTTTGTCAGCATCTGGAGCTCCACTGATGTGAGTGAGAAGCTTTTAAAGCCTGCCATGGAGATTGAAAGAGAGAGGAGTAAAAATTCCAAGGAGAGGCTGGATGCATGACCCCTCATCCTGGGCACACGTGGGTACTGCTCCCTGGGCACTGCTCAGCAGCAGCACTGAGGTGCTCAGGGCAGTACTGCTGCTGCTGCAGCCCAGCTCTGCTGGGGGCACATTTAGTTACTCTTCCAAGTCAAGTCTCAAAACGGTTCACAGGAAATAGAGATGGTCTTAGTTCCTTGCAAAGCCAAAAACACCATGCCATAAAAGCAACTAAATTTCTTTTGAATGGAGCCAGGGGAAAGGGTGTGGCTCTTCCCTCTCCATGGATTAGCTCTGATCTCTAGGGTAAATGGGAGAAGCTCTACACACATTTATTTACTAAGTGCTCTCTACATATTCCTCACAGGTTGCTGCAGCGAAGTTCCCCCAAAACAGCCTCAGACAGGAGACATCCATATTGCGCTGTGGATTTCAAAGCAGATCTCTGTTTTGGCAGGGTTTGTCCCACATCTCATCCTCTACAGCCCTGCTCTCTTAAGATCACAGTATTTGTACCAATGACAGCTGAGGGATACTCACATTTCTTCTGCTGCTCCCGGATATTCTCCCTCCATTCTGCCCTTTCATAGTCCGATGAAATGAGGAATGTGTAACTCTATCCAGGAACACAGAGGAGAACAGGGTATGCATTAGGCTGATGCACTACTGAGGGCAGGGCCTGCCTGCTCCCACCCTCCCCCAGTGCAAATTGCTGGATAGACTGTTCTGCTGGCACTCCTGCCATTTATCCTGCATCATATCTCTGTCAAGATAGGCTGGGCTCTGGCAACGTGCCCATGGTACCAACAGGGACAGTCAGAGCTCACAGAGCCCCACCCTGCCAAGGGCAACCGTGGCCCTGCAGCAGCTCCCATGGCAGCTTGTGCTATTCCTCACAACAGGCATTCAGGTGCACCAGGAATGCCATAAGCCTCCGGCACAGGCCTAGACACTGATGAAGCAATGACAGTCAGGAAGCAGTGAGCAGCTGATGGATTTTCACTGAGCAGTAACACAGCCTGTGAGATTCCTTTGCCATGTGCATGGAAAGGCCCCAGTGAGAGGTTACAGCACTGCCAGAGCAGGGAATATCCCTGCAGAGGATGACCCTGGCAGGGGCAGCTGCAGCCCTGAGGACACTGCCCTGAATGTGCCAAGCCTTGAAGCCACAGGGCAGTCTAGAAGGAAGCTGCTGCAGAGCTGGAGCTCGGGTGAAGGGCTGTTCCTTTTGCTCCACCAGGACTGGTGCTGAGACAGGAGATTCATTTCCATGGTTATTTCTCAAATGCCAGTCCTGTAGGCAAATTAGTCACAGCTTTATAGGATGCCATCATAACCTTTGGTACAGCAAGGGTTGGGTGTCTGCTGCTTGGAAAGTGCTTTGAGCACACACAGTAGAGGCCACAGAGCAGGAGCACATGCAGTCACAGACACAGACACAAGCCCCCACGATCTGTGGCCCCTGGGGGTGGCGGGGTGCTCTCACCTTGCCGTTGCGATTGTGTACCCGGAAGGCCATGTTGGGAGACATCAGCAGTAGGAGGGATTCCTGCTCTGAGAGCTTCTTTTTCAACCTCTCAATGACTTTGCTGCCTTTATTGGCCCTCTGAAGGGTGTGGGAAAGAGGAAGACAGAGAACATGTGTTATTCTCCAAATCTGCCCCCATTTACTCTAACTGTATTTTGAAATTCACAGTCTCTACCCTGTGAGTAGGTAAATGGCCCCAGAGCAGAAGAAATGCTGTCAATAGGATCCATGGACTCCCAGCTGCTCAGAAAGGTGTTATTTGCAGAATCTCTACACTTGGACTGGGCTCTGTGCCCTGATTCCAGCTGTTCCTGCTGAAGTGCAGAGGTGTGTGGCCACTGTCCCAGCTGTACCCTGTATTTTCTGTTCCAGAGGCTGCAGTAGCATCATGTCACTGGGCACTGCCAGGTCCCCTAAGTGTCCTTAATTACAGAGACTCTAAGGAACTTCTGTAGAAGCCACCCACTGATTCATTTTCATCAGAGGTCTGTCAAAAATACAGTTTTTCCTGGAAAAAATCCAGTCCCAAACCCAGCCATGTGTATTGTTTAGCACTGATGCACCAGAGCATGCATCTTAGACACCTGCAGCTGGTGAATAAAAGGCTTCCACAAAGTGTTTTTCCTAATACCTTACTTTTTCCAGGAAGCCCTCTTTAAAAGCCAGCCAGGGCCAAGAGGCAAAAGTGTGTTCTTTGGAAATGTGGGGAATAACCTTCCCACAGCACGGACAATGTTATTCATATCCTGCTCTACACACCACCAGGGTTTAAACTCTTATTTCTCTTTTAGGCTCCAGGAAGGTTTGGGATCTAACAGCTCTCAGAAAACACATCTTGCAAGCAAAGAGAAGCCTGAGCCAGAGACACCATGTCCATGTCTGACTGTCCAGTCAGCATAATTACTATTTTCTATACATTTTTTTCTCCTTTGACATCAGTGAAGTAGGAAAAAACTTCAAAGGCATGATTGAGCCTGCTAAAATTCAATGGTATATGGCTTCTGACCAAAATCACTGGCAGGATCATAATTTAACAGCCAGAAACTGGCAAATGACACTCCCAGTCCTCATGTCTGCAGCATAAGATCCCTGCCCACCACATGGATGCTCATAGGTGGTTTTGCTGAGTAGAGGAGCTGCTGGGTACAACCACAGGGGCTTTTTGTCTCTGCCTCCTCACAGGGCAGCATCACCCAGGCTGTGCACTCGGATGAGCAAAGCATCTGGCTATCACAAGCCCCTGCTGAACAGTCTGTTGCAGCCTGGCTCCTCACACTGTGCAGCCCTGGGAGAGCTGCCACCAGCACCTCATCTGAGCACACACCCTGTGTCAGCATTGCCATGGAGTGCTCAACTCCTTTACCTTTTCCCGCTGGATGTCGTTCTTGATCTGTGATATCTTGATCTTCATGGCATCCAGTTCCTCATCAGGTACCAGTGGGATATTGGGCACTGCCTCAGACTCATCCACCATTTGGAAACTGAGGTCAGTGAGTGGGATGTACCACTTGCAGTCATATTGTTGGCTTTTTCTGAAAGGCAGTAGGTCCAAACCTTTTACTACTACTGGTGTTTGACAACACCCAGTCCTTCCCACAAGTTCTTGCCTGCTATAGTGCACAAGATGCAGATACCGGCCCAACTTTACTGTGATTCCCATATGGAAAAAGTCTGGCAACAGGCTGCTTTTCAGTAAGACAGCCTAGCAGGGCCAGTAGTTGGTACAGCACATAAAATGGCAACTCATTTTGTTATCTAGTTCTTTTCATCCTAAGAAACCACATCCATCTCCTGCAGACAATTTTGGTCCTGCGTGTTCTCTCTTTGAAGCCTCTGGCGTGGCAAAGTTCTAAAGCTGTGCCACACCTGTGACCTGGTGGCCCTCTGGGATCTGAACCTGGGTCTCTCCTGCCCAAGCTGGGGCCAAGGTGGGGCAGGTGAGCCAATGGATATAAACCTCTGTGTAATCCAAGCAGGGGTGAAAAACTACAGCTCATAGCTGCCATTCTCCAGGGATTTCATCAGGATGAGCAGCTCACTTTTTTAATGTTTCATGTCATTTATTCCCTCTTCACCTCTGCTGTCAGGAACATCCACTCTTGGGAATGTCCCACTCCTTTGAAGGTTCATTCCTCACAAGCACATGCTTTGAAAAGGGCAGGTGTAACATTCTCCTTGAGGAGGGCAAGAAGATAAGAGAAGTCTCCCCAAATGTTTACCAAATGAAGAGAAGCCCTATTTGAGGCAAGTACGTTGGTAATGGTTCCTGCCCCCTCATTTGTGAAAAGTGTCAGCAAAACTGCTTTTATAGCTGCACTTTGGGGTTAACACATAGTCTGTTTACTGCACCTTTGCCATTTTTCTGTAGAACTGTTAACAGGCTGTAGCTGCAAAGCCAAAATTAACAACCTTAGTCATAAAAAAAAGTGAAGAATGTCACCTATTAAAAGAAAGGGAAAGTAGAAAAATTAATTATATTTGTCCAGAATACCAGCAGCTACAACATATCCTGCTCTCCTACGTAGGCTCAGGGCAGGGATGGGAGGAATTACCTTTCCTGAGGGGTCAGGACTTAGACAGGGTCTCATACAGTAAAGGTTCCTATCTTGCTGATCATTTCTTGTCTAACTACTTCTTGTGGACTATGGTTACCCAGCTCTGGGGGATCCATATGCAACTAAAACTGCAGGCTAAACCCAGAATTCCGTTACAGCTGAGGTGCAAAGCACAAAGTCCAAAAGGAAACTCTCACCCTCCAATCTGCTTCTTGAGCTTGGCACACAGGAAGAGGTCAGTAAAAAGAAAGACGTGACGTAGTTTGCGAGCCCCTTCCACCAGCTCCACCATGAAACTGTCCTTCAGCAGCTGCCGATGCTGGGGAAAAAACAGGAGAAATGTTTCAGTGCAATACCAGCTGCAAATTTGGCACCGGAGTAACACAGTCCTTAGACATGACTCCTACCAGAGCAAATTCAGTTCATCTGTCTGTTTCAGAAAAATTAAAAAGCCTACTAAATATTCCTTGCTGTCAACTCTGCTCCCTGCTGCACCCCTCTCTCCCAGAGGCAGAAACAGCCATGCATCTTCTCTCGTGCCTGGCGCTGGGTCAGACTTCGGGCTTCTCTCCATCACCTGTTCCTGAGCCCAAGGGCAGTTTGTTGTGAGTCACTGCCCAGCTACCGGAGTCCCTGAATCCCTGCAAGCGGATCGTCCCCTCCCGAGCCAGCAGAGAGCAGCACACACCGCTTCTCCCAGAGTCACTTCCCAGCCACTTCAGCCACTCCAGCAGGGACAGCAAAGCTCTCCTCGACCCCTTCCTCTCCCATTCACAGAACGACTTTGTCAACATTAACAGCTGAACGCCATTGTTGCTTCTTCATTACAAGTGCTGTTGAGGGATAATTCCTGAACACGTGTATCTGGCAAACTGCTCAGGAGTCCCTTATCAGCCTGTACTTTAAAAGGACCTTCTGGATGTACCCTCACCACGTGCCTATTGGAATCTTCTTTATATACCATATAAAAATTTCCCAAACCTAGAAGATGCAAAGAAGCTGCACAACTCTGACGCCTTTAATCCTGCTTCTAGTTCCACGGAGTTTTACAGCCTCCTAAAGAAAGGGCACACATTGGTAGGCAGAACCATTGCTTTCCTAATTCTCTTACGGGGGAGGGGAGGGGCGGGACAGACAACTCTGTAGTTAAAAGCCCAAAAGGCTGGAATGCTAGCACGTCGACAGGTCGTGTGTGCTTCTTCCAGTGACCACCACAGGACTTCCATGCCCTGCACTGTGCTCAGGTCACACCCTGACTGTGCTGTCAGGATCAGCAGGGCTCAGTGCACACCTGGAATAGATCCCCCGATTTTCAAGCAGAAGTCAGGGCATTCTGCTCAGGGCGAGTTTTATTTCCACCAATACATATAACTGTCAGTGTTGTCTCACGTCACAGCCAGAACAAGCAGGAACCATCAGCTTCCCCACATGTAAGGTATGCTAAGGAACTCTTCCCTGACCTGTACTTCCTTTGTTATTCCAGCCAAGAGGATGCTCCTCTGCCATCACTAAGTGACATATCTGACATCCCATATCTGCCTAGACAGCGCTGTGCCTGGAGACAGGAGAGTTCTGCTAACCCTGTCCAGGGCTAACCAGCACCTCCCCAGCTGCCTCACTGCCTGTCTTGCCCAGCCCCATGCTCAGGACTTGCCTCTAAGTCCCTGCTGCCCTGCCCCAAGGCTGGGACCCCCCCACTGGACACACACACAGAAGGGTCTCCACAGGGCAGCACCACGAGAGCAGCTCGCCTGGGCCAGGTCAGGACACCCACGCCAGAAGTGATGCCTCCATTCCCAGGTGATGCCCCTGGGTTCTGTTTGCTGCGTGACTTAACAAACCCTGAACGCGTTCCCTGCCGAGGGTGTGGGAGTGCAAACCCCCGCGCTGCCTCTCCTTCTGCCTACCATTCTTCCCATCTTGGCTCTCCAAAAGGAAAACAAACCACATCAGTCCTGAGCCTAGCAGGCATCATGGCAAGGAACACATGACAAAGAAATGCCCTTGCAGACATAATTCTTTTCTCCACAGTCTGTCCCACAGCACCCTACACTTCCTGACAGGGACTAGGAGCCTGCATTTTCCTGTCTGCAGCCACAAGAGCACCACAGCTACCTGTGAAAGCACATGGAGCAGTGTCAGCAGCTCATCTTGGTGCTGCCTTCCATTACACAAAGCTCCTGGAAATCTGTGAGCAGGGCAGCAAAAGCTGCACCTTTCCCAGAGCTGTAGGAAGCAAGGCTGCTCCTGGCAGATTGCTGCACCATCTCTGGGCAGAGCTCTGGGGAGATCTGCCATCCAGCAGTGATTCAGCTCACTAAGGCCTGTACATATGTTAGTGTTTATTTTTAGGTGGGTGTGATCCTCCTGGCTTCTTCTCAGTGGTTTTGGAGAGAACTCCTGCCTGCACTAAGGCCTCTGCTGCTGATGGGCACTTGAGCATGCCTTCCCCTCCTGCCTGGGAGAGCAAGGCCCAGATAGGAAACTGAAACACTGAGCTTTGAAAATAAATAAACAAACAGGAGGAGGTATCTTGTCAGTAGCAAGAACACTCTCCACTCCTGCAAAGAATTTCATTTGGGAGCAATAATAAGCAGGGAAAGATATTTTCTGAGCAAGCCAAACCCCTGATCTCAGGTTTCTAGATCTGATGCATATTAATTACGCTGCAAATCAGCTCAGCTCCTCTGGAGAAATGAGAATAGGTGCTTGTTGCCGGCTCAACCTCTGCTCATTATTCGTAGGTGTAAAGATGTTCTCACAGCTTACTCATCTCTGCTACCCAGCAGGATGTGGCACTGTCCTTTCCCTGCCTGGCAGTGACAGGGCACAGTCCTGACCTGACTTCTGTCCGCCTCTACCAGGCACTGGCAGTGTGTGAGATGCGCCAGGGCCCCAGCCCAGCACCCTGCTGAGAGCACATCTCCCCAAAACCTGGGCAGAAAGTTCAGCCATTCCATGGTAAATGACCCAACAACCTTCCCATTCCCACCTGGGGCTGAGGTGGCACTGAGTTTATTCGGGTTAGCACTCCTGGGAACCAAACCCTATCACTGACATAGACACAGTGCAACACTGAGGCAGCAGAAAGTCCCACAAAGAGAGCTGGGTGGAAGAGGACAAGCCTGTACTTCCTAAGCTTGGCTGGAACAGAAGGAAAGAGGTGAAAGAGATATATTCCAGTCAGTCAGAGGGAAAGAACGGAGCTTCCCAGAACCCTTCATTCTTCTTCTTGCTCATGGGAGCTGGATGAGAAGGTCTTCCTTCAGCAAGCAAGAAGGGGTGAACTGCCACAAGAGCAACCAAGCATCTGGGGAGGAGAGTACAGGAGAAAACATTTGTGGATCAAATCAGGAAATTTCACCTCACTACCAGCTTTTCTTGGAAAAGAGAACTTTCATTAGGGCTGGGCAAAACAGGCATGCCCCAGGCTGCTCAGCATCCGTGGGGCTGAGGAGGGGCACTTCCAGCAAAGGGGCACATCCTTTGCTGCAAATGAGTCATCTTGCCGGGAGGTTCAGCAGGTCAGAGGGAAACAATAAAAGGATTTCCCAATGGCTTACCAGATCCCTGCCAAACCCCAGTGAGGGAGCAAAGGGCACCTTCCTGGACCTCCTGACATGAGTCAGTCCATCCTCTCCCACCCTGGGGGAGCCAGCAGCCCCTTCAGGGCTTGTGCCACTCAGAGGCCTGTGTCACCTCAGCTTTGCAGTCTTGGAATCAAGACTTTGGTCAACTCCTTCCACCTAGGGCCACCAACAGCTATTCCTTTGGTGGCCTCCTGTCAAACGGGGTCTCCTGAAACACACAGTTTTTTGGATGTGTGAGCCTGCTGTATGTGACATGTAACAGCTCCCATGTGGGAAACCATCTCTCTATCTTGTTCCCATCTCTCTATCTTGTTCTGTTTGTTAAAGTAACCAAAGGTGCTAAAGATTTCCTAAATTATCCTGAAATAACACTGACTACAGAAACACCAAATAAACATCCAAGAGAGCATAAGTTTAAGGTGATAGGGTGACAGTGGCAGGAAAGTGGCAGTGACATCCTCTCTTCCACAGGCAACCCCCAAGACTGTCAGGTGTCCAGCACAGGAGCTCAGCTCAGCTTCAGAAAGATGTTCCAGGAAGTGTGGGAGGAAAGTCTTGATTTTGTATCATAATAGAGTGAATTAGGATCATCTTTAATCTCTCACACAAGGCCTGTGCTGTTAACTTCAGTGGCTCTTGCAAAGCTCCTGTACTGGTGCAATATAAGCTCCATGTCTCTTTTCCAGGCCCTGCTCTTCTTTGCATGTTTTCATCTGCTTCTTCTCCCACCCACCTCAGTGCTCTGAACAAAAGAGCTCTCCCTGTACCTTCTCCAGAACTTGGTTATCCTCTTTGGATTGCCTATTGCTGTCCTCCTCCTCCTCTTACCTCTCTCACTGAGCATCCTCCCCTCCTCTGCTACCAAGCTCACGACTACCTGTGTGCTCATCTAGTCATCCTACAGTGTTTTTGTGCTGTTTGCATATGATAAATCCTGCTGCTGTCACAGACTGATTAACTCCAGGAAGTGTGGCCAGCTTGTCTGAGACACATTACAAAAAGTGGAATTTACAAACCTACTCAAGCAGACCCACAGCTGCACGAAAGGCCATCTCCCTGCCTGTGTGCCGAGGAAAGAGCTCATCCGATGTGGTGACAGCAGAGGCCTGCAGCATGCGTGGGTGAGAGCCCCGGGAAGGGCTGGGACATGTGTGAGGCACAGGGAGGAGGGGAAAACCAGGAGATGGGTATTGGCACATGTCAGTGAGGAAGAGGTGGTTTGGCTTTCTGCAGAGCGTAGGAAGAAAATGATTCCTCGTGTGTGTGTTGCAAGACCAGCACTGCAAAAAAAAAAAAAAAAAAAAAAAAGGATGCTCTGCCTAGGGAGCTAAATTGGCTGCTCTTTGAGCATTTTAATGGCCTCTTTCTTCTTCCCAAAGCTCCTGTCACCAGGAGCCCTCTGGCTCCAGCTGTAAGACAGAGTGTGAAGCAGCCAAGATAATTTCTGAGTGCTCTATTGCCAACATCTGCCCGAGGCCTCCAGGAGCAGTAGGCACCAGGCCCCATGCTGTGCACGGCTGTGTCTAAGCTTCACTTCCAGCTTTTCAAAGGCTTCAGTTTGCACTTCTGCTCCCTTGCACATGTCCTTTGTCCTTTCCCTTCTCTAGCACGCTTGGTCCTCTATGAAGTCAAACAGAAGCCTAAGGCAATGATAGCCAGGCCCTCGACTGCAGTTTAAAACCACATTTAGAATCACAGTAGAGGAGCTTCCCAAGTAGCCTCTCCTCTCCAGGGCAAGGACAAAGGTGTACAGCAGCACAAGGTGATGATCTGTGATGTGATCTACAGGGCTTGTTCCCAGAAAAAGCTGCCTGTCAGCTCCCTTGGTCTGGACTGGTGCTGATGAGACCAGACATGAAGCCACTCAGGCAGCAGTGACCCAAAACTCCAGGCTCCATCCCTCCATGCCACTGTGGGATCACACAAATATCAGTATGAACACCTCAGAGAGGGTGGGAGGACATGGCCAGGGCAAAGCAGAATGGCAACCACCACACTCAGGTTGGTCTGAACTGCCCTGGAACAACACCCGTGCAAAGAGCACAAGAGGAGTGACAGCTAAGAAAGGGACCACCACCTCTCAAGTGAACTCTGCCATTTTTTGCTGCTTCATTAATTCCTGCTTTGCACAAATGCACTGAATTAGCAGGAAACACCAGCCTTGACCTCTGGCAGGCAAATACACAAGCACTATAGTCATTTGCATCCGGGCTTAGCTGAAAAAAACCCAACATGTAGTACCTAGAGCTGCTCTGTTAATAAGACTAGAGAAGGTTATCACTGCCCTCCTTCTGCAGTGTAACAGTGTCCTATGTAACAGTGCCCCATCCTTCATCCCAAAGCATTTGTTTTCCCTCTTCCCCAGGGCACCATCCCCAGTAGAACCTTAACCTCGTTCCCTATTTAAACCAAGACAACAGTGGTGCATCAAGATGAGCAGTGACAAGAAGATGCCTCTTCATGGCCCCAAGGGTGACTCTCCACCACTCACATTCCAAGCCACAAAGTACAGGGCTACTAAGAGTCCCTTCCCCTCCATGCATTTGCTTGGTTATTTGGAGGGTTAGCAAAGTGGATACCTGTAGATAATTCATTTAAAAACAGTAAAAAAGGTAGGACTATAAAAGTAGAAAGATGGGATGAAAAGAAGGGAGCAAGAGAATGTAGTGGATCAAGCTGAGTGGAAACAAACCCCAAAGGCCAGAGATGCCCCCCAGCTCCCCTGTGTTGCCAGGCTGGGGCTGAGGCTCTGCTGTTCCTCTGTACTGTGGCCCTCAGCAAAGACTGCTGCAGTCAGCAAGGACCAAACTCTCTTCACAGGCTCACTCCACCAATTTTGCCTTCCCTGCTGCAGCTCTTTCTGGCCCTCTGGGGAGGGATTTTAGTCCCTTTGTTCCCATCTCTTTGCGCTACCTGAAATACTCATCCAGCCCAGCAAATTAAACCACACGACAAAAACCTTCCAGTTCCTATGCATGGGTCTAAATTAGAACAAAGCCTCTGGAGCCCAGCAGAACCAGGGGGGCTGGAGTGCAGAATGGACACCTGGCACCACACAGGGAGCCCAGCAGGCAGGGCAGGCTGAGTCACTGCTCCCAAAGCAGGGATTCACCTCTGCAAAAGAGAACAACACGGTGCTGATGAGCCTGTACTCTCTCCTGACCTGCACTCCCCTCCTTAGCAGCCTGTCACTAGGGAGATTAGCGACTGCCTGCTTTCCCCAGTTCAAAGCAATCCTGAAAAAAAGAGCTCGAGCAAGAGGCTGGCAAAGGAGATTTGATTCCTCCCCACAACACACTCAAAGGGAAAAAGTATTCCACATAAAAGGCAGGGACTGGGAAAAAAAGATAACTGAGATCAGCACCTAAGCAATACATGAGGGGAAAAGGCTATTTTATCCTCCTTCCTTTCCACCAAGGAAACTTCAATGGGAGGAAGACAAACAATGAAAAAAGCCATCAAAGCAAGCTGGTGATTCATTAAAATAAAAAATGCATTATGCATTGAGAGCAGTCAATTAGGAGATGCAATCCACACACTGTCCTGTCACCCCGGGGGAAGCACCAGCAAGGCGAGTGGGAGGAAAGGATAAGTAGAAAAGGAAAGATTTACAGGCATAAACAAAACCCAGCTATGACCCCAAGCTTAGCAGCTTGCAGGAAGGAACAGCCATCACTAACCCACACAGAGTAGCTGGGAGCAGATTTGTGTCTCTGCATTACTACATGGAGAGTGAGCATACCTACTTTCAGGACATAGAGGGTTCAACTGGGGCACAACTGCTACGATAGAAGTGGGATACTGGTGCCAAATAACTAAAGAAAATATTCATGCTCAGATTCCCAGAGTGGAAGGCAAGTCCTTTTCTCCCCTGGGCTCAGGAAAAGCTGTGTGCAGTAAGGGAGGGCACAAAGGGTTCCCAGTCCCCCCCTGCACACCCAGAGCTCTCTCACAGCTCTCATATGTGTTCTTCCTCCCCACATCATACCTGGAGTCACAGCAGGACCAGTAAGAGTGTGACCAGGCCTGCTGAGCCCAGTCCTTGCTGCTTTCTAAGATCTGACAAATCCACCGCTCCAAAAAGCCATCAGCAGGATCATCCTCCTGAGCCTGCTCCTCTGCCTGGGCTCTGGCACCTCATTAGGATTCTGTGTGACACGTTTCAAAGCCTGCATCCCTCACTGAGATGCTGACAGACAACCAGAGAACACAAACTGCTCCCTCCCCTGCGAGGGGCATTCCAGCCTGTGCTTTCTGCTATGACTCAATCAGCAGCCACTTTAACGAGGCCATCCCCTGTCACTGAGGCATTGGTGACTGATGGCTGAGCTTCTACCTCAGCCTTCAATTGCTTGGCCCCTCCTCTTCTCAGCTGGAGGTGTCTTTGGTTGACAAAATGAGACAATGAGCAAGACTTGCAGGAAAAAGTGCACCAAATTCCCAGAACTGCAGCTTTCAGCAAACCTTTTGTCAGCTGAAAATAAGTTTAACAGCTAAAAGCAAGCATGTTTAGCTGTCAGGATTTGGGAATAAATCAAGAAGGTTCATGGTATCTTAACAATCTCCTGGGCTTTGTAAGTGATGTTTTTGCACAGGGTAATTCGGGTCACTGTTGATCAGCCCATGTCTGGAATGCTGCCACAGCTCTTCTTACACCTTTACTATCTGAGCTGCACCTCTCTGTGTCCAATCTCCTACATCCTTCACTCTCTCAACACTTCTGCCAGTCGTGGCCTTTCTTTATCAGGAGGGACTGAATCCCTTTTTAATGGATTTAGGAGGCAGCTGAACCAAGACACTGAGGAATGCAGACTCCACCACAGCGAAGCTCTGTGGTCTCCCAGCACAACATCTCATGCAGGTGAAGGATCTGCACATCTCAGACCTTTCTGGGTGCTGTCCAGCTCCTTACAGAGCTCAGAATGGTAATATTACAGTCTTAGGAGTCAATCGTCTGTCTCCCTGGCTTTCCCAACCCATTCCATTTGTTTTGCTTTCCAGTCATATTTACAACACTCTCCTTTAAAATAAGGATGCAGAAAATTAATTTTATGGTGAAAATGAAGATTTTGGAGAACAGCTTTTCCTAATCTTTCATGACTTCTGATGTTTCCGCACCTTTTTCTCCTCCCAGGCTTCCCATTTGGTTTCAGTTTGCAGGTAAAATACAAATCCATTTAGTGCATGGCAATGTGTATCATAGAAATTCTGTATGACAAATAACAATAACAGTGCTAAGGACAAAACTCTAATCATACTTTCCTCTTGGTTTCCAAACTGTTTTCTGAACAGAAAACAGAGGGAGCTGTACCACATCCTTTAGAGAACAAGGACACTGCATAAACTGTATCTTAGCAACAAACAGCTTAATAGCATAACTTCCTAGTCAGCTCTACAGAGAAGACATAACCAGCATTTAGAAACTGAGAAAATAACAAGAGCAGGAAGACTCACCTCCCCTTTCTTTACAGTCATGGATTGCCGGCGAGGAGTGATCTCCTCGTTGATGCTGGAGAGGAAGTTCTGCGAGATCCGCAGAGCATCCTGCAGCAGGGGGTGGTCAGGGTGGCTCACAGGAGTGTGCTTGAGCAAATCCTGACAGCAGGAACACAGAGAACACAGTCATGGACAGCACTGGATGGCAGGAGGGCTCGAGCACCCCTAATCACAGCTGTAGGACAAGATGCTCTAGCTTCTTCATACAGATTAGAGCAAGGCTTTATCTCTAGAAGATAATAATACCCTGCACCTCTTGGTGACATCACTGCAAAGATAGCAGCATCCTACCCATGGACTCCATCTCCATAGTGTAAAGAGAAGAGGCACTTATGCAGCTCAACGGGTTTATTTTTGCAGTCATGCAGCTCTGTGGAAAATTTGAAGGTCAAAGAAAATAGAACAGGGGTCTAAAGTTTGAAAACTCCCCTTCAGATACTTACATGCAAGACAAGTGTGCTGCGGGTCACTCGATCCACTGGCTTATACAACAGAGCTGTGGAAACAAAGCAGGAGGAGTATCAGGAAGAGTGAGTATGGAAGCTCCTTCTAGCATGGGGTGTCTTCTACTCATGTGCACAAGTGGAACCTGATCTTGACCAGGCTCTCTAAATGCCCCCATAAAACCATCACTGCTGGGGATGCATTTCTGCTGTCACTGGGTAGCAGATGTTCTCTTAAAATCACAGCAGCCCTGTGGCTGGGCTGGCTTTGCCCAGAAGTACTGATGAGGTTTGAAGCCAGGAGGCACTTCCCCATGCAGGCAGCCTACCTTGCACGAGCTCTGCTACTTAGCAAAAGGGAACTGACTTCCCAGATAAAGCCAGCAGACTCCATAACCTTCCAGCATTCAAAAAGAAAAAGGGAGGGTGGAGGTTTGGCAACAGCCTCCACACCACCCTGACAGACCAGTCTCCTCTCCATGGATCACTCACTTTCCAAGGAATTTTTCGTTGTCTGATCTTTAGAGTCCTTTGTGCTTCTGGCCTTTAGATTCTAAAAGAAAAAAGAAAAGCCACATAGCAGATGGTCAATCACCTTAAAATATCTCATGGGAACACAACAGACTATCAGCTCCTCCAGAGGAAGGCCTAGATGTGAAAGGAGGAGAGCCCTATCACAATTTAATTGATAGGGAAAATGTGCTTTCCTTCTTGGTAAATCCATCACTGCCATGTCACAGGCACCCACACATCTCAAATATTAAGCAATGTTCTTAGGAGCACCTGTCAATAGACATGCAGCAAAGCAGGGAACCACCTACAGCAACAGGGATGGGGGAGTTTTTATATCACCTGCAGAAGAAAGACGTCCATAAGGACACAGCCACTGTCCCAGCACCAATAAATAAAGTACAGGATTGACATTCAGTACCCTCAGGTTATACCTCCTGTTCCTGTACTCAGAGCTGTGTGACCTTGGACACGTCAGTTCTTCCACAGCAGCAAAGGAACACTGTCTGTGACTCTGCTCTTTGCCATGGGCCATGCCATGCATCAATGTGCTCAGCTCCAAAATCCTCACCAGGACACAAATGCAGAAGTACCAGCATCACCATTCCAAATACAGTAGATATTGGCCTGATTCAGAATTATTCGTCAGAAACAGCAAAACTGAGAGATCATATTTTACCTCTTTCTCAATAAAAGTCTCAAGGGACATGTGATACAGAATGTACTCAGGAGTTTTTTCAGAGCACTAAACGCTGCTGGTGGTACTCAGCTCTGATGACTTATCTGATTGTTTTTAAGGAGACACATATAAAATTCATGTTTTCTTGGCAACTGAGTTCTACAAGAAATAATCACTGCAATACAAAGAGTCAATGAGACCATGCACTGCAGGGAAAGCTGATGGTCTAGGAAGCCTGAAAAAATATTCAAAATGCTTTGAGACAGGTACTCCTCTGACAGGGAGGAAATCAGAGCAGGCCAAAGAATAGTATTATAGATTTATGGTTGACACACCTGCCTTTTTCAAGAGAGAGTTACCCTCTCCTCTCCATGCCAGTGAAGTCTGCAATCCCACTGACAGCCACAGTGCAAGCCATTAAGGATGGCTTTTATACCACAGCCAGAACCATCATTAGCAAGAGAAACATTTGAGAAACTCACATAGAGCTTTCCCTTCTAGAAATGCATGAAGGTGGCACAGAGCTGGAGAAGTTCAAAGCAATGCCAATTTCTACCAGATTCCCTGGGTGAGGACAGCACATAAAAGCTGTGTCTGTGACCAGCCTGAGGTACAATTCAGTGTAAGAACACGAGCTGAAGCAGGGAGCCTGTGAGAGCTCCCAACTCCTCCAGAAGTCAGGGCTGCAGAGGTACTTGGAGAATAGATAGGAGTGACATGGCAGGGTATTAGTCAGAGCCAGACAGCTCGTGTGTCTGAACACCGTGACATTACCTCAGAGATTTCAGCAAACTGGGCATTGGCTTGGCAGCATTTCTCTGCTGTCTCCATAGCAACTTCATAGTTATCCACAAAGGCCCGGTACACTCCCAGCTGGCTGGCCTGCAGGAAGCAAAACAAAATGTAATAAATGCTGGGGAAGAAGGCAGTTTGGGATGGTCAGTCTTGGTATCCAATGATCAGGTCACGTTTCTTTCACACCAAACAACTGCAGGGAATGCTGAGCAGGCCCAGAACGACATCTCTGACCTCTCACCTTTGTCTAACAAGCACTGGTGCCCCCGTGCACCCAGTTCCACCCTATACTGAACAAGTTTACTTGTGAAGGATGTGAAAGCCTATGAGAATGACACATCCTTATTTCTGACATCTATTTTTCCCTTCTGAACTGCCAGATTAGTATCTATTAATATTGCAGCTCATTGATGTAACTGGAGCTGCTGGCTTTTTGCCACAACATATGAATCAGGGAGGAATGATTCAGCCCAACAGCACAAATGTGACCCCAGTAAGGTACTTGCTGGTCTTTGCATGATGGATATACTAAATCAAACCCAGATATTACCCATATCTGCATTAGAGAGCATTATTATAAGGGCAGCAGAGAGCTGCAAATACTGAAGAGAGATCCAGACCACAATCTGTTTGGATGGCAGTGACTGGGGTACTAGGTGACAGAAAATGGCAGTTTTTCCAGCAGAAGGAATATGGAATTGGTCCAGAAGAGGATGGAACAGGCCTCAGAGTGCAGTAGTAAGTCATTATTATCACAGAGACTTAGCACTGATCCCGTTTGCTGACTTAGGAATTGCAGCCATATTCATGCCAGAGAACACAAGATCCAGCATGGGAAATCCCTGGGTAGCCTCCAAGCTTGTCTGGAGTGCAGAGCTGGCTTTGTGCTGCAGAGCTGCCAGGCTGGGCTGGGCACACCTCAGCAGCCTGAGCCTGCAGTGCCAGGCAGCAGCCAAGGATGCAGCAAGGAGACGTTGCCAGGGGGCTGCACTCACCTCTGCACTGCTGCACCCCCCCGAGCCTGCTGCCAGAGATGGGCAAGAGGCAGAGCAGGGAACTTCCACACTGCTCCTTCCCTCTCCTGCTCTCTCATAACCACGGTCCTCCCAATTGTCTGTGCAGCTTTGTGCAAGAGGTGATGGAAGAGAAAAAGCCATTCTCACAACAACATTCGCTGCACAAACTCTGTTAACAGTGCTGAGAAACAGTAAGCTATTTCCTAGGTCACATTTTACTGAAAGACTAGAAACAATCTCAACCCTTATACAAAATTGTAGTTATGACTGAAGCTGAAGAAAACTGTGCTCACTTATACCAGTGATGACTCCAGCACGGAGAGAATGAAATCTGTATTTGCCACTGAGGCACAGTCCTGACGTTGCTGTCACAATTACTGACCATTTGCAGGGCTTGTGCCATTCAGATTTGGATGATGCCAACTAACATGGCAGAACTTTAAAATTTCTCCATTCCCATGCAGTTCTTTCATTTCCTGCTCCTCCTGAACAGTCTTTCTAAGCTTTTATTTTCCTCCTCTGAATGTGTCACCACAAAGACACCTTTTTTATTAAAAATTGAGCTCCCAATCAAAGCAATAATGCTCACACACCGTTTACATGCTGGTTTAATTTTTTCTTTCAATTAAAAAGAACCCACTGAAAATAAAACAAGAGTTGGTAGAAATGGCTGGCTTTTGGACATTTTTTTCCTGTTTCTGAGGCCTATCAGTGAGGATGTTTGCTAAATATTTCTTCATTTCTAAAAACAGCTCTAAAGAGTTTCCTTTCTAGCTATAAAAAAATATGTACAATATATTCCCCAAAAATGAGAAGCGTGTTTCACTCCCACATGCCTGGCATCTTTTCTTTTTCTCAACAGGAAAAGGTGTAATAACGGTGAATTTGATGTTGCAAATAGATCATACTTTGTGCCAGAACACACAGAATTCTAAAACTCTTTTCATCCACTATCTGTGACTTCAATCTACTGTGCTGCATTTTGCGTGAGAGCACAGAAAAATAATGTCCCCAGGGACATCTGGATATTTCAGTGTTTATCATCAGACTGCATGACATGAGCACGAGTAAACAGTCTACACCAAAAGATTTGATGTACATCCAGTGTAGATGCCTTATAAAGCCTGATGTTCTTGCTGTCTCTCTCATCTAGTTGCCTCCCAGTGCCTGCCAAGAATTATTAGCTTTATCTCGCCCAGCAAAGAGTTTGCAATTCCCACCGCCGCTGTACCAAACCACCCGAAACTGAAACTGCTATGCCAGCTCGAAGCCTCCTGCACCAGGGCAATTTGTTCCTTTGTTTCCAATGCTAATCGAACAAAATCAACAATTCTGTCACAAGTGCAGAAAAATCAGGGGAACATAAGAGCAGAGGAAGGGCTGAACTCCTGCACCCGAGATCAGCCAGCAACAAGAAATGGTCTGAAACAAAAGCTGAGTAGCTGTGCAGTGAGTAGAGCCCTGCCAAGGAATACGCTCAGGTCTTCTCCAATTAGTGCTATTCCCACTGCTGCACCACACGTCCAGGGCAGCTTGTGAGGCTGCCACCTCCAGCAGCCCTCTGTGTCTGCTTCAGCACTCAGCAGCAGCTGCGTTTGTCCTCTCAAACCAGCTGCTCAAATTGCATACCATGAACTATTCACCAAGGCACCAACTTGACCTCTCCTGGCTAAAACACGCTGGCAGTGAAAAGCAGATTCCTGTATTTTCATCTTGAACTGCTGGCATGTACAGAAAGCATCATCTTCCAGGCCAGCTCCCCCTGCTCCACAGGGGATGGGGCTGATGCTGGGCTACACAGCTGCTAACAATTGATGGACCCTGGTAAAGCACACTCCCCAGCCAATGAACCCCTCACTGGAATGTCACTCCTACCCGGAGAACCAGAGGCACCTCAGGAATGCAGAGCTTCTTTTCTTTTCTAAAAAGGAAATAACAGCTCCTTTAATCCTTTGCTCTCTGCACATGCTAGGGGAGAGGCTAAAGGGGCCAAAAAAACCTCCTAGAATGCAAACAATTTGTCATCTGGCACAGAAACTCAGCAATTTTAATTCAGCCTCAGGAATATGCTGTATATGTCTTTGTCCTTTTCTGCACTCAGAGAATTTTGTTGACGTTGCTTGGAGGATTCTCAGCTGCAGGTTGACTGCATCAGCATAACAGCAGGGGGAACAGAAAGGCCAGGATAGTGGCAGAAGAGCAAAGCCAATGGTGATGACCATAAATCAGCACCAAGTAAAGCAAAGTACCAGAGAGAGAGTGTGGGGGAGTTCAGCAGTAATGAGGAACACTTCACTGTTGGTGTTAAGAAGTTCACTCTGTAATACTGCCACTCTCCCATCTCCATTTAAAGGAAATGCTTTGAGGACTCTGCAGAAACCCTGGAGATTCAACGGTTATGTGAAACTGTATTTATTTTACCACCACAGCTTGCTGCAGTCTTTAATTAAAGACAATGAAAGAGCCATTTTTTTGCTGTAGGGCCTCCACTGCAGTGGCAAAGTGAGGAGGTGAGAAACCTCTCATCTATTCCAGCCACAGACTTTGATCCCTTAGGTCTCTGCAGTCACCAAAGGGAACCTGCAGCTCCTGTGAGATGGGTGAGGGGTACCAGCACCTTTGGTGATGGCAGCTGACTCACCAGCTTTTGGAAGAGGTCCCCGACACGTTGCTGGTGACTCCACTGCTGCACTCGGGGAAAGAGCCCATCATAGAACTCTTTGTGGATCTCATAGAGCTCAGGCACTTTGAAGAATATTGTCTCAATCTGCTGACTGGTCAGCACAGGCTGCGAGGTGGTGGCAGCGGCTTTCAAAGGCTTCATAGGCTGAAACGAGGAAAGAAGGAAATCATTCTCATGCAAACCATGAACATTCACCTTTGTCGCACTGCAACACATCCCTCCATAGAGTTATTTGTCATCCTAATAAAAAGAGAGATTTGCATTCACACAACTCCTAAAAGCTAGACATGAACAAGTTCTCTCACGGGGATCAGCCACCCCTGGTAGATGGATTTTCCCTGGATATTAATGCTGCAATTAAAATCCCTTTGCACTCCATTTCCCTAATCTCTGTCCAACTATACAGCAACGTGTAATAATTAGCACGGGATACTTAAAGACAGAGCTCCTGGATACTGCCACATTAACAACTCCCAAACTCTGCTACATCCAGTCCTTCCTTTAAGCCTCTCTCTCTGCTGGAGAAGAGGGGTAACAGGTAGCTTTTGCACCCAGCAACCTGTAACTCATGGTATGTGAAGTTCAGGGAAACTCTGGATACAAGCAGCAGTGAAAATTCAAGTACCAATGTTTGAACTGGCATCTGTCCCCAGCCTTACCAGCAGCAGGGCCTCCAGGTGGCTCAGGTAGGTTTCCTCACTGGCTAGGATTCCTGACAGGACCCATTTTCTCATCTCCAGGCCTTTCTCCAGGTCTGGCTCACTCTACAAAGAAGTTGTTTAGGAGAAAAAAAAAATTAAAAAATAAAGAGCGCATTGCAGGGAGAGTAAGAAAAAACCCCAAGAACGAGGATGGAGAATTAAAGACCATTCAGGTGACCACTTGTTTTTTGATTTATTTTCAGACTAAAAACCAAACAAAAACATGCACCTGTGCTCAGCATATTGTTTCTAGAAATATGCAAACATAAAACATTAAAGAAATTTTTATTTACCAGCAACTGATACCACTTAGATTATTTACAAGTTTCAGCTTTAGTCATCCAATTGTGGTGTCTCAATTAGGTGCCCAGACCTGTTCACGAAATTCAAAACATGGAAGTTAAAAATTCAGAATTCATCCTCCTAAACAAATCTTAGGGCCCTTGTTGCGTGCAATGCCCTTCCTCCTTCCCCAGGAGCTCTCCAAAGCTGTGTTTCTCTGAGCAGACAAGATCCCTCCTTTGCACCTCCCTAGGTGTGCATGAACACATCCCAGTCACAGCCTGACCCGGCTCCACAGGGCTGTTCTTCCTCCCACTCTCTACTATTCCCTAAATTATTTTTCAGTGCCAGCTTGCACACTGTCTATTTTTAGTGAGAGGATGGAATAATCAGCATGGCTTGGAATGCACACGCTGATTTTCTTATTGGGATTCCATGAAGGAGTTCTTAACCAAAACAACTGAAGAAAGAGAGGGGCAAAAAAGCCCCACATAACTATGTTCAAGGGCTAATGGGGAAGACTAGCATGAAGTGTTAAGAGAAGTAGTAATTCTTCTGCTGAATTTCAATTATCCTTCCTCTCAAAACCATTACCTGAAAAAGCGTTTAATCTGATAAAGTGAAACTGATTGTTTTCAAAAACTCTAGAAAAATTTGGTCAAGCAACGAAGGTTATAAGTAATGAGAAACATCCCCCTTTTACAGAGTTCTATTCCCAGTTCTTTTTATTTCTGTCATTCACAGAAATAGCATTTTAAAACTCTTGCAACCTTTTTATGTCGTTAAATGTCTCTAAGAATAGAGTCAGAACTTGGCTCTGAAAGGGTACATGCTTTTCAACGGATTTGGGTAGGTTTTTTGGGGCTCCATCCTACTCTTAATATTGAGAGGAATCTTCAGCTTTTGATTTCACAGTGGGAGGATTGAGAAGCAGAGCAGCACACTCCACTCTAGTGACTGAATATACAGCCCTACAGCTGCCCCAAGAAAGCTCCACTTAGTTTAGGGTCCTCAGCAGATGTACAGATGAGGTACCTGGGCTGGAGGTTCAGTTTGCAGGAACTATCACATCCTGAGTGTGACTTTGAGCCTATGTACAACACAAAGAAAGAAACAGATCCTCACCCTCCCAGATATTTCTGGATTCCATCTCATCAATAACCATCCTGATTTTTGAACGGTTTCATTAAATTTCACAAGCTTTATTCTAGCCTAAAAGACTTGCAGCAACTACTTCATAAAAATTTTGTGAGGTGTCAAATACCACCACCACCTCTTAAATAAAAGTGGCAGACAGAAGCTGTTCTAAGGAAATGAGTAAGATTTACACACACATTAGGTACTACATGGAAAGAAGAACTTCTCTTTGCATCCCTCCCTTCAGTGACATTCAGTAAGAACCACAGTGCCTTTTAAAATCTTGAAAGGGCATCTCAAAGAAGGCAGAAATTTGTAATTCACCAGTCACGTGTTTGGAAGACTTCAGAAAAACACAAACTACATGGTAAAATGAACACTGCACCACAGACTCTGCATCCATGGAGCACCTGTATGACTGGTATAGAAATGTTCCAACAAGGCTGTGACCATTCCTTACAGTTTCTGTGCTGGGAGTGCCTGGATGTCCAGCTCATGGACCATTCTGTAAGGCATGGTACACACATATAATCAAGACAGGCAGCCCCAAGATGGTTAACAAAGATTGCCTTCATCCAAAGAGGAAGGGATGTGGCAGCCCTGGTGCAAGAAAAACACAATTGCTCTTGGTTTTCAAGGATTTCTTACAACACTTACACAAGAAAAAGTGCAGCTACACAAAGAAGCATTGAGAAAAACTAACAGTGCTCCAAAGTCCACATTGCTGAGGATGAGGTAACTGGTCAATATTGACACAGCACTATAATTATCTTTACCAGGTTCTCGTGGAGGAGGTGAGGATTTAAAAACCAGCTGGGTATGTTTGTAACATCTGTAAAGAGCAGCACACAATGACAAGTCATTTAAATTACTTAACCTTCCCCATCACAACAGCAGCACAACAGTTTTCCTTATAGCACTGAGAACAGTTTTCCTCTTCACAAGTAAAAGCTTTAATTTACCAGCCAGCTCTTGCTGGGCACCGTCAGCTGACGGAGACGGTATTTTCTGCCGGAATGTTAATTTCCTCCCGTTAAAAGAGATGCGCTTTCAGAGAGACAAACATCTCCCAGGACACACTGCAGGCCTTCCTTCCTGGCCATTACCACAAAGGCACTGTGCAAAGTCCACGGTTTTGTCCTTACCCTTTTTTAATGGGGCATTTTTCCAAGTGTGATGCTTGCAGAAGTCCAGCCTCGGCCACAGCCAGCCAGGACACAGGGCAGGGCCTGGCTGCTTTATGCTCTGCACAGCAATTGCTCAAGAAACCCTCAGGGGAGTTGATCCAACAATCACAGGGCACATTACAAGATCTTCAATGCAATACTTCAAATTTACATACAGCTTCCTCTAGTGTGAAAAGATGATCCCCTGCTCCTGCTGTGTCAGGGATCAATGCACCACCAGGGAGCTGCTCTGTGCATTGTGCTGCTGCTCCTGTTCCCTCCCGGGAGCTGTGTCCCGACAAGAGCTCCTGCTAAGGGAGGCCTTTGCTCACAGCATCAGCTGGGGCTGTGTGGAGCACGATGAACATCTGGAAAACAGCCCCTGTGCTTCTTCAGCCTCAGGGTCCTTTTAAGTCACACTTGTTATGAAATGAACTCCAAGACTCAGAAATTCACTTGGTGCCAAAATCAGAGGGAAGGAGAGTAAGTTTATTATTTGGCACTACAACACCTCTCACTTACTGACCTGGGAACAGGCTCACCTGCTCAGCCAGAACAGGACAGAGGTGAGCAGACAGAGACTGTGGGACTGTCCTCCCACCCTGGCCACACAGCAGCCAAGCCCTGATGTGCTCTGGGCCAAGGGCATTTCTCCTTTGTGGTGTCTGACACAGGAGGGAAACAAAGAGCAACACTGACTCCAACAGCCCCACTGCCCCTCTGCTCCTGCACTCCAGCCAGGACAGTTAACAGGGAACATCCTGGGCATCGGCATCAAGCTCCCCACCAGTACATGGAGACCTGCCAAAGCTGAGGACTCTTTTCCCCTACCCTGGCAAGAAGGGAGCAGTCTGAAATCTTTGAGCTGCTTGTGGCAAGTGGAGGAGCTGCTACCACATCTACCAGACCACAGAGGATGGGGAAAATACACCTATTACCAAAGTGCAGATGGGATGTTCCCAGCAGGAAGTGGGAGCAGCCTGTATTGGCAAACTCTAACCACTCAGCAGGGAGTGCCAGGTGGTCAGCAGTCCATCCCATGCTTCCTACCCAGCTTGGTTAGCCAGTTTCCCACTTGTACAAGTCTGACTGGTATTTCATGCTCTGACTGTCCCTGCCTCTTTGATGCCAGTATCCATGTCTAGCCCTTCTCCATCGCCCTTTCTCCACTGCCCTCCCATCTTTTGGTTACCTCTCTACCCACATGTTTCAGAATACATCTTACAGGACTGTATCAGGGCAGCAGTCAGAACATTCCGCCACGGAAGCTGTGAAGACCCAGCACCTAGACAGATCTGAACAAACAAGATATCAGTGCTTTGCTTCCATTCCTCATGAATGTTTAAAATCACAAAAACAATAAGCAAGATAGAAAGCAGGCTACAGAAAACTACACAGGTATCTCATGCCTGTAAGATCCTGGTGTTCTCCTCTCTTCTCAACTGTGTGGTGCTTTTTGCTGTTCCAAAACCTTAAAAACCAAAAGATTGAGTCACAGTGCAATCTTGCAACCTGAACCTCGGCCAGTGACAGGGGTTGGAAGCTCTGGAGATATCACAGTGCACATGCTGGCCCCAAGCCATGGCTGGGTTGAATGTGTTTACAGCTTGTCAGCCTAAGTACTTTAGTTTACTAACCAGGTTGGCATCGTGTGCTGTGTTCAATTACTGCGAGGCTGACATTCACCAGCTCCAAGGTTTAGACAGATTCAGCTCTTCCTGACTCTGGTTAAAGAACTCGGGGCTTCCTGGCTCCTGTTTAAATTAACAGCAGTGATTGTTTTCTTGCAAATGTTAAAGGAGCACAGATTAAGAATCTAGAAACCACAATACGTAAGATTTTGCGAAGAGATTGCTGCTGGCACAGCTCTGTAAAGAGAATCAGGGATTCAAAGTGGGCGTATAAAAGGCACTTTAACTCTTCCTTTGGTACAGGGTGTTCATACACCATGCAATGAATGTGTTCAAAGGCAAGGTTTCCCAAGCTCGCAATCTCATACAGAGGCTGACAGCCTACAAAAGAGAAAAACATTCAGTTCGATTTTTAAAGTGTAAGTATGTTTGAAAGCTTCTGCTGGAGGTGTCTCATTGTCTTGGTGATATTAAACGGGGCAAATTCTGTAATCAAGCCAATCATGCTCCATGTGGGGAGGGGAAGCAGCAGGGAGAGGAGCCAACATTATTTATAACATCAGTACTGGTGTGCCAGCTCTCCTCAGGAAGGGCTGTACATCCAGGCAGAGCCCTTAAGGAGCAAAGAATTGGAGAATAAAAAGGAAAAACTGCATCTGTTGGGGGTGGTGAGGGGAAAGTGACAGTAAAACAAAAACAAACCAATTCAAATACTAAGAGGAAGAAAGGAGAATGATTAGGAAATGCTGGAGGGGGAAGGACAAGCTAGCACGAGTAGTACCAAGAGGAGCAGTAATCCCGTTTACTGGTGTAGCTCCAGAGGTCAGCTTCTCTGCATCCCCTTGGGACCAAGCTAGGAGCAAAATACACAACCTGCTCTGTCACAGCCCTGCTCTTGCTGAGCTGGCAGACAGCAGGAACAAAGGGATCTGATCAGAGGACAGGCAATGGCTGCCAATGCTGCACCAACCATGGATGCACAGCAGAAAAGGAAAGCGAAATTCTACCTGAAAGTCTGTAAGTACCAGGCTGTTTCTCCTCCAAACAGAACACACAGTAGGAGGTAGTCACTCAGCTTTAGCACTCCTGCCTCCCCTGCTTTGATACATGCAGGAATTGGAGAGATCTGTTTTGTCAAAAACTCATCTTCTAAATTCCTGAGAAGGGACTCCCCTCATTTCCTGGGGCGGTGGAATGAGCTTTGCTTTTTCACTGCCTGCCCTGCACCCACCCCCCCAGAGCCCCAGGCACGTCTCTGAACCTGTCTCTGCTGGTGAGCATCCTGAAAGGCCTTTTCCATCCCTGCACATCCCAGGGCTGTACCTCTCCTCATATGAGGGGCAGCACCAGGGTAACAGTGAGTGAGGCTTCCCCAGCCTCCAGGCTGCAAGCTACCTGCTCCAAAATTCCCGGCAGTAACTCTTCTCTCCTCAAGGGTGTCAGTCTGATTTTCCAGCTGTCCCTACACCTTCCTGTGGCCTAGGAATATTGTAGCAAGCTCTCCCTCTGTCCTCCTCTAACTTTATCCATATATTTTCTCCATTCCTCACCCTCACTGTGTGGGAAAGACAGACACATTCTCTCTCTTTCTGGGAGTGAATTATCATTATTTTTTACCAACAGTCTGACACCTTCTGAAGCTACCAGCACTGTCTTATTTGGCAAACATTTGGGCTGACATTTTCCAAGAGAGGTTTCCAGAATTTCTGTATAGTTCAATCACAACAGTTCAGAAAGGAAGGTTTGGGAAAATTAAATCTCTTCTCAAGTTAAATAAACAAACAACTCAAGCATTAGTGGAACCTATTTCTCCTTTTTCCTCTCTCCCTGTGTAGGTTTGTTACAGAGCAAAGTTTGGCAAAAGCACTGGGTTTATGGCAGGACATGCATTAGCAGCCCAGCCTGAGATTCTAGAAAAGCCAGAAAAAACGAAGCAAGTTGGGTCAGACCCTACAAACATTTGTTAAGGCCTTCTTTCCACACAAATGACAAGTCAAGGGCTGCTGAGATCCACACTACAAATGTCTGTGTTGCTTGTCCCTCTCTGGGTCACAGAGTCTGGTGCAGCCTCGTCCCCTTCCTCGGACAGCAACAGTTTGTGCAGTGGGCAGGGAATGAGTGGAATGGGAATACAGCAGCCCTGGCTGGAGTGGCACCGTTTGGAGGCAGAGTAGGCAGCACCTCCTCATCTGCTCAGGAGATACATGTGGTAGGAGGGAGTAGAAAACACTGCCCAGGTGACAAAGTGTAAACACCACAAACCTCTGGAAGTCAACTGCAAGCCTCAATTGTTGGAATAGAATGTGCTGGGAGCTGGTGGCCCTATGCACTGAGGGAACAGCAGGAAGCCCCTTCACAAGTAGTCCAGGAGGTTCCCTTCATTCTCTTCTAGCAAGACACACTGCTTTTGGCACTCTGCACTTTCTCTGTGCTGGCTGGACAGAGCAGGTGAACCCTGATGTGCTACCCAACCAAGGGCTATAGCTGCTCTAGGGAGGTGGAAGAACTCAGTCAAACACCTGGCAGAAAAATACAAAGCCCAGAGCAAACCCATAAAATAAGCCAAAGCAAAATGCCCTCAATATTCAGATAGCAACAATGCAGTCCCCAAGAGGGCTCAGGGATGAGTCAGATGAACATCACAGCAAAATGCTGCAATGCCTGTGTGATGATAAGTGAATTACTTAGATTTATATTTATAAAAAATAAATTAAAAATATCGTTGTTTGCTACATTTTCCAATTCTGGGTGCCTGACTGGAAAGCTGTTAACTCTTGGTTGCAAAGTGAAATTAAAGGAATTTTACTTTAATACGAAGAAAGCTGTGTTAAAAGTCAGAACCTGGTTTTGCAGAACATTACGCATCTCACATTAAGCACCCAAAATAAGCAGATGCTTCTCCCATAACCTGTCTGCCCTGATTACCTGTGGTTAGTGAACATACCATCCTCTCATCTCACAGGAACACTGCAAGTACAATTAAGGCCTGTGTGGATTCCAGCTGCATTTGGAGTTAATGGTAATGAATACTTTTGTACTCAGACCAGAGTTTGCAGTGTCCCATAAATAAAGTACACACTCTGGAGATGAAAATAAGGTGCGGCTCTACAGATGAAATATTGACTCTGGTGAGTATCATTCCCTCTACCCACTGCACAGTGCAGGAGCCCATAGGAGAGATGGGACAATTCAAAGTGATCATAAAGATTCAAGACTTCTTAACTTCTGAATGACTTTACAACCTTGATGTTTTGCCACGGTGTATGCCATGCATGTACCGTGTTGCTGCATACAGTTCACTTCACTTCCAGACTCTGGTCATAAATATAATCTGAAATTTTTAGAAGTAACTGCAGACACCTCAGTCAAAAGTAAAAGGGCAAGAAGACAATTTTAAAAGCAAACATATTTAGAAAAACATGTTTTCTGCTAATCAAGCTTAGTACAAAAGAAATAGAACAGACATACATCCTGGTATTTCTGGTCCAACACATGTTACGTGTTTGGCTCAGCAGTGTGTTTGACACTTAATTTTCTTACTGATGTTTTTTCCACTACAGCTGAAAACAGCTCAGCAAAAGCCATCTCACAGCTCATGATGACTGGAAGTTTAACTTGCTTGGGAACTTGCTTGGGAAATATCTGGATATAAATTAGTCTCTTTCTGCTTGTCATAGACTGTCCAGAGACTGTCATCTGTGGACTGATTACAGACAGGATCAAGTGAAACAGTTGAGGTTCATGATTAGAAGTCTAATCTGTATCTGGACACCTCTTTCTTTTGGAAGCCATGAAACATCTTTTTAAAGTCAGAGAAAAGAATGCAGCAATTTATGTTAAAAAATATTTTTGAAGAAGCAGCCTTCAAGCATTATTAAAGTAACTTTTAAATTAACGACTGCTAAATGCTTATGAGGCAATATTCAAACAAATAAAGAACAAGATTAACTACTAGGCAGTGTCTCTTCCAGGTCTCCAGTCACGGGCACCGTCATAACTGGTTCTTTGAAGATAACTCTCAGCCATGTGTAGTCACACAGTGTTTTTCCTTCATCTTGAGAAACACAACCTGAAAATCTCAAGCCAATACTAAAATGGTTTGAGGGCTTTTTGAATTTACTAATGATAACTTCTTCATTCAAAAGCCTCTTGCATATCACAAGAATTCTCATCTTGAGAGATTAGAAAGCATCTCAAAATGAATACACTAAAGCATAAGCAGCTAACTAGATTCCACAGTTAGCTTATTTGATTTACAGTCAAATAAAATTGAGCAAACACCAAAAATAAACTACCCAATAAATGCTCTAAGAGATCTTGACAATGAGTTTTACAAATGAGAAAGATCAAGGACACTGTATCAGGAAGGATTCTTGGCCTAGAATTCATCCTGGAAGAAGTAACCAACAGAGAGCAGAAGGATGTGTATAATGAACACTGAGCACTGATGGTCTGTGGCACTTCTCAGACTTGCCTTTTGATGCAAGATAAATAAAACTGCCTGATAATGGTGATGGTGTTAATTTACATGTACACTGATATCTCTAAAATATCCATAATTATCTTCCATGACATCTTAATTAACAGGAAAGAACAATATAAAGGCAACACATAAGTTAAAACACTTGGATAAAAGATTTCAAAGTGTCATTTACAATGTGGGAATTCAAGGTTGTTTGGCACATTTTCTTAGAAGTACTGTAGGAAGGAAGTGACAGTTGGCTTTGTGCTATTGAACATTTTTATGAATGATTTGAGGAACCCAAAAGTTTGAAAATGACAAAGATATTCAGGGAAACAGCAACTTGGGACTCAAGTGCTCTGCAATCTATTGCAAAAGGATAAAAAGAAACAAAAGGTTGAAAGACAAAGAGACTAATCCAAGCTGAAACTAAGACATTTTGGACTGTGAAGACAGCAGAGCAAATAGTTCTCTACCAAGGCATGCAGATGCAAAGAATATTGTAAAACCAAAACCAGAAATTTTCCTGAAGTTCCATGCTATAGCCACGCTACTGAACCTGAAGCAGAACCAAAGCAAGGCAGACTGAAGGGCTGTGTTAAGCCACACATCAGGCAAGGCAGTCCCTTCTGTATTTTTAATCTATGATTGTTGATTATAAAGACAATTCACATTTACAATATCTACATTCTATGTGAATATCTACAATATTCACATCTATTTATTGAAAAGTCAAATCCATTGCAAGTAGTGGCCAACTCCCACCCAAAGTCACCATTTCAGAGCTGGCACTTGTAATTCTTTTTATTCCATTTTCACAGGGTGAAGGAAACAGGTCTTCCAGATGCTTGATCAAAACCCTTAACCTACCTGAAAATAACTTTTATTTTCCCTGTGAAAGGCAATGACAGCTCACATGCAGAGACATATGAACGTGTTCGGTTCCACAGCCTCCTTTCCAAAATATCTGCTCTTTAGAGACCCTTTAAATTGCAATTAGTCACCAATTCTCTCCACTGAAATGCACAAGGGGCTCAAAACCCATTGTCCTAGGTTACAATGTAAATTGTGCCCAAAGTATGTATTCTATCCCCATCTTCATGAGCTGTTGAAGCCAGGTGGGGCAGTGTTTTCCTTATCTTCTGTTAATGAGCCCAACAATGCCTTGCCACATGACTCATAGATAACGTCCTCCGGGAGTTATCTCTGTTTAATGGGCCATCAAGGACCCACTGCATGACTCATAGAATGAGATCATCACACTGTGTGATGCTCCGCCCAGGGGGAGGAGCCAAGCATTCCCACCTGGATAAATCCAGGGTTTGAGACAGCACAGGCAGCTTTTATCCACTGGACTCCCAGAGGAGACAAGAGCTACCAGACGTTTCTACAGGATCACTGCTTTGACAAGATCATCTCACCTGGACTGGCACTACCACCCTAAGAGGGTGTCAGGTTGTATTCTGACTCTGTCAGTGGGGTTTTTTTGTACTATTACTTTTATTTTATTTTACTTTATTTTATTTCTTTTCTTTTCCTCTTATGAAATTGTGTTTCTGACTTGGAGCCCCTCACTGGTTTTGCTTTCAAACCAGCACAACCATATACACAACACTGACCCCTGAACTTTAGGCCTAGCATCAGCTAAAAGCCTTGGTTTAGCTTTGGCTGTACACCAGCAAGCAGGCAGTGCCGTATCACAGCAGCGGCAGTCCCAGGGCCAGCCACCCCTCACAAAGCTACAAGGAAGCACTCACGGATTTTGTGGATTCCAGAGAGCCCGAGGACAGCGTGTCGCGGCTGCCGCGGCTCTTGGAGCTGAGGTGCGGCGAGGAGGACGGCGAGTCGTCGATGTAGGGCATCATGTCATGGTGCCGCCTCTGCTCCTCGGCGCGGTCAGCATCGTACGCGTAGCCCGGTGGGGTCCCCCCGAACGGGGCATCTGCAAAACACAGCACAGGCTCTGCTCACCCTGGGCAACACGGGCACGGCCCCCTGGCTGCTGGGGACAGCCATCAGAAACCCAGTCAGCCACGGTTAAACACAGACCAAGGAGAGGAGTAAATACAATTAAATTCGTGTTGTCACCAAAACTTCACTTCACTTATTTTAAGTCCTAAAAGGCAAAATCCTTTCTCGCATTAGTGGTCATTTAATGACAGCTCTTTCCCTCACGTTTTCCTTCAAAAGCATTAGCATCAAAATAAATGCTTCTGCCAGCTCCATAAAGGTTACCGGTCTGGGTTTAGGAACCTGCTGGGTAACACACTCTGGGTTTTGTGTCAATCAAGAGCAGATGATGCCCCTGCCAGTTTAGGAAAGATAGATACTACATAACTCAGGGGAGAACTGTAACTCTCTCCATACCTCTCAGCAAAAAGAAGAGTAGGAAAGGTCCTATACGTCAGGTGAACCAACCTACTGCCAAAAATAAAATCCTATAACGTCCTCTTCTGTTGGCTGCCCCTCCTCCTATTTTGAGCTTAACCCCTTAAACAAATAAACAAACCACCACACTGTTCCCTTCTATACATCCCGTCTCCCCTCCCCCAAAAAACCCATAATCAACACATCCAAAACACAAGCAGAAATGGATGGTGGTATGGGAGTCAAGTTAACCATTACTGAATGAGACAGCAATGAACTTCTGCAGGAAAAATGAGTAGCAAAACTGGTCACGGCATCTTTAGTTGCTGTGTACAGAGACTGCTCCTGCAAAAATCTGTAACAAGGACACACACTGAGCAGCTCCCTCTGCCATAAGCTAAAAGGCCTTTCACTTCTCTGCACAAAGAAATATACACAGAGGAGCCAAATTTGTGTCTACCCAGTGACACTGCACCACAATTTCCATGGGCCTGTGAAGCACTTTCACCTGCCAATGCCCAGAAGTGTCCTGTATGTGACAGTACCAGCCATGCACGGGCCACTGTCCACAGAATGGTAGAGCTCTTCCTCCTCTTTCAGTTACAACTCACAGAATGCCACCCTTCTCCCCAAACTGAAAAATAACCCCAAGGAGATAAGCTAGATCTGCCTTTACAGAAGCCAGTGAGTCTTATGGAAGACAAAGCCATAAAAAAAAAAAGGAAAAACAGTTACACTTGAACACGAGTAGAAGCAATTTCTTGTTTTCACAAATATCCAGGTTCTGTGAAAATAATAAGCAGCTGCTGCCAAGCATACTAATAATCCTGTTATACATCACTAAGGCAGGGTGGAGGAGTAACATTTTAAAGCCCACTTTCCTCCCTCACAGTAAACTCAGTTAAAGCATGACTCATTCCAGTAAAAGATGTGAACTTTATGTGGAACAGAATAAAACTTGATCTATGTGGCTTTTTCAGGAGGGAGAGCTGGTCTGGGGAATTTACACAAACAATATACTGAAAACCCAACAATAAACTCACTGTAGATGTGAGCCTCTGTCTCAGCTTGTACCAAATGCCACCCAGCTAAGTAATGGCCTGGTACAAGGCCTTTAAGCTGCTGAAGGACTGTGGCAATATTATTTTAACAAACTCAGTGAGTTTTATGTCACCCACCTGCTCAAATTATTACCTTGTGCTCAAGCTCTCAGAGTTACTCAAAAGACTTGTTATAACGATTGTGCACAATCACAGCAACAAAGGGCAGAGGGAAGGTGGCATCTGTTCTCTGGAAGGAACTGTGGTTTAGATGTTAGAGGTTTCCAGAGTCCACAACCATTTAGAAAATACCACATAAGTTGATTTTCTAAACAGCAGCTTGAATGGGAGTTGCTGAAAACAAGAGCTTTCTAATCCAAGAAACCTGTGATATATCACTGACAATTGAACACGGCTGTTATCCAAGGAGGAACATCAGTACTGGACACTTCTGCTGGCCTCAAGCCTACTCAAGGAAGAGTTCCTTTTTCCTGCAGAAGTTTCTTCAAACTGTTCTTATCCAAACCAATTTCTCTGCACTCACTCAGTAACAAAACCAAGTCGCTGAGTGGAAATTAAGGCAGGAATATTTTTTTCATTCCCAGCGCTCACTCTCAAAATGAATAGTTTGCTCTACTTTTGTTAGTGGGGGAGTAAATGCAGACTAAAATACATTAGCAGGAAGGCTTGCAGTGAATAACAGTATTTCCACTTTCCTCACTTTCTCCAGCTAAAAAACAGCTTCATGCTTCTACTTCCCATAACGTGTTCTGTCTCCTACTTAACAGGATAACCTTTACCTGAAACTGGAGGAAACGCCAGGTGGAGGATCAGCTCAGAGGGATATTTATTCCTAGCTTTGTAGCAAGATTCAGTCTACCTTTGAATCACTTTGTCTTCCTAGCCATAAAAAAGAAAATAAGTCATCTCGCCAAGGAATGAATCTATCAGTGTCACAGACTGCTATGAGATCTGTTCATAAAGCCTCACACAGAATTTAAAACTTTATTTCTGTATCCTCCAGGGATTCTTCACACATTAAAAAGCTTAGAAGTAGTTATAATCCCTCTTCTTTCTATTATTGCTGAATACAGCACTGAAATCTACCTATGGAGATTTTAATTATCTCAAAGGCAGAACGACCTTCTTGCTTTTATTTGCCATTTTTTCCAAGAAAAGCGAAGTACTGCCACAGCCAGATACACTACGCAAGCCTGAACACCAGGAACAGAGGTAGCCTTGTGTCTCTGTGATTAAAGAGCCTGCTGTTGCCAGGGAAACTGGGTTATTCACATCTCCTCAGCCCAGCACAATGCTCACAGGCTGCTCAGCCTCCACCTGGGAGCAAAGGACTAGAGGAAAGAGATCAGAGCCAGGAGCTCACCTGCTCTGACACTTCCAGCTGCTCTAGGTGCTGCTGTGCTCCATGGCAAGTGGAGACAGCACATGGGCTCAAGCAAGAGCCCTTGGTTGCTTAGTCAGTGTCTCTGTTAAGGTGAGCATTAAGAGATTCCTAAGGGTTCCTATTCTCATTTTAGGGCCAGCCAGTCTCAGAGTTACTGTCAATAACTTTGCCATCAAGGCCAGAGGAAGATGAACCAACAACAGATAACTGCTGACAAGAAAAAGGGCAGGCAAACAAGGCTGATGGGCTCCAACATGACGTGCTGAGAGAGCATCAGAGAGAGACACCGAGGACATGGCTGCACGTGTGTTCTGCTTCTCATCTCACCACCAGGCACAGCCCTTTCTCCTCTTTGGAAAACCTGAAAGAGATCCCATCCCATAGAGAAGAGCAGCAGCTGTGACTTACAGACATGAGCCCCCTCATGTCTGTAAGGAGGAACAAGAGGAACTATTTCTACCCCTGGCCCTCTGACATTCTCTTACAGTACCACTCTCCTGCACCAGCACAACAGGCTCTGAACCACCTGGGGCTACCAAGGCTCATCATTAATTCACACATTCTGCAAAAAAATGCTCAAGCATTTACCTCCACCTTTGGTTCTGACAGCAACAGCCTGGCCTTGCTTTGTTTTAGCTTATATGAGTCTGTTCTAGCATTTCCCTCCTCAGTTACTGCTCTCATCCTCTCGTCTTGTTTTTCATCTCTGTCCCGTTTTCATTGTCTTTTGTTTTTCTCAAACATAATATTCCTTTCATCTGTGACCTTGTGCCTCCCCTCTTCTGAACTGCTTCCCTCCCTCACTGCTTCAAATTTCACCTGGCTGGGGGGGTAAGGAAGTATCTAACAAATTTACAGTTACAAATTCACAGGCACTCAGAGAGAGCACAGCAACACTGCTCCCTTGTCCTGTTGCCTACACCCTTTCTGCTGGGTGCCACATTCATTCTTTGGAAATATGAAATCATAGACCTAATGTGAAAGCAGGAAGGGTAAAAGAAATTAACTTCTAAGTAAAAAGAAAGATTATCTGTGTCTAATCCACGGCCACACAATGGTTCAAATGCACGTGTCATACTTTCACAGCAGCACAACATCCATAGCTGCCTGAGAGGCTTAACAGCAGCATGCAGAGAAGATTCCAAGCGAGCTGTGCTCCAGCTAATCCTGCTAAAAGAGCAGTGAAGCCACAGCTCAGACCTGCCTGCCTAAGTAAATACCTAGAATCCTGGAGGGGGAAGGGAGCTGTACATCCTGCCAAAGCCCCACATCACTGTGGCTTCTTTGTGAATGGTACCAAGGCTAGCACAAGTTTGTCATGTCTACACTCACTCCCAAAACATCCCCACAGCTGCAGAGCAGAACAGAGCTCAGGCAGTTTGCACCCTTGTGTTTCTATGCCAGGGAATGTGTGAGGCCATAGTTTGACAATGCATTGTCTTGGCAGCAATAGGGTTTTAGGTTTCCCCCAGCAAGCCATAAACCACTTCACTGCCCTTTCCCCTCTTATCCCCTTAGGTCTGCAACCCCACAGATGCCTGTGGTCCAGATAAAGAACTCAGCCAGCTCAAAGAAAAATATCTTTGACGCTTCCCTTCTAAGCTGGATCAGCTCTGTGATCTAGTTCATGGCTCAGAAATCCACACTGGAAGGATACACGCACAGTAGATATGGGGTGGGTACACTTAAAAGCTTCTACTGCAACTGAAGAACATATTAGCAAAACACTGCCTCATTTTCCTTCAGGCTGAAGCTTAGTCAACTCCTGGGATTTACACGTAGCTGCTTTAGGAATAAGTTACTGGAATGCAACACCACTTCTATTTCTATTTTTCCTTTGTAACCTTTAAGTTACTAATGTGCCTTCCAACCTTTGCACCAGCTTTTGCCTATCACTGTTTACTTGGTGATAAACAATACAGAAACATGTCACTTTATTTCTTAGTGCTGGCCAGGCTACTTGGAGAAGGATCAGAAGGGATTCAGGCCAGTACTGAGCACATGTAGAAGTACATCAGTGTGAATGGGCTGTGAATGCAGTTGCCTGGGGAATACAGCACCATTCTCTAAAAGATATAATAACTAAGCTATGGAAAGCTAAATATCTTGCTTATTTCCTTGACATATCCTGAATCATCATCTCCAAAGCCAGGAAACGGCATGCTCAGTACGTACAATTTCACACAAAACTGAGATCCACAAATGATAATTATGGTGTTTACCTATACCAGGAGTCTGTCCCACAGGCCACAAAGAACAAATATCAAAAGAAAAAGAACAGATACATCTGCCATGTCAGATCCCTATAACTATTTTTCTCATATAGATGAAGAAAAGGCTCCGCAAGGATACTAAACAAATTCATAACAAACTATTTTCTTCATCCTTTCTATCTTCTCTCTATGTAAAGACTGTACACCTACATGTAAGGCTGTTTAGTGAACCCTGAAGCCCCCACTCAAGTACAAAACCATTTAGCAACAAAAAGTCCCATTAGTTTGTAAACTCATTCTTTAGTATGAGGTAAAATCAAAGACAAAACCATCCCAAGTCAGCTCCAGGCCTGCCTATGGCCTCAGAGCATGTTTCTCCTTTAGGCGCATGGAGTGAAGCCAGGGATCAGTGCTGACAGACTCTTACCAGGCACCCCATCACTGGTCATAGGAAATGTGCAGAGGGTGATCCCTCACACTGCTGAACAAGCTGACTGGGAGCATGGGCTGCAGAAGCACAACTGCAGTGAAACACAACACAGCTCAGCCCAGGAAACAGCCATCAGCTCAAACCCAGAGTTAAAAAAGCAGCTTCACACAGGCTGCACTGGCCCTTCTGCAGGAGACATGAAACCCTCTCCAGGGAACTGAACAAAAGGGAAGCAGCACCCCAGGAAGGGAGGTTTCTAAATACATTGATGGACACTAGAATGACAACTGCAGCTTATGCAGCATGCAAAAAAGAAGTTTGTGAATCCAAAATTTTAGCAGATTTTCCCACATTCACCACCACCCACTTCAGGTTTGCATCCTCTGCTCTCTCATTCCAGTAAGTAATCTCTCAATCACACGGAGTGGCTGCAGAAACAGGACCTGTAATATGTAAATTTTACACAATGCTTCGATGTCTGCTACGGAAGGGTAAGGCCCTCACATGCCAGTCAAGTGTGTGTGTGCATGTACAGATTGAGAACTGCTTCTTATTTTTGAGAAGGAAGGAGGAGAAAGCAATGTACCTTGCATACATGGAAGCAGTAAGACAGCTGGTGGTTCTCTCCACCCTCCCTCCCCCGGGGGATCCCAGGCCATGGATGTTAACCAGCCTCCAGGAAACTTCTGTCTCTACCACAGATGAGCTTTATCCCCATAGCAGACAGCGCCTTTAAGTCTTTAGGAGATGAATTAACTGCAGTCCACTTTTAATCTTTTAGGTGTGTCAAACCCAGATCATTAAACATCTAAAAAAGAAGATCAGAGTTCTTTAATCTGCCCATATATTCCATGAAGAGTTCATGCAGAGACTAGAGGACAGGTCTGATCTGTTTGTAGCAGCCTGTTACTGAGACATGTTGCATTTGCTCTCATTGGTGTATTTGTGGGGACACATTAAACATCCACACATATCTAATGCCCATGCAGAAGAGGTTCCATCATCCACCCATAATGTGAAAGCTGGGGCTACTGAAGCCACCCTGCACCTCAGGGAAACCTAAGGCATCCTCCCACAGGACAGAAGGAGCTCACTCCAGCTACTGAGAGTCATTAGAAAAATCCAGGAAGCTAACCTGATTATCCAGCAGAGTCCAGACAAGACTGCTCCACAGCATGCAAATTCCAAGGATCTCCCTTCTGCCAGCACAACCTCCCTGCTGCTCATCTTTACCCCCGACAGCTCCGGTCAGCAGCCCCGGCGTGCTGCACGCTGAGGAATCGCACACACCTCACACCCAGCACTGCACAGCAAGGCAGCAGTAGCAGAGGTGTCAATTCCCATCTCTCCAAAACATCTGACACTTTGAGCAGCTTCAATCCAACTGAAATACTGGGAGGGAAGCACAACCACTGCACACCACAAACCAGACAGGGGAGTCCAACCGATAACAACAGTTGTGATTAGGAGGAGAACGGGTTACACCTTTAGAAGATGTGGCCTTTCAAATACAGGGTGTCTCCACAGCCATTTGTAAATTTCAGGATATACTACAAGCAGTGGGGTGTGACTAACATCAGGAGACAAAGTTACACCCATTGCCACCGCAGAAGGCAAGACCTGAGCGTGTCTCTGTGACAGCAGACGGTGCCTATGTCCCAGTGGCTGTTGCACAGCCTCCCCAGCACTGACAAGGTTTAGTTGCCCGAAAGAGCAAACACACACATACATGGATGAGGGATGCTCCCAGCATGACTGCTGCAAATATCTTGCCAACAGGTAAAGAGAAAAATTTAGCCAAGGCTGAATTACACAGGTAGCACCCATTCAAGGATGAGAGTGCAAATACTCACAGTGCAGGCCAGGGCCCAAAGCAGTGAAACTCCTGTTACCTTTTTGCTTTTTTCACTGTACCTCCTATTTACCACTGAGTCATAATGACACAACATTACACCCCATAACATGGGTGAATACCTCAGGTTCCTGCCTTAGAGAGCAGAAAATTCATCTCTTTCCTTACAGCATCTATGTCTTTAGATTCCTCTCCTGTTCTGTGTTTTCTCAGGCAAGTTGGAAAGGTTTCCATGTTCAGTTCATATTGACAGTCAGGCCACTGGATGTCCTTGGCAAAGGAAACCCCAAAGCACACTGGAACACCTTTGCAGTTTTCTTTTCCACTCCTGACTCAGGATTGTGCACCAAGTTTAGCTGTCCTCATTTACTGCAAGTCTAACATGCAGAAAGCAAATTTTAGGGCTGGTTGTTCACATGTAGAGACTTTTCAGCACAGAGATACATGGACAGGCTGCTACATTCAGAAGTACGTGTGGCTTTGTGCCAAAGGCACCAGAAGCTTTAGCATTGACTAGATCAGAGGTGCAAACTGACTGGAAGAGAGAGAAGGTTTCCATGAAAAATAAGGTAAAAAACACCAAGAGCAAAACCAAACAACAAAAACCAAACAAGTAAACAACCATGAACAATGGACAGCTGTAGGGAGAAGAACCTGGAAGTCAAAAGTATTACCCAACAAAAGCAGGACCTTCATTTTGAGGGCTAAAGTTTTAGGATTCAAGCAGTTTCCCCTGTGTAGGTTCCTGTCCATGTCCACCCACTGTGCCCTAAATCACATTTGCAGGGACCATGGCAGAGCACAGTAGGAGCTGGCTAAGCTAAAAATAACTGGAAAGAGTGTTATTTGATAAGCCAGAGCAGTTCCTATTCCATTTCACTGATCCTCTCCACACAATGCAGCAGCGTAAGAGCACAGAGGTGGGATGCAGCAAATGTGACTGCTCAGGTCAGCACTACTGCTGTGCTCAAGCTACAGCCTTCACTTCAGTTCTAAAAAAAACATCAGTAACAAAGGCCAAGTGGAAACTGCATGTACTGACTGCATTGGGAAGGCTGCTGCTCGAATACCCACTGTGGCTCTGTCATCTGCCAGGTGAATGGAAGAAAATTCCAACCATGACCAACATACTATTTACTATTTTGCTCTTCACAGTTGTCTCAGAGTTTTGCAGTCACTTCAGACAACATCTGGCAACAGGAATCTCCAAAGAAGTAGATTATAAAATCAATTTAAATAAAACGGAGCAATTCTCACCTCATGATCTCGTAAAACCCCTCCCCATTTTTATACACACCTTTTTCTGTATTTAACTAGAGCAGACCAACAGTCCTGGCATGTGGAGAGGAAAAGGCCTGTTCAAACAAGAGTTTAACTGAACTGACAGTTCTGTGAGAAGGGAAGGGAGGGTCAGCCCTAGGCAGTGGGGGGTACTAAAGTCTATTTAAAAGAAACAGTAAAATCTCTGATAAAACCACTGTTTTGTTTCTAGATCTTCAACCTCTTTCAGGATGAGTTGCTTTGGCTTTATTTTTTTGCAATATTGTTTTGTTTTCTCACTAGTGCAGCTAGGACACTAAGAAGCCAATAAAGGTAGCTGCCCTCTTCCTGTTTACACTGTAAATCTACCCCATTGACATCTTACTTGTAACACTGTGAAAAATAAACTATTGATTTACTATCTTGGCCTAGAAAAAGCAACCCAAGCTAAATGCCTTGCTAGGCAGATGGTTCTGCCTACACCACTGACAACCCTTTCTGAACACAGCTGCTGCCCAAGCTCAGTGTCTTCCTGTCATCTGGCTGGAGAAGAAAAAACACTTTTGTGTCATTCATAATCATGGCAAGGTAGTTATAGGAACTTCTTTTAGTTAAAGATGCTGAAGGTGAAACACAGCTTTCTACCAGCATTAATAAACACCATCTTCTCTCTCTTTCCCCTTGAAACTACTAGCTTAAGATGAAGGTCAAGGTCTGCTCTGGGTTAGGAAGTTCTCAGCTGACATACCACATCACCTTTCTCACAAACTGTGTGCTTCTGTGTGGAATTTGCTTTTAGAAGTGGAAGTCCTCCTCTAATTATTATAAAGAATAAATTTAGAAAAATACGATTCAAGAACAAGCAGCACAGTGGTACCAGAGTTCTCTGAGAAGCTGAAAAGCAGATGAGAGGAAAGACCTCTCAGTCTGAGCTCATGGTGTACTTCATCAGACACCAACAATGCTGGTTTACACTTCAGCATCATTGACTGATTCATTGCTGTTCAGATTTTATTAAAACATGGGATAAGAGGGAGCTTATTTTGGTAACACAGATGTGTTACACCACCACTTCATTAAGCCCTGACATCCCACAGCATGAATGAGCCAACAAGGGATTTTGAAGCCATGCCAAGGGGAAGCACTAAAACGCCAATGAATTTCAGCCAAAGGAAAACAAGACCACATCAGTCCCAACTAAGACAAAACAACCTGTGGAGATGATGGTGTCCCCCAAGAGCTTTCTTCTGTACCCACATTTGTACACACAAAGCAGAGCTGCTGCTCAGACAGCAGCTCCCAAAGCAGACTGAGTGCTCTTATGCGCCCAGCAAGTCACAAAACAGTTTCACCCAGTAACTTTGCACCAAGGCCAAGAACTGAGCTCTTGCAGCTCCCCAGTATTTCAAGGGGAGCTGTGGATATGCAGAGATGCACAGAGCCAGGCAGGATGAGAGCCTGGCTGCCTGAACAGACAGCTGTGACTGCCACACACACACACACACACACACACACACACACACACATTCTTCAAGGGCACCCAGAAGCTGCAATTCAGCTCAGCTGGTGCAGAAGAGGGCAAAGCAGGAGAAGGACTTACCTGTGCAAACAGTTCTGGCCACTGCAGGCCCCAGAGCAGCCTCTGCACTATTGCTGTACTGCAGGTGATGGAGCCAAGGATTGCCCACAGTGAGGACTCACCCCCAGGCAAGTCACAAAATAAACAGAGTTTCAGGGGACTGTGTCTGCACACCCCACATCCCTGCACAAGACCTCTTTCCCTTGAGGTGAAAAAAGCTTGTTAAGGAAACACTCTGGACACAGTTAAAAACCACAAAATATAAACACCAAGTGTCTGTACATAAACACACACACATATATAGACATATAGACCCCCCAGAAGAAGACTGATCAATTGTCCCAGCTATCTGCGAGCAGGATTTGGTCTGCCAAAATACAGGCTGAACCCAAGCAATCCACAGCAGACTCCTACTGAGCAGTCTGCACAGCAGGGTAAGATTTTAAAAGATTAAGCAGTACAGCATGGACAGTCACATACAGAGTAGACACAGCCAATGATGATGCTTGCTGCTGTTAACACTTGCATTTCCAAATCCCACTGCTTAATAAAAACAGGTGAAGAGTCCCAGCAGCTATTCCAGAGCATAACAGAAGCCAGAAGCAGAGAATTCTCACAAGAGCTAGTTTAAAGTAAGAAAACTTTAAAACCAATACAGCAGCAAAAGAAATGCTTTTTCCATATTGTTTTGGAATTACTTTCTCCTTCTATTTCCAGTGGCACACCCCTCCCAAAAGAGCCAGACAACTATCCTTCAAGCTGAAGCACTGAAATTCCAGAAGGAGTGATAATCACAGTGGTCTGACATGGCACTTAAGGCTTGCTTCTGATTTCAAGTCTGAAAAAAAAAAATCAATTATTTACCAGAATTACGACCTACTTAGCAGATAATAGCCTGGGATCTCCTCCCTCCCCCCTTTACAAGCAACATATTGATAGAGAACAAAGCATTAAAAAGGAAAGTATGTGGGAGTAGCAGGAACAGGGGCTGTTTTCAGGAGCTCTCAAGCCCCAGCACACCCACATCACTGCCCGGGCAGGTCCCAGAGGGCAGGCAGTGATGGGAAGCAGCTCCCCCTGTGCCAGGGACCCCTGCGCCCCGGCCCTTGGCTTTGGCTGAGCGCTGCAGTGAGCTGGCCTGCCTGCCAGTCACTGGCACCACACCAGTGCCTGTGGAAACCCTGGCTGTGACATGCTCTGCATGAACTCACACTGCAATCAGTACTTTGAGAGGACAACAGTTCTACAAACACCGAAACACAAAAAGAAGCTCTATGGAAGGCAACCTATAACTGCAAAGAGAAAAAGCTTCAAATATTTGAGACAAGATCCAAAATCTTCAAGACACTGAACTTCCAGAAGCCCTTTATGTCAGACAAGAGATAACAGAACATGGTGCCAAAATGCATTACAAATACACATATGGTCTTGACACCTTAACCAGACACCTTAGAAAGAATATAGACCTAAATGACTCTTCGGCCTCATTCAATTCAAGTTAAAAGAGGTGGGGATATAGAAATTCACAGCAATTTGTATTGCAGTTGAAGGTACTTTAATCCCACCTACCCCCAAGAAACTGATTTAGAAATTATGTCAACCTAAACTCCTTATATAGTCCAGAGGCATGTCCGGAAGCAAACAAAAATCTTAGATGGGATAAACTGCTTAATGGAAGGGGATCAATCACTTGTCAACGGAAGAAATCCCCACAGTTATGCTCCCCCTGTCAGAGGGAGAGGATCCAGGCCATGGTTTCTAACTTGACTGGACCATTTTGAAATGGAAAAAGATTAGCCAGGCCCAGATACTTGCTCTGAACTGAGTAAATTGTATGTACAGCTAATCTTTGTGCCAGTAAGGGAGCACACGCCCAGAAGGATGGCTGCACTCCTCCATGCAGCACAGCTGCCTCGAATCTTCATTCCTTTTAAAGGAAATGTATTTATTTCTTTTCATCTCTAGCCTTTCATCTTGTGTTTGCAGACAGTCAAATATTTTGAGTGAAAACTTCAGAGTAAAGCCTAACCATCTTTAAATGGAATACACGTACAACCAGAAGCAAGTAAAACACAACATGGGAAAATAAAGGAACACTTGCACATCAGCACTATATTTAGATACTGCTTTACTGGGACTGTTACAGAAACTTGGAAGACGTGTTGTGTTGATGCTTGGTCCAGCCCTAAAAAGCTTCAAGCAATTTGCCACAACCCTGAAATAGAAGTTCTGACGTTTCAGACTGCAAGCTGCACAGAGCAGATACTGTTCAACAGCACAGTCACTGTTTTCTACAAAACCTCTGCACGCCGCAACGTTTCCTGCATTAATGCTTCCTTTAATTTCCAACAGCAATTTTAAACAACAACTACACTGTCTGACAGACTCACACGCTTTGATAGGTTTGAAATACTGAAGAATTCAGAGGATAAGACAAGATTCCTGTCAATATTACTACAGCAGACAGCTGTAGGCAGAAACACTACTTCGAAGTTGCCATATGGGACTAGCCAGCCAATTATTTCAAGCACGGCATCCACTCACATAAAGCGGAAAGTTTGATCCTGCCCCAAGAATAGGGTTTGACAGATAGTCCCTCCAAAAAATAAACCTTAATCTGGGGATTTGTTTTACTTCCTCAGAGTGGGACATGCCCCAGACCTGATTTTATACAACTCATAAAATGCACCCACCCAGCACAGTGGGCACATATTTCATTACAAAAGCTGGATGTGGCAATGGAAACCCTGTTCAGGACATCACTACCACAAAACAACAATCACCACCTTCACGAGGCTCCTTTTCTGTCCCAAATATTAACTTCTCCTTCTAAACCCAAAAACATTCCAAATAAATAAAGAAAGAATCTTGAGAAGGTAAGTTAAAATAAGGAATTTCTGGGATTACGCTGGTACCTCACAAGCCCAAGTAACTCATGAAAATAAGACTTAGACTCAAGTTATTTGAAAGAATTTTAGCCTAGATCCTTGGCCAAGAAGCTTTCAATCAAATAAGTGTAGACTATAAAAACAGCAGGTGTTAAAGATGCCACAGAGAATGACATCAAGTTGTAATGGAAGAAACACAGTTCACACAAAAGAGATGACAAATATCCTCAGGCACTTTCTTCCTGTTAATAATCACAACCGTTTAAGTTGTTAGTTTCACATCAGCAACTCGGGGCTTGGGGACCACAAGTGGCTACACACAGCAGGAGCTGCAGGAAGTGAAACAAGCCTCTGTGTCTCTTCTATCCTAAAATAAAAATGGGCTGGACCTCAGTACTTTATAAAGGCAAAGCTGTCCTCTAACAGCAGCCTGGTAGAGTTGAAAGACGATGGAATAGCTTCACTTTTGTTTAAAGGTTTGTTTTTAACAGATGGGAACGAGGAGAAGAGAAACAAAACAAGCATAACTCACTCCATTTGCATATTACTCCTGAATGTAACAGCTCAGAAAAAACTGTAAAGTTTCATAATCACTTGCATTGCTACTCCATGTGTATTAATCTAGGAACAAAGTTTTCATGAAGCTGAAGGCCAGACTCAGTGAGCAAGGTGAAGACTTCCCAGGTAAAGCCAGCTACCCTTGTGCCCAGCCACCACATCCCAAAGCACTCAGTCTTCAGTGGTATGCCAAGCACATGGGTCTCCCACCTTTGGTTACTACGTTGTTCCTCCTCAGCAGGAGCACAAGGACCCACACTCATTTCAACTCTGTTACAAAGCAGTTCTGCAGCACCTATGATCAGCACCTGATACTGACAAATGGGAAGGGAACAAGAAGAGCAAAACCAAAAAAGCACAGCTGAGCCTTATCAAAGGGTGGCACTACAATGGCCTGGACATCACATAAACCTGCACGTTAACCAAATGACTTGGTTCCTTAGTCACTGTCCCTGTTCTCTACTAGTCATGGCAGACCTTCAACTGCCAGGTCCCTCTTCCCAAGCTTGGAGATTTAGTCTGGCACTAAACCTGAAGTTACCTTGAAGTCATGCACACACTGCTCTGCCTCAGAGAGGTACAAAGGGCCACGGGAGCAAAGGCAGTGAGAGCCTCAGGACCTGAAGTGCTCACACAAGGGACTATTTTAATCGAGTACCACAAAGTATCCCGGCTACTAGTATCCCTGCTGCTGCTGAGTCTTGGTTAGGAGGATCTGGGCCCAACACGTGATCCCTCCTTTCAGGGCTGCCTCCCTCTCCTCCCAGGGAAGGATGAGCACTGCCGGATAGGTCCCCGGCAAAGAGCAGCCACTATTCCTTTTCTGGAACTGCTTCTTGGAAACCAAGGTCCCCGTGGGACCTGGCAAAAAGCCAAAGGTGAAATGTAAAATTTAGTAACAGTGGGATCTGCAGCACAACACTCTCACAGCACACAGACTTTTCTAAAGGGATTACTGGCTATCAGCCATTCTCAGAGGGGGCTCTTTACATGAGGCTGGCCCTTGTCCTAGCAGGAGGGATGGCACAGACAGGAGGTAACACAGCCACAACAGCCCAGCTCACTAGGGATGAAGGGCAATGTACTTACTGCAGCAGGAGGGCCTTGTCAAATGACAGAATTAACTCTACAGCTGCCAACAGTGCACCTGATGGGGCTTAGCCCCAGAGCAGCCCTTCAAAATGGGAGCTCAGGCCCTCCTCCCACACTCCAGGGCAGGAAAATGGCACAGGTGGAACCTGTGCTCACTGGACACCAGCAGGCCTTGGCATCCCAAGCACAGTCTCACAAGGACATGAGGGATCAATGCTATTCTTCACCAGGTGTGGTAAAACAAGTAACAGGTACCACTGTCACCTCATGGAAGCACAGGCAATTCCATCCTGTAACTGGGAATGTGGAGAGATGGGCACTAGTGGCATTAGGCAGGCTTGTGCCTTCAAAAGACAGGGTTTAAATTCCACCCCTCAGCTAAAACTTGGAATGACCATACTGCAAAATGAGCTTCCGTCTGGATGTACAACTTCTTATTCAAACCCAGACTCCCCTTTCAGGCATATGAACTGTCCAGGATTAAAACATCCCTCTCTCCCAGTAACAGTATTTCTCTCTAATCTGCCCTCTAGAGATGACAAATTTGCCTCTCCTCACTGCTTTTTTCTGAACAGAATGTAAAGCTTTTTCTTGCCTTCCAAAAAGCTGGGACTCCTCTTACTTAGCTCACAAGGTTGAAAAAGGCTGGAAAAGTTTTCGGATGTGAATATTCCTCTTCCTCTAGCCTTGTTTTACAAAAATGCTGGAAAGAATGTTACACCCTATTGCTGCACAGAGGCCAAGAAACCTGGCTTCCAGCACAGCAGGTTGCCCTATGCAGCTTGGAAAGAAACTTGGAAGAGGAAACTTTCAGTGAAGATCCCACCTCTTTCAAATTCTGCTAATAATCTGCTTTTCCTACTGAATGCTGTCCATACATTACAGAAATCCTACGAATGCCAGTGTGGGTCATGCACACAGCCCTCCACATCTGGAGGCCTGCAAGCAAAGGGAGGCCAAGGCCATAAAACTTCAGGCACCCCTCAGTGAGCTCAGCTCTGTGGTTTAGTGCCCAGCTTCAAAACACCACATTCCCATTTTGAACCTACCAAAACCAGCTCAATTAATAGGCCCAAAAGTCGTGTATAAAATACATATTATTTAAGGAAAGCAAGAAGGAGGAGGAGGAGAAGACATAAATAGAAGCTTTGATGTCAGGAGTTACTCCCTATCTATTTGTTGGGTAATTTAAATCTCTCCCTCCCCACTGTCCATGGTTATTGAGTTTGATAAAAGGGAAGAAGGAAACCACCTTGGATAAGGCCCTTCTGCTTAGTTTCTTTAAATGGTAACAACAGGTCTAGTCAAACCTATTTCCCTGTTCCCAGTGCTGGCCTTTCCCTCTGTTCTCATGCCAGGTACAAGGAGTATTATACCAATGGCAACCAATGCCAAAACCTCTTCTATTCTTTAAACAGCAGAGCCTGTGAGTGTGGTCCTACAGAGCAGGGCTCTCAATCAGGGATGAAAAGAACTCACACGTGGAAAAAGAAGTGGCATTTCTGGGGATGTCATTCCTTGCAAGAAATGGAGCACAGACATCCTGCAGAACTGGCCAGGAGAAATGGAAGAAAAGACTGAAGAAAATGCTTGAAATAGAAGTTCAAAACCAGTTGCTTCAAACGGAAACACATCAAACAACTTTATTCTGCACAAGCAAACAAATCCCAGTAATTTCTGAATGTTCCCTCAGTATTCCATTGAAAGAGTCAGGAATTCCTGGCTACATAGATTTTTACCCCATTAAAGGAATTGAAACCTTTTTCTCCCTTACCTGGGAACACATTCAATGTCACCTTTGTAACAGATTATACTTGCATGTAAGTTAATGCTTCTCCTGGCTAATAAATGATCCTGGTAACATCAGAAATATATCAAAGTTTCACCATAAAGGATAAAACTAATTTACAGGGAAACAGCTTTATGCTGAGCTAGAGCTGCAAATCAGGAGGACTAAAGCCCAATTTAGGCACACTTCTGTCTGCAAGGCTAGGAACAAAAATCTCAGCTGAGGAGACACAGAAGGCTAGAAGAGCTGGTGACAAATAGAGAATTCAATCCAAAAAGACCGGATGGCAAAGAGAAGGTGGATTCTCTGAGAACGACAGCTGGAGAAAAGAAGTCCTGGCATGCAGCAAATCCAAGGCAGAAAGCACTTTCCACGCCTCCAGGACTGCTAGAAATTAGAAGTATTCCAGTAACTTAAATTTAATTGCTTAGAACACCACACCTCTCTGAGTGCGATCAGACTGCTCTGGAAACTGGCAAAAAATATCCCCATTTCCAGTATCACCTGGACACTTCATTTTTTGTGAGACTGGCACCATGAACTTGGACTTCTCTGGATCTTGTAGATGTACAAGGCTCAACTAAAAAAAAAAAAAAAAAAAAAACTCAGTGATTTTCAGCAATCACTGGGAAAGTGTCTAGGAAATTCTTCTGCAAGGTTTGACAGCGTGGCACCATGGTTACTAAGACAATACATGGCACAAAATCCTGCTGTACACCAAATCCCTCCAGGTCCAACCATCTGGGACAGCAATTCCTTTCATGTAACAGGGAAAAGCCACGATATTTTAGAGATGTGGCTTTTTAAACAACACCCCAAGTTCTTCCATTGTTTTTTAACTTTCTGACATGTATAGATGTGCTGAATTTACTATTTTATTCATTGCTTTCAGGACATGTTACAGAAAGACAACAGCTGAGATCAGGATCTTTTGTTCTGCAGGTGAACAGTTCAACTCTAGGAAGAGCCAGATTAGCATCCAGCAATGCCTTGACTTTCTCTATTTTTAAACTGAGGTAATATCTACCTATGCTCAGAACTGTAAAGTAAAAGATAGGAAAAAATATATTTGCAGTTTTTTGGGCAGAAGTCACTTCTTACAGGTAACTAACTCTTCTCACTTGCACTTTTCATAGCAGGGAGGGTTTGGTAAGTGAATTAGGATAACCTAAACAGTTAAGGGCCAAATCATTCAATTGCAAAGAAGAGAAATTCCAAAGCATCAGTCAGGAACAGCTTTTAGAGACAAGGAGAACTAGACAGCTTTAAGTTACTGTACAAACAAGCAACACACATGGCCATACACAATAGAAGAATTTCAGAATTACACAAATCCAGGATCCCCAAAATCTTGCACATTATCTCCATCAAGGCAGTGTTTTGCAGCCAAGCTCTTCTGGATGCAGTACTTTACTCCTCTTTTACCTTTTCTGCTACCAATCCTTTAGTCAAAGCTTCTGTAAGGGCATGGAGAAAAATCTGCCTCAGTCTCAGATTCATTATGTTTACAGTTTTTACCCCTCTGCACACCCTTGATGGATGCCAGTCCCAGCAGCTGGTCCTCTGACAAGCTTACACAGTAATTGACTTGACATCTTCTTGAACACTTATGCATTATTATTTTGAGAGCTTACAGGTAGGAAGGTCACTGTATAAGGGCATGCCTCCCACACAACCTGCAGTTCTCCTGAAATCATGCCCTGGAATACAACATCACATCTGCTGTCACAGGACTGACGTGTGAGGAAGGTTAACAAAGACTGAGCCAGCTCCTGTACACATCCTGCACCACCCCTCTGCTCTTCCTTGCGCTGAAACCTGCTGTACATGCTTCTCCAGAATGAAACTTCAAAAAACAAATAAAAATGAATCTGTGGGATGCTGCTCTGACCTCCAATACACATAAGCAGTCTGCTGATGCAGCCCAAGCAGCGCTGCTCTGGGAGCTGTGTAGTTGCAGCGGGAAGGCAGCTGGGCTTTGCCACACCTGAGCAGACCACAAATGGAGCTTCAGCCACTTGACACCAATCCCAATTGCTTGGTGTCTTCTGTTTGTTTGTTTGTTTTCTCCAATCAATCATCCTCTTTAAGTCAAATTTTGGGTTTTCCTGTTGTTGGGAACAGGGATTCATTGCTTCAGCCTGGCTTCCTCTAGGACACATGGGGAGCAGAGATAAGCTCTCCCTTTCAGTCACTGCTGACCACAGATAAGCAGAGGGGCTTTATTATTTTCCACCTGGCTCTACAAGCAGGACACAAGCAAGGATAATCTGAAAACCTGACAGGTTGAGGAGTAGAAGAAACAAATGCTTCTTCAGCAAGTCCAAGCTTGCTAACAAGGTTTAAGCAGCAGGGCACATTATTTTAGGCTCAGGAAGTAACCAAATCTTATAATTCTGCAGGAAAGAAAATTAGTTCTCCTCCCTAGGAAAACTGAAGGTGAATAGCTGATGTGCATAATCATTCTTTGGAGAGCAACGCTTACTGGCAAAGCTTTTCAAACCAGCCTTTAGCCACATTAACTCCCTTTAACACAAAGGAATTTGAAGATCACAGTCTAACAGATGAGGAATTTTTGCCATTGCAGGGAGGCACAGGTAGCAGCATTGCTTAAAGAGTATCAGAGAGATGACTGAGCAAAAAAGAAGAGGTGGGGGGCATTTAAAATATACTGCAGTTCTAGTACTTCAACAAATGCCAGGAAGTGCCAAAGTCCTGCCTTTTATTTTGTCCCAAAATACAATAGTATGATTTAAGAAGGGTGTGTGAAAACTTACTTGGTGCCCCTTAACTGCACATGCTGCTGCCCACAGGCAAAGAAAATGTACTCCAAACATCACAGCACTGTAAAGCCTGGATTTCTTACCACCTCAAGCTATAAGAGAACAGATGCACGTTTAATACCCCTGTCACCCTGCCCATCCTTATAGATAAGGTTTGTCCCCTGGAATAAAAGAAGACAGGCAGCATTTGGAGAAATACAGAAGCAGATTAAGTGAATTCCTAAATGCATTTCAACAACTGTGCTCCTCATTTATGCTCATGTGCTGCATTCTCCAATGTTTTTTAGTTGTTGCCACATTCCTAAAGACAGCTATCAGCATGGCAATTGCCATTACAAATCTGGAGTTCCATCTTTAGACTTAACATGAAATGAAATGCAAGAAAACAAGCCTGTACTATCAAACATTTGGAAACTCTTAGTCAAACAGCTGAGACAATGTTCCTGCACTCAAATAATATGCTCTGCTCATCAAAATGCTGCCCAGCAGTTTAAGAAGATTTTCTCTATGCTTCCACTTCCAAGCTGGTTTCTTCTGTTAACTCCAATCCTATGTGCATGCTTGTCAGCCCTGATCTTCAGCAGATAGTCTGCACTTGAGAGACATTTCTAAACTGAACTCCTGAGGTGATCCCTATATAGAATGCACTGAAATATTTACTACTGTGGGCTTAAAAATGTATGTGTCTGGTCTCTCCCTCAGAGACTGTTTTTTCCCCCCAGTGAAAAGTCTGAGATACCTGTGGGCCAGGACCAAGAAACATGAAAGAAATTGTTACCAGAAAAAGATTCTTGTAATTCATCTGAGAAAGTTCTTTTCAATGAAGCCAGTGGGACTATATCTCAGAATATTTTGTCAAAAGAAACACTAAAAAGTCAAGTATTCCAGTGCTTTGAAGCACATATTACTTGAGACAAGAAAGTAATTTGCAGAGTAATCCAAATTATAACAACAAAACCACTCCTCCAGAAACACAAAACAAGATGCTCTCAGTATGTATAAGCAGGCACATCTAAGATCTGTAGATCCTTTGACCTATTGCAATTCTTTAAAATGTTTATGTAAAAAAAAGAAAGAAAAACACTTAGATAAGCAAATCCAAATATTTTGTTTAATCAATGGCTCCTAACAGCATACTACAAGATTACCTGTCAATTTAGAAAGAAAAAAGGTACAGCATTTTATTTAAAATAGAAAGAAGAAACACTCATAATTAAAACAAACAGGAAAGTGCCCTTCAGTGAGGAAAAGGAGTAACCCTGGGGCAATGATTGGGGCAAGTCATTGAACAGGGGCTCAGATTTGCCAAGGCACACAGTGAGCTCAGGGGCTGTACCAGCAGCACACTGTGCAGCACACACAGACAGCAAAGACCACACTGACACACAGTAATGGGTAACCTACACCATGCAATTAAATATTTAGGGAAATTAGGGCCTGCACAGAGCTCTGCAGCAGCCATTGCCTCCTTACACTGATTGGAAGCAAAGCTCTGCATCAACCTCTGCACAGACTCTGCCCTGAGAAAGGACAACTCTCACCTTTCATGGGTAGTTGTGGCAGAGTCCTGATGCTCCAGTTGACCAAAACACACCACTCAAGGCTTGTACACTTAGCAAGTAGGAAATAGTTAAGCAGTGCCAAAGCCTTCCAGGGGCAGAGCTCTTATGCTGACTAAACAAACAAATTTACATTATGCATACAGACAATACTGGATGTCAAAACCTGGCATGTCAATGAATAAGACTGTGTATTTTCTGATACAAGAGTTTCAAATGAGCTCACACTTTATGCATCACACAAATGTGAAGAGAAAAGGCCTTACTCTTGAACCATAAAATATTCTGCACATTGCAATACCAAAAAACCCCACAAAAACCATTAACACTCTCCACAGGACTTTTAAAACATTTGATAGTATATGCACAGCACACCATGACATGAGAAGCACACCCTTTATAGCACACGTGAAGGAGTCTATCTGTCTTGTCATCAGAACATTGTAAAAGCAGATTTCCTAGGGAAGAAACCTCTCAGCTTTGCCACAGCAGAGCAAGTGAGACCAGACTGCAACAGCTATCCAAAAGAGCACAGATAAGGACATTATGCATGCACAAAAATGGTGTCACCAACCTGTACATGCATTTATCTGCAATTATAGCTTATTACGCCTGCAGTCATAACACAGTTATTCAACAAATTCTGAAGACATTAGCCTCCTGGAGAGTATGAAGTAGTTTTTCACCACTAGCAGAACCAGCTGTCTGAGGATTACTGCAGTGATAAAAACCTCCTTCCCTCTGTATCACCTTACAGTGACAACGAGGACATCAAAGGAAGGGACAATGAACAAGCCATGAGTCGGGTTAAGTCAGCACCAACAGAGCAGGAGTGCAGCAAAGAGATGGTTCTGGAAACAGCTACCCCAGAGGCAACACAGACATAAAAGAATGGATGCCAGTTCCAAGGAAGAATCTGCCTGATGCCAAGCCCATGCCCAGTCACAAATGACACATCACTACAGGAAAAAAGAGGCAATATTACATGCTTTATATGCTGCTTCTCTGACATGTGGAATTAAGAAATTATGTAGGTATTTCTGCAGCCTCAGTTCTGATCACAGCAAAACTGCATCCCCAGAGAGGAGGGGAGACCCAAAGGCAGGAAGGAGCATCTCCTGGCAGAAGAGCACACAGCTTGCCAGTCCAGTTGGATAGCACTGTGGGAACACCACTGCTGTACCAGCACAAGGAGCCTGGCCTCCTGCTGGGAGATAAACCATGACTTTGAAAGCCCCAGTAACAATTCATTTAATGAATTACCCTTGTCGCACACCAGTTTTCAGCTTCGGTATAAAATCTGACCTTGACTATGATAGACTGGCAGAGAAAAGATACAAAAAAGTAACCCATAAGATACAGATTTTCCATTCAGCTGATCCACTAATTTTCATTCTTAAGTCCAGCTTTCCAGCTAAAAGAGGACACAGTCTCCCAAGGACAGTGTATCTCTAATTAAAAGTAATCCAAAGGGAACATACTGATTCAGTTGTAACAATTTTAGCATTAAGACATTCTGGAATCAGACTTCAGTATATGATGTCATACTCTGTAGACCAACCTCTTTTGAACAAGAAGGGTTTCTAATACATTCATGTGGACAAATCAACATGAGACAATCAACAGGATTTCAGAGCTGGTACTACAAGGCTTTTCTAAATCACAGAGTTTCACCCAGACAATGCTTCAAATGTGCCAAGCAGAGCTTTGAGGTTTGAACCTTCTTTATCAGGTTTCACAGGTGTACGTGACACATTTAGATTTTTAAGGTTACAGTACACTCCCACATACTTCAGACTCACGCAGAAAAAATACTCCCCCAAATAAATTTATTGGCACTTTCTGACCAGTATTTCAGCAGTTAAGGAATTAGGAATGTAAAGTGTGCTGGGACTTGAGCTCTGGGTGTGGTTACCACTAGGCTGAAAGAAAGAAACAAGCCAATGCAAGAACCATCTCATGTTTTGCCGGGGAGATGGAAAAAAGGCTAAATTAAACTCAGAAACTGTGGTAACAGATACTAAGTGTCATTTTGAGTGCCATTGCTTCAGCAGTGCAAAAGTTACAGAATTGACTGCACCTCAGGAGAGCCAGACATTCTGTTCCTGTTGAGCATTAATTTCTTGCCATAAGATGCATGAAGTTTATCAGTGAAAACAAACACAAGAAAAGACAATTTCAGTTTTGTTTCATCTTCACAGTTTTCAATGACTGTCTATCCAAGCAGTAATTTTTTCAAGCTTTTTAAACCCAACTATATTAATATAATAAGGTGACAGCTTTCTATTTAAAACACAAACAGAAAATTCTCTGTCACACTTTACACTGCCCTTAAGTCACTCCTTTGTACCTGGAGATGGCACGCTCTTGGCAGTACCTAAACACAAAGACTACAGAGAAAAAGGCTGTTATCAAAGATGAATACTCCTTCACGCCAGCCTTTACACAATGGAGTTCTTTGTATCCCTATCACAATCAAAAATAGTATTGTCTTCCATACTCCTCTCCACTTCTCACTATTCTCCACCTTCCCCATAGAAACAAATATGGAAGGACAAAATCTGCCTGTACACTTCAATTTACAACAGATTCCAAACTCATCCAAATGGCTGTTAATCAGAGCTGCACAAATACATGGATTACTAGGGCAGGTTTCTCAGGAAAGGCTCAGAATTACTCTCACTAATCTCTTTGAAGGTGATGAATATATATAAGTGACAGGGTACCACTGAGACAACACACAGAACTTTCAAAATGCAAACTTTGACTCCAAATTCCTCCCCTTAGGAAAGCAAAAACCCTTGTTCCAGATGTTCCAGCAATGTTGACAAAGGCACTTGTGCTCCAAAAGCAATCTACAGTTCTTTAACAAACTACTCTGTGTAGCAGGCAGAGGAAATCCCATCTTGCTACACTGGGCAGGAAAAGGCTGAAGATCCTTCAAAGCATGTTTGTGGAGGATCCCTTTCTGTCACTCCCCATTGCAGCAGATAAAAATTCTGAAATTCCCACCAGTCCCCACGGAAACAGCAGCAGTGTTCATCCCCCACCCAGCACCTGTAGCAGGGCACAAGTTTCTAAAGCACGGCTGAGCCATCAGCTGTCTCCCCAAGGCAGAGACAGGCAGCTTTTGTGCCTCCCTGCCCTGGCAGCTGCAGGGAGAGCCGTGGGGGCTGGGAGCAGGAGGTTCTCCCCAACACACCCAGGGGAGAGCGGCAGCAAAGGACAAAAAAGGACTCAGGAAAACGGGGCAACAGAGCAAGTACACAGATGCCATGTACTGGCATCCTCTCCTTCCTTCCAGCTTGCAGTTATTTATTCTGAGGGCTCATGTGTAATGCTGAGGAAATTCCAGGTCCACCTCAGGCTGGAGAAATTAAAAAAGAAAATTCACAGTACAATCTCACCTGCCTGCAGCCTTTCTGGGAAAAGGAGTGGAGAGAAGCCTGTCTGACAAAGCACCTTAGTCACCCAGAGCTTCCATCAGCCAGGCTTCAGGAAGATGCAAGTGACAAAGGACTAGAAAAACCCAAGTGGCCATGAGCACTGGCATGAGCTGGAAGGCTCAGTCCTGCCCCAGAGCCAGCAGCAGATGCCACCCCAGGGTGTGTGACAGCTCCCATTCCACAGGCAACAGCTGGGTCACAACAAGTGGCAAGTGACAAAGCCACAGAAGAGAAGCAGCAGCTGAACAGGTGACAGCTCTCAGCAGAACCCAGCTGGAGCCCAGCGCAGTGAGTTTGGAGGGTGGTGGCCACAGAAAGGGAATCAAAGCAGCAGGAAAAGCTGCAGCTTTCCCTGGAGCCAAGTCCTCCAAGTTGAGGCCATAAAAAATAAGATAAAAAAGCAAAACTGGCAGAGTAACCATATGAGGGACAATGGGAGAACCAATGAAACATGCCTGGGTAACATTTACAACAGTCAGCAGTAACACATGAAACGTGTGTTCCCTTTCAAAAATTCTTCTATGCCTTCCTCTTGTCCTCAGTGTTCCTTCAGCTAAAGAATTGCTACTCCTCTAAACTCAGGTAAGCAGTGATACTCAAACTTAGATACCTATCACATTCCTCTCAGGACTATCCTGCAATTTTCAATCTAAGCAGGGAGTTTGACTCCACAGCACAGCTCAGGTAATGAACATCAGCTCAGCTTTGACAGCACCTTCTGCTTTTTAATGCTGTCACAGCTGGTCTACCAGCTGTTTTCTGCATGGACTCTTGCAAACTTAAGGGGCAGGCCAGGCAGCAGAAGTTTGAGCACTAAATTCTTGGATTAACAGGGGTTAGATGAGGCAAATGCATAAGCAGCAGCACTCTGAGGAACTCCAGAATGGAAGCATAGCTGCAGAGAGGCTAGAGTGCAAGAGCCACACAAACAGTATTTCTCAAACTTTTTAAACATATACAAACATACAAGTAGTGGCTGAAACTACATAAAAATATGCACAGGCAAATTTCTCTAACACTGACTTAATTACAGTTAAATTAACACTACTACAGATCCACACCCCACTAACAGAAGTCCTAAGAAAAACAAGAAATAAACAGGTGAGTCATCCAGCTTTTTCACCTACCTTTCTTGCATCGCTTTAGTGAGCCCAGACTCTGCAGAATCCAAGCTGCTGGCACATTCCATGCAACTGTGGCCACCAGTCTTCACCCAGCAGTTCCTGGGCACAGGTTTGGAACCATTTTTCCATTAACATGGGCTCACTTGAAAACAAAAGGCTCAAAGTACTGATCCATGTCAATTATTTTCTTCCTCTACCTATTTCAGATGAAATATTACAGAGCTGCTTGAGCTCCCTCATCCTTACAGATTTAGGGGGAAAAAAGGAAAGCTGTGCCCAGCTTGCTTCAGGAAAGGTATCCAAACCAAAGTTAACGAGAACATGTGAGCACAGCCAAAGCTTGGCAGTGCCATTGGTGGTTCCTAATGAAGGGAGTTGCCACTGGGTGCATTTCAGACACATCAGTTCTGCCATGGATTTGGTCTCCCTTTGCAATGAGCGACATTCAAAACAATTTACAAAGAAAATCCTCATCTTTGCCTTCCACAAAAAGATGGTAGAGGTGCAAAGAGGTAAAGCACATCCCCCTCAACAGCCCCATTTTCTTTCACTGTCCTGTGCCGCACCAAAGGGATCCCGCTCGCTTCAGGCTTTCTTGTACAACAGGAATCAGCACAGTCAGGAGGCAAATTGCCAGTTGCCTTTTACCGTCCCCAGAAAGGTGATCAGGAGACAGGAGCAGGGAAGGCTGGCCTGGGCTCTAGCAGAACCTTGTTTACCAGTTTAGGTTAAGCAACTTCTCCACAAGCTACTCAGCACCTGGTATTCACAGAGGGTGTAAGAGTGGTCTAGAGATGCCCCTTTCTGCTTTCTTCACTTTCCTTCAACCTCAAGAATTTCCCACTGAAGGCACTCCATCCAACACCCACCCAAAGCCATGGCATCAAAAGATCTGTAAGATAAACCACCAGAACTGGTAGGATAGAACTCTGCTCTACTTGGCATCTTTGATCAAGGTTTGTGGAAATCCTATGCCTTCAACCTCACCAAGCAGTAACGTGATTCCTCCTAAAATGCTCCACTGACAGAGATTTTTGTTGTGCCCACCATAACTCGTTCTGTTCACCCCTCAAACAGTAACTCCGCTGGGTGTGCAACAAAGCTGTGACGCTCCCACCCTCTCTTACATAGTAGAAACAAGAACCAGAGTCCAGAGACAGCCAAGTGAGAAAACCAGTCTGAGACACACAGGTCCTGCTGAGCAGCTCCTCACTGCTCTAAATGGCCCCCTCCCCATGCAGATACAACTGCTGCAGCCAGCTCTCCTCCACCCCTTCTGCTCTCAATGACTAAATGACAATACAGAAGCAAGGCTGGCCTCTCACAGCCAGAGAAAACTGAGGGCCTCTGCAGCCAACAACAGTGTGTGAATAGAAATCACATCCCAGCCAAACCTCATGCTGTAGTCAAGACAAATGGTTCTAAACTTTCTTTTAAAAAAGAAACAAAATTAAAATAAACAACAAAAAATAACACAGAGCAGACCACAGCTCCCCCGCTTTTAGGTCTTCCTCACCCTTCCAGGAGTTCAGAGAGACTCTCTGGTGTCCTCAGAGAATATCAGCTCCTTCTTGTTGATGAGCAACTAGCTGCTTTGTGGAGCTGCCCCATGAAAGCAGGGGTTCCATTATTTACAGTTTCTTTCCTCCTTTCCCACCAGTTATTTTTAAGGGATTATGTTTCCTGTTTTCACTGCTTTGCCTCCATTTGTCATTCAACACTACCATTAAAGTAGGAGGGAAGTGCAGGGGAGCAGACCAACACAAAGCAAACCTTTAGGGTTCAGCAAGCAAGGGATTAAATGTCACTTCTGCCCCCCTCAGCCTCACCTCTCTTGTACACCCTCCAAGACGTTATGTAAATCTGGCCTATCCTCCAGCATATACCCAGATTCTGACAGCTGTGACAGATTAGACATTTCAGGACGGATCAGATAAGCAACCTATTCATCCTGGTTTGTGACAGATACTTCTGGCTGGTCCATTCTGGATCACGAACAACTTGTTCTGGAAAACCCCTCCCTGTATGTTGGGGCGAGAAATGGTGCCACAGTATTTTTTGAGAGACAAAAGCAGAGCAACAGAACTCAGACACTCTTTCTTGTTATGATGTTGATTTGCAGACACTGTCTCCCTACCACCTCAGTACTGGATGTGCGATTTTCAGGGAAATGGTAGTCAAAGAAAAAACAAACCAAAAAGCCCCAAAGGGCCTGGCAACAATTTAGAAGGATGCAATCCACAGAACTACTGTCCTTTCCTTTAGCTTTTGCTTACAAATGTGCTGGCAGCAGTCTCACAAATCCTCTTGATGAAGGTTTTACTGAGTAACTCAGATGCAGTGTATTCCTACAACTCTAATGCTCCTCAGCACAGCTCTTCTGCAACTTGCAGAAGTATGGTGACCCCTGAGGACAATAAATACAAAACTATCAAAGGTTAAGGGTAACAGAACAACTGGCTTTGAGCAGATAAAGGGCAATTTTACTGTTTTAACACTTTTTCAGATATCTCAAAGCTCTTTGCTCTCTGTTCACACATTTTTTACTACAGCCTGACTCCCCCATTGATCACCTGATACTCAAACACATGTGCTCTCTATGAAGGATAAAGAATAACTGTTTTAGCAGAAGCAGAGTCAGAAGCATCTCTGCCAAGTCCATTAGCCCCCTCCAAGAGTTCACATGTTCCTATTCACATGACTCTAGGGTTCCCCAAGGCTGCTGCTGTAATCGCAACCTTCCCACCCTCCTCTCTCCCAGTCACACTGCAGGGCTGCCCCAACGGTGACAGTGTATTGCAGTAGAAGCAGATGATGGCCAAGGGCTGGAGGGAAATGAAAGATAGAAAGCAAAGTGTTGAGACAGGAACACAAAGACTCTGAAATTAAAGCTGGTTTTAAGCCAGCTCAGAGTATGGCTAAGCTAGTCTAATGAGGGAGCGCAGGTTTGTGCAGTAGCAAATCATACACAGAAAGAGTCCTTACACAGGTATCAGAGAGCAATTAAGGTTTAATTAGGCTCAGGACAGACAAATCAACACCAAAGAGGAAACTAATTACATATGAAACTGAATCATGCATGGCACATAGACACCAGGGATACCAGAATAGTAAAGGTCACTGAGATGGGAAAAAAACACCACAACCAAAAAATGTCAACAAGAAATCAGCAACTGAGATGGCCACAGCCACTTCTGGAGAAGATACATTTCTGCTACCAGGCAGAAGTAATCTTGCCTTTATGGGACTGCAAAAATGAATGTATTTCAGCAGTGAAGAAAAAACCAACTAAAATCACAGCAAAGCATCAGAAGATCCTAAGCTCAGTATCTGACAGCTTAGAATGCACAGCCAGGCAGAAGGGACAATAACACTGAAGACAAAAGCAATTTCCCAATGCATGAACCAAGTTGTTCCTTCCGTGGCATTAGGAAAGGCAGATACCCTCCCAACACCAGCTAAAAAAGGGTGTAGTCCTCTCTAGCAAAGTGTGTCACTGTGCTGATGAAAGGCCATGCTGGAGAACAAACACGTGGTGCAGATGCAGGAGGCCTTAGCTCAGCAGGGCTGTTCTCAGGAGAGCTGTGTAGGTACTGCTCCTCTCAAACCACACATTCCCTGAGGGATGGGTATTTCTTTTTCCTTTGAACAGTGCCACCTTATTTCTTGATACTACTGTAAACAGACTCACCACAGGAACTGGTTTAGGGAGCTGTTGATTCAGAGCATCAGCAACTTCAGATTTTAAAGTTGTCCTTAAGAGGTAGAACAAGCAGAGCACACAATAAAGGAGCTTTGGAAAAAATAACATGTACAAAGCATATAAATAAGCAATCACACAGTGAAAACCTGGGCAAAGCTGCTGCAAGGAAGATAATGAAAGTTTCTAGGCTCAGTAATATACCACAGATCACAAGACAGTTGCATTCTTGGCTGAGTATGCCAGCTTCTCTCACTGATCTTGCAAGAGAATGTTAATGAGACCTACCTGGAAGGCTTTAAAATTTAGGGGAGTACTGTTCTGGCAGGAACTTACTGGTTAGTAAATCATTCTGAAACACAAATTACCTTTACTGTAAATGCACCTTTTAAGCAGTTAAAACACAAACAAAACAAACAAACAAACAAAAACTCCAAAGCAAACAAACAAAAACACAAACCAAACACCAACCCAAAAAACCCCCAACATACAGATATGCCTTTGGAGAACTGTAAATAAGAAAAGCCGGTTAGTCTAGCAGTCAATCCTGTAGCACAGGAAAAATGGAATTTTTTCAATTCCTGTCTCCTTTATTGTTGCCAGCTAAAGGCTTGGTTGATTTCTTAAGCAAACTCAGTGGGAGAATAGACCAAACTTCTCTGAAATATTCTCCTGCCACAAAAATTTGTATTGCAAAGTACCATTCAATTAACACCAGTTACGGTCAAAAGAAGCATCTCTTGCAGTTTAGTAAGTGAACAAAAGTCAGACCCCCAGATTCTACTGTGCCAAGAGCCATAGGAATGTTGGGAGAAAAAAACAAAGACAAAAGACCTTCCCAGTAAGGAGCCTGGTAATGAGACACAAACTACTTTATACCTTCAGTTCATTTACATGCATTAGTAATTAAAAAATAGCTGTTTGGTTGGTTACATAAAAGAAGATGTGGTCACCAGTATGGTTCTTTATCATCCAAATACTGCAGCATAAGCCAACAAAAAGGCAGTAGAGCTAACTAACTAGGGCCCTTTAGGCCCTATCCACAGCGGTGCTCTACCAGAAACAGTGAAAAGAAAGGTGAAACCACACTGATCTAAGCACCACAGGCAGAGACAAGAGGGGATAAAGCTAATTTAGCGTCGATGTTACCACCTCACATCATGGATGAGATGTATGTAGTAAGTTCTAAAAGCAAAAACTAAAACAAAGTTTAGTTTTGACCCTAAAAAAAGTTTAGGGTCAAGATCCCAGATCTATCATCTATAGATGATCTTGGACAAAAAACCCCTCAGTTTCCCTGGATGGACAGGGAATGTACCCACATTTCTGAAACACCCACAGATCCCAGGAACAAATATGCCCATATTATTACAGCAGTGCAAGAGAAGACATGGAAAGAAACCCCCAGTTTTAACAGTGTATATCCTTCCTCTTCTGTGCAGAAAATCTTAGACTGAGTTTTCTCCTCCCCATTCCCATGCCAGATACAGGATCCTTACGTGCATTTTTTAAGCCAACCTCCAATACAGCACATTGTAACATAAAATGACAAGTTATCCTTTTAAAAGTAAATAACTGACACTAATCACAAGTTTGACACAGACGTTCATATTTTTAAAACTATATTTCAATATACTTAAAACAAAACCCAGGACTTTGTAAGTACAGGACTCCCAACATCTTTAGCACTATTCCATTTTCCAGAACTGCTTCTCTGAAAAACATTCACCCACCCAATTTTTGCCTTATCAGGAACCTGCTACATTCCAAAGGGCTGTGCTCAAGGTTGTAATGTTCTTTTCCAGGCATTTTGCTGACTATTTCACTGCCAAATACGGTCCTTTCCAGGATGTACTTGTTTGCAGAAACTCAAAACTTGAGGCATTTCAACAGGGTTGCACAGCACTGCTGACAGAAAGTAGACTGCAGTTTACTTCAATCAAAGATAAAAAGTGTGTCACTTTGTGTATTTTTAAAACTGAGAATTAATAATTGATATTTGCCTTCGCACAGTCCTTTGATCCCAAAGCACATCAAGCCAAAGGGATACATTCAGTAGTACACCTGCCCCTGGGGTGAGCCACTGGACACCTGCAGGCTGTGCAAGGAGAACAGGCAAAAGAACATGAGTTTGTCCTTGTAACGGGGCGCTGAGTCCTGGCAGAGCAACAAGACTTTCTCAGCACTGTCTGAGAGACTGAGTTGTAGACAGCACAGTTTTAAACAGCAGGAATGGTTTGCTACTCCCAGTTTCCCCTACAAACAGCAACTCCTCCCCACTGCCTACGGCACTGGCTGACATCTCCCAGGCACACTTGTTATGCACACAGAGATAGGACACACTCTGACAGCTTTCATTCGGAGCCATCTTCAAGGACATATTAAACGATGCAGTCAAATCCACTTAAATACCCAACAGTGTATCAGAATAAACCTGTTAAAAGGATTATTCTACATATGAGTTGATTTCTACAACAGTTGTATTTGTTGCAAAAGCCCTTTAAATGAATATGAGCTAAGGAAAGCACCTTGGGGCTGAGGCAGAGCACACAGCCAAGAACAAGAAATCAGCTATTTTAAAAGGTTCGACAGAAGAGAACCAGACCCAGCTCTGCTGAGTTGCTCAAAGTGCCTCAGATAGTAATCCTATTTCGGGAATATGGGGACTGCTCTGGGCTCAATGAGTCAGCAGGGTGGGGCATTTTTTTCCCATGTTTGTGGACTGAACAGGAACAGAAAAAGCAAAAGAAGCTGGAAGCCAGAAATGGAGCACCTGGCTGGTGCACAGGCAGGAATTCAGCAGAGTTAAGTCAGAAGAGTTCACAAATCTCTGCAGAGCCAGCAGTCACAGGTAAAAATAGAAGTCTTATCTGGGAGTCACATAAGCATTCAAAATAAAACTGAAGAGAGAAACTGTAAAGATGTTTCAATGCTGCAAGCTATGTGTATTTTCTCCTGGTGGTGATTCTTGCCCTCTCCTTGTTCAAGACTGAGCTTTTTAAGCAAATCACATTATCTGACAGAAATCTTAGTTGCATTATTAGGCCAAGATATGACATTTTATATTTCAAAGCAAACAAATGTAAAAAGGCCTAGGAATGACCTCTAAAACTCCACTTTCCCAAAAACTCTCATCAAGGGAAAATATTCACATAGTTGTAAGATATAATACTACAGATGTCTCATTACAGTAATTACATCATAAAAAATGACAAGAAATCTTAGCCCATGAACACCCAGACACACACTCTGAGAAAGCAAACACAAGTTACTGAAGGAGGTTTACTCTCCTCTAAAAGCTGTGCTGACCTGGCATCCATTCTGTCCTTCTTCCAGATAATTTATGATCTAAACAACCATTTGGCAGAAGCTGGTCACCTTTTTAAGTCTTAGTAAAAATGAATAATCGTATCTTTTTTTCCATTTTCTTCTGGTCATAAGCAGTCAATGTATTTGCTGATGTAATAATTAAAACCACAAAGTACTTACACAGGCAACTGGAAGGGGAGTCACTCATACAGACCAGGATGTCATCAGGTCTGTCTTGCAAATACTTACTGTAAATACCCCCATTCTCAGTCCTAGTGTTCCACTTAGATTTATTCTACAAAACAATTTCAAATATCTGCAAGCTCTCAATCAGCTTATACTCATTCAGGCTTCCCCAGCAGCAGAAACAAAGCATCTGCCTGGGGAAGAGGTACTCTGCTCAAAGGACACCCCAAACCTCTTTGTGAAACCCCAAAGCAGCTGGATAGTCATAAGTGAAATTGCTGAAGTTAAACAAGATTTCTCAGCATTAACGTTCCATTGTTATTTGAATTACCAGCCCCGAGTTGCAGGGGTCTGGGGGTTTAAGTGCAAATTGTCTTTCATGGCATTACACTCTCTGCCCCAACACCACCCAGTCAGTTACTGCTGCACCAGCAGCATTTGTAGGAGGATAGATTAGGATCCATGGTTAGAGGGGGTTTGTGCTTTGGTTGGGTGAGTTTTGTGATTTTTGTTTGATTGATTTTGGCTCAGAAAAAAACAAACAAAACCCCCAAAATGCCACAGATAAATTCCCTGATCCAGTTCTCAGCGTGAACCTAGAAATGAGCAGTTGCTGGCACGACTGATAGGGCAGCAGGTCACAGCATGAGGCTTTAGCACCAGAGACAATTTAAATCAAGATTTAGCCTCAAGGGGCATAATACAAAAATACTGGAAGACATACACAGATACATGTTGTAAGACAAGGAAGCTCATGCTTCAAATTTTAAGCAAAGAAACCAAAAAAAAGAAGTTGAAAACCCAGAGATTAACACACAAGCAGCAACCACAGCCACAGGCAAACACCCCAGATTCTGGACTTATTTACTTATAGAGGAACCTGAATGAGTTAATATGAACACAGAATTAAGTAGGAAAAAAGAAATAGTGGAAGCAAGCATATGAATTGAAGAAATCAGTGGAAGGGCAAGCCCTCCAGCAACAGAACTCAGGTTTTTTCATTGTGTTTTGTTCTCCTTTTTTTTGGACAGTATTTCCTTTAAAAGTTAAATATGGATATAAACCAATTTCTAAACACATACCTATAGAGGAAGTTAATCAATTTACTAACTGAAGTGTGATCCAGAAGAAAAGCACCAAATTGGATTCCAGTACACTAGAGCTCACCAAAATTCAGCTAAAACACTGAAAACAATTCAGTTCAACAACTCAAAAGACTGAGCTGCATATTTCCTCATTAACACACTTGGAAATTTATTTATGCAAATCACTATATTAAGATAAAAGCTTGCTATAAACCTAAGGCTGTTTTTCTTTTTAAGTTCCCTTTTCATTCTTTACATGTGTTTGGAAAAAAACTTGCAAATTACTTGTTTCCTTACAAACTAAAAAACACAACCACAAAGCAACCAGTTATTAAAGACTATTAAACAGGCCTGTTCCAATGTGCATCAGCCCTACATGGCAAGTGTCTATTAATGGGAAAACCAGTTTTAGCATCAGAATGCTTCCTTAACCAGATGTTGGTCTAATTACAAGGAAAAGTTCCTTATAAGGTTTAGGTAGAACTCTCTAAATTTGCTTGTATCTTTGCATCAGTGTATATTTGCATATACATTGAAACCAGTCTGAAACACCTATATACAGAATAAAACATTCAAGTTAAAAATTCTTCCTCTTCATATTCTTCTTGTGCACATATATATTCAGAGCATATTTACATAACAGATAATCAGGTCTCCTTCTTTGCTTTAAGTGGAGATACTGAGATTTCTAACATGCTCTGGAATGGAGGACACTAACTGAAGGATGATGTGTAACCCTTTATCTGCAGTAGAAATTTTATTATATCTACCTATCAGCACAGAACAAAGCAGAGCTTAGATCACATTAGTATGTGTTTCAGTTTGAGCATAGACCACAACAAATTATGTATAGGTCAGTGCTCAAGGCTGAGTGAACTTGGGGTAGTCAAGGTCAAGCCTAGGGCACGTTTGCTGAGCACACTCGACAGGTCAGTGCCACTGAACAGCCCCATCACAGCAGGGTGTGACACAGCCTCAGCTGCCTGCAGACAGGAAGGCACCTTCTGCTGGTGTCTCAGGTACTCTAGAGACATAATAGACATACTTTTCTCTCCATGAATACTGAAAAAACCCTACCTAACCAAAACTCATTTTGAGAGTCCTAGTTCAGAGGACTGGGCAAACTGGAAAGAACGTATCTGATGTTTTGATATAAACACTATTTTATCACTTTGTCAGGCCACTTTCCCCTTTAGGATGGCAGATGCAGGATGGCTAAAAGAATTATTAAGTAAAGTAAAAATGCTTTAGAAATTACATTAGTGTTTCCATAGCACCTAATCAGGAGGCATGGCAGATACATATGGCCAGCTAACACAGTTCTCCAAGAGGTACAAGAAACTTCAAAACAAAATTACAGTTTTGAACTGCCTGCCCAGCATAGCTCTGAGCCAGCTCTCAGCCACATCAGTATTGCTACTGAAACAGCATAACCTGCATGCATGTCAGTTTTAAAGCATTTATAATCTAAGCCTGTGAAGACCCTATCAGTTCTTTTGAAGTCAGCGCTCAAGTTCAAACTTCAAAATCAAAGTATCTTGGGAAATTCTGGTTCAGGTAGTTACACAGAAACAAACAGCTAGTGCTGTGGAGCTTCACTCACAGCAAAACCGTCACTAGAAATCCCCTGGCATTAGCAAGACATCAATCAAGTCTTTCCTAAGACTCTGTTAGAGGTCTCAAGAGTAGCCACTGGTGTGTTCAACTATTAAACAAAACAAAAACAATAATCCAAGCAAAAAAAAAAATTGTTAAGCTCTCTTGCTCCTTCCTTGTTACTTATTCCAAATGCATACCTTCTTTCCTGATACATCTTCCTATTGAGAACACTGACCCTTTTAGCAATACAGAGAAACTGGTAATAGCAAGTTGACTTCAGCTCTGTGACTGCATATTTCACTCAGAGCATACAGAAGTTGCAAAATCAATTTGGATTAGGAAGGGTCAAAGTGATCTTTAAATCCTATGTAAATATTTCTATACAAAGCAGTGTGGTTTCTCAACAACTACAAAAGAAAAGGCTTATGGGTTTGTGGAACTGCTCAGCTGTGTTCAGGAGGACCTTCAAATTGAGCAAGTCAAACAGAGGAAGTGCCTCTCCAAAGCCTAAACGAGTGCAGTGACAGGTGTGCATTCTCTGCATTCTGTGTTAAAACATCACTTAAGAATACAGGAAAGTGGAAAATAATTGTCTCCACTGTGGCCTCATATAAATTCATAAGATATGAGAGACCTGCTTTCACATGAAGCAGAACCCAGCCCTCATCTGAATGGCAAGAGCATCAGACCATGTAAACCATCTCAAAATTGCAATCGGTCTCCCATCCCTGTCATGCAGTACAGACCAATTCAAGCAGGCAGTCAGGTCTGTAGCTCAATACACCACCTGAAACACCAAAGGAAAGCCAGGGAATTTTCTTGATCCCTATCATGTGAAAAGAGCATGGGGACCATCAGTCAGGTCTGCCAATGGCCCTTCTGCCAGAAAAAAACTGAACTGTTGAGTAAGTGTAAGACAGCAAATGGTTTCCAGGTTCCCTGCTGAGCTGAGCACACACTGGCTCTTCTGGATATACTCAAGGACTAAACACAATTGTCCTTGTCACACACCAGCCCCCTCACCTGATCAGACACATGCTTATCATGAGCTCTGTTCGAGCAGCATCTGCCTCTGGGCCCATTACAGTCACAGGTTTCAAGGGAAAGAGGGCAACAGCAGACAATGGAGAGCTCAAATGAGTTATTCAGCATACTTCATTCCCCGGAGTAAGTTCCTCAGGAAAGATGCCAATAGAGAAAAGGCTGAACAAAAGATTCACCCAAACAATTATTCAGGTGACTGTTAAGCCCAATGTATTGCTCACCTAAGTGCACTAGCTTTCTGTCAGAGCCAGAAGCAGCTCTTGAGGGCCTCTGAGGATCTTGCTTGTGTGAGCTGAGAGGTACTTGTTCCAACTGAGGAAGCCTTTGAAACAATACTCTGGATTTGACTAAAACATTCTCTTCCTGATATCCATTTACCCCATATCAGGAGCCACAGATGATCAATACTAGGACTAGAGAAGTGGTATATGTCCCCAGGCTAAAGAGAGTATTTTCATCTGACAGCTTGTCAGATTCTTTTTCCTACTTGCAATTCAGATTTCACTCGTCAGCTTTCTAATCAAGAAAAACAAGAAAAGTAAAACAAGGAATAAACTGAAAGATGTACTCTCCTCACTGCAGCCACTGATTTAGTGTAGGATGCCCATCACCTATACAGGACACTTTTAATCCCAGCTAAGCACTGGCTTTGGTATCCACCACAATTAGGCTTAGGTGGGAGAATTGCAATAGAATTTTGCAACAGGACAAATTTTGCAACAGGACATTCTTTGCTGGCTAATGTAGAAATTTAAATAAGTAATTGATACAGCTGGCGAAGACAAGTTTATTCATCCAAATACCATGATTTCCTCAAAGACAGCTGAGGCATTATTGTGTTTTCTCAGAGTGATGTCAGTGATTTCATCCTTGTCAGACTGGGAGGTCCAATGACCACCTCAGTAGAGTGTAAAGCAAAAATGTCCTACCAAGGGAAGGGACTCCCATACTTGTTCTACCTAAAAGGATTCAAACAAAGGGGACAGTTTATAGCAGTGACAGGTGAAGACACAGAAAAATGCATCCAAGTCTTCCAACAGTGATCTACTGTTCTGAGCATATTATTTTCTGAAACTTCATGTAGTAATGTCACTTCAGGCTACTATAAAAAAATTTCCGGAGCAGCTCGAGGTTAGCAGGAAGCAGAACTGAAGATGAGGCAGTGAATCATGAACTGAGGCAGCTGGACTGACAGTCACAGAAACAAGTGTTCTGTGCCTTATCTCACTGTAAGCACCACAATCTAACCTCTTTTGGGAAGCCCTGAGCCCAACCAGGGGCTGTCTTGCTGGACAGTCATCCCCTGCGATGTAACTGCACTGCAGCAAATCAGTGCTGTGTTTGTATGTGACACCTCCCTAGTGACAACGGACCAATTACATTCACTTATTAGCAGCTCAAATAACATTTGGAGCCTGATGCTCTAGGGAACAAGGTGTTTTCCTTCAGAACAGATTACTATAGGAAGCTGCTAGCCCATTTCAAAAGGGATTTGTTGTTTTTTGGTGGCTTTTTGTGTGCTGGGTTTCTTAAAACTGTCCTACCAACAGCCTGCTCCAGCCTCACCCATCTTGTGGGTTCAAAATGGGCACTCCTTCCTTAGCTCTGCAGCCAAGGGAGTACGTAATTGCTGATAACAGAATAGCTGGTAAATACCCCATCAGAAAAGTAGCTGCGTTTCGGTGTGGAGTCTAGAATATTCTGAAGTTCTTAAGAAGTAAACACAGCGAGAGAGCCAAGGCTGCACGGTGCACTTCCCCACGCCTCAAGGAGTGGAGCTGCAGTCCAAGCACACAAGTTACTCACTATTAAGCAACTCCTCCTGCAAGGGCTGCTTGCTTAGATTTCAGATAACACTTCATGATCCACAGCAGCCTGCCACAGTTGCTACTGTGCTGTTCTGCAAGTCATTTGGGGATTTTGGATACTACAGAACTTGCGCAGAGCAGACGCCCCTGAAGAGGATGGGATGGTTTTGACGGTTTTAAAAAATGTATTATTTTTAAAAGAAAGAAGGTTGTGGTGGATCTACTCCTTTGGAAAATGATCCTTATCCTCCACAAGATAAAATAAATAATAATTTTTTAAAAACCCACCCCACCCAGTAGTAACAGAGATTGGTGAAATGACTGCAAATAACAAAACAACAGAAGGTAACAACGATGCAAAAGGCCTGTAATACCAACAGGCACAATTCAGTAGTATAAACCAACACACTGAACTCTAGCAATTCACTCTTTCTACAGGGCAATCCTCGTGGATTCTCACACACATACTCCTCGAGTACCCACGTAGTCATGAGCAACTAACTTGACTCCAGCTGCCACATTTGGGCAGAGCTTTCTCTAAAGCAGAGACTCCAATTACATTTGCAATAATCTGATTACTACATGAGCCATAACCTGGTTAAGAAAGGGTCTGAGAGATACCATTTTGGCATTTAGGAAGAAGACAGGGAGAGGGAGACATGCTTTGTTGGTTTAGTAACAGACAGATTTGCAAACCGCAGCCAGATCTTGTGACAGAAATACACCACATTGTCCTACACAGGACACTTTTACTGTTTAAAACACATACAGTAAAATTCGAAAAAAATTTAGAGAAGTTATGAATTTGTAAAACTGTCTCAGCAGTAAGACAGACTAACATTCACAGATTTACTTACAGCTTAGGGTTGCTTTCACATCACTTGTAATTTAAAGATATGATCAGGAAAGCAATTCACTTTGTCATCAGTGAGCTGGCCAAAACCTGCTTTGTAACCCAAGATACTCAAATTGGTGTTTTTGTTTTGGAAGTACTTCATTCACATGCAGCTCACCCAAACTAATCCATGCCAGCATTTTTCTAGTCACTTGCAGCCTACCTCTCCATCCATCTGCCATTCAACCTGGACTGGAACACCACTTCTTTTCCTACATGTGTCAGCAAAAGATTACTAAAGCAAATGATATTTTACCAGGGGAAGAACAGGATCAGACCCTTATTATTCTTTCCATGCTTATCTGACTGAGCAGAACAAATCAAAGAGGAGACGGTAAGAAAAACCCCCAAACTGCTGGTCTTGGTTTCTCTGGGGAAAAGCAAGCTCCAGATAAGCTGTGCCTCCAATCAACACTCTGATTTTCACGAGCAGCAATATGCTTCCCTATGGTAATTGAAATGGAGCAATTCTCAAACAGCTTGCCAAGTCTCACCTCATTAACCTTTACGGACTGACCTCCAAAATTCCTTGAAGCTGAAATACAGGTCCCCCTTGCCTCTGCATGATAACTGTTTACCCCTAAGAGGTTGAGGAGCGAGGGAGAGCATTAGACGGCAAACTGCTAAACAAGCTAGAACTGGAAGAAGAACTGTTTCCAGCCTATTACTGAGGCCCAAACCTTCACAGGCTTAGACCTCCTTTGTTGCCCCTTCTTTTAGGTAGCCTGCAAAGCCAAATTTGGATTACAAATCACACTCCTCACCCACAGTAGTTGTTTTAAGAGTCAGTATATAGCTCTAGTGTGCTGCCCACTAGTCAAAAGTAAGCATTTCCTAACACACACTTGAAGGTTTAGCAAATTTTATAACTAAACCTTATTTTTCTTTCATCCTAAATCTGTTACTCAGGATGTCTCCTTGCCATTCCAGTCAACTCATTTTATTACTTTTGCTCAGGTCTCAATGAAGCTTTCTGGTGGCAGTGAAAAGCAAGCTGTCAATCAAAGAGTGACTGAACACGGTACTTGGCACTTTATCCAAATATCCAAACCAGAGATATTAGACAAATGGAAGCACTTAGGGAAAATGGTAGAGCAATTAGTTCCACAAATTAGCAAGCTCTTAAGCTTTCTTTTTCTCAGCATTAGCTTGAGATAGCATAACTATAAGAATTAAGAGTATAATGTTCCAATTTTGCACCCTGGAAGTCTGTACATGGGGTCATGTGTATTTACACTAAACAATAAAAAATCTTCAAGGTTAAAATCACACCAAATAACTGCTTTGCTAGAGAAAAGAAGACACAGGAGACCAAAGCACTTCATTCACCAATATAATTCACTGCTTTAAAGTCCATCACCTACACACACAAGTAAATAATTTCCAAAGTCACTGAAAATAGGGCTCGAGCCCCTGGCTCTGCAAAATCACGGAGCTGGAATCACCTGGGTCCAACTGTTTTGTATCCAGCACTGCATTCCAGTCCCTGCTCATCACAGTATGGATGCTGCATTGATATCCTATGGCCCTGGGGCTGCTTGGTCCCTACACCACTCCCAAACTTTAGGCTTGCACCGGTAATACATTTCACCTGCCCAGCCACAGGCCACTGGCTGCCTCCAGCAGGCACAAGCCCTCTTGCAGCAATGGCAGCTGCACAGTGAGCCCATCTTCACTGCCAGAGAGAGACCCCTTTGAAACTGGTGGTAAGGGTGCAGGGAGGACAAGCAGCTTTCTGACCCACTACTTGCACAATTCACAGCTCTCTGTCTGCTTACTCCATAGGAAAGGCAGTCCCATTTTGATCTCCCTGACATGGGCCATGGAAATGAGCTTCACACAGGCAGATGAGGGGACACCAGCAGCCTCCAGGGCTCCCCAGTACCAGACAACTACAATGTGGATTGGTTTACACTCCCATTTCAAAGGCAAGTGCTTTGTGACTGCAGAAGTACCTGATCTAGGGTGAACCTAAGAAAAGAAAAAATAAAATCTATCTGCGTGCTATTACTTCTGGTAGGCCTGAGGTAAATATTAGCAACTCTGTGGAAGGAGGGACAAAACAAACACTTCAGAATGTGGACATAAAGCAGCTCCATAGATTCCATTAAACTCTGCTGGAGGGAAAGAGAAATTTGGACGAGAAAGAGAGGGAGCTCTTCACTCCCCCAGATTAAGAAGAGGGGAGTGGTAGTGCAAGCATCCTGATAATCCCCAAAATCTCAAAAGCCACTAAATCGCTGAAAAGCAAGGCAGGGGTGGGGGTGTTGCATTTAAACAGCATCTTGGCATCAGTACTCCTAGGAAATCACTGATCATCACAGGAAAGAATTAAAACACGTTTAAGAAGTAATAGCAAAATGAACTAAACAAGTGTCAGGAAAATTTAAGCTGCATTATTGATCCAATGTAAGTCACAGATGGAAAGCAGGACCTGTGGCCAGTAGACCTTAAAATTAACAAGCAATCTGCACATCATAAAAGTTTCTGCATTTCAGCTCCTCAGAAGGAAGAATCTCTACACAGTGGACTTAAATGTGCCTCAGGTGCTCAAAGGGAAGTTGTGGTTCTCAACAACAGCAACAGGACTTCCATGTTGCTTCAGGAGTTTGCAAAATCCCACGAAGAACTTTTCAAACTACATCTCCAAACCAAAGTTCATGGAATGCAATACTGGGTGGAAGATGTGCAGAGTTAAAAAACTTGTCTAAGATCCCAGAAGATGCAAATAACTCAGGTAGCAAACCCTTACAGAAACTGGTACAGAACAAGGTCCTTCCATGATGACACTGATAATACCTGCTTTCTTGGGGCTTTACAAATAAGTAAAGTTTGCCTTAAAAGCAGGAAATTCAGACGCTTGCCTATCTGGTCAGGGATTTAAGGCACACAAAAACTGAAGAACCTACAGCTCTAGGTAAGCAGGAGTTTTAAAATGGCCTTTTGCAGACATAACAGGAATTGTGAGGTTTGCAGTTCACATGCATAAATTCCACTGCTCTTTCTCCTCTCTACATTAAACTCACTAAAAATATAGAGAAGGTTCCATGCTCTCCAGAAAGGGACATTCAGAACTCCCATATTTAGTAGAGGCTAAAATAGGTAGAACTTCCCTCCAATGGAATTAAATGACACATATCCCCAAACTGACCTCATTTTGAGCACTGTGGTGGTTGGTGGCTGTCTAGAGAAAGAGCCTGGCACAACTCTCTCAGAGCACCACCAAGTCTTCTCACATGAACAGAAGTTACTCCTGGGGCACCTTGAGGGAAGCAGCTGTGCAAGTAAATATTATTTATGTGGACTCCAGATAGTTTCCATGTTGTTATGCAGACAGATGAAACCATTTCACACAGAGTGAGAGCACTGATTTTATGCAGCAAGATCCAAAGCCAAGCACCAGCTCCAGTGTGCTCTTCATTAACAAACTACTGTTAGTTAATAACTGTCCCAGCTGAGGCCATTGCAAGATCTCATCATTCCATAACAGTACTGTGCAACTTTCCCCTTGACCATAAGCAGAAATGCACAATGAATAGCTTTTCTCATGTCTATTTCTGCAACTAACATTTAACAGAAGGCAGAATTTTAAAAATCTTGTTCTTTTTTCACAATCACGGTAAAGATATTCAAGCTTAATGCAAAGTTAAGATCTGATTTTTTTTCTATTCCCACTACAGGAAATTAGTGATACATAATTAATCCTAATATCAATATCTTTGCCCAGGCTCCATTAAGTACATTTAATAGAAAGTACAGCTATTACCAAATCTCAACCCTGGAGCTCTCATGCTGCTCTTTGGAAAAAAACTGAAAGCCTACTACACTTTGGTCTGCTTTAAGGTTTTGATAATCTACCTCCAAAAACCCAGATTCAGATTTTGGCTCAGACCCCATCCACTTCAGAGTTACATCCTTTTTCTGTAATACAAAATCAGGAAAACATCACTTAACTGTGAACTCATGAAATAATTTGGACAGAACAGCACGTCTGCTGGTCAAGCTCAAGGTGCACTGGGACAGATCCAGATGGAAATTTCCCATTGCACCTGTCCACAGCACACTCAGCACTACTATGGGAAGAGTGATCAAAGGCAAAGCCAGAAAACACACAACAGTCTGAATGCACAGGGAAGGCAAGTACTGTTGAATAAACCCCACTTGATGCTAATTAACATTAAAGCTGGCCAGAACCTACTGTGATTCAAACTTGCACTCTGTTCAAGCAAAACTTTAGGGAAGCCTGGCAGAACCAGTGACTGAACCACAGGTGCTGGAAAAGCTGTCTGGATCTGTGAATGGCTTTGATATCACGTGGTCATGGAGAACAGCCCGAATCAGAGCAGGGTAGCTGGGAATGGGAGCCAGCCAGATAATCACACAGTGGCTCTCAGGCCTTTTGTTTGTTTGATGAAAAGGAGGTTCTGCCAACTGGTTTCAGATCAAAATTCATCCCAATCGGGAAGGAAAGAAAATTCCTATAAAATGATGCTCAGTAGGAATTAATCAGAAATACAGTCCTCCCGAAGGCATAAGCCTTTTTGGTTAAGTAAAAAGTTGCCACCAGCTAATGTGCAAGACAGTACTGATTAGCCATCTGGTGAAAGTTCCTGCTAAGCTTGCCATGTCACCCCCTGAGCTGAGGAAAGCAGAAGGTGGATCAGTTACATTCTGTCCTTGCCTGCAATGTGTGGTCATCCTTAGGAACATGACACAAAGCTTTCCAGCACATCTAGGAATTGTAAGTGTTCTGACTTTTCAGCTGCCTTTTTTTTTTTTTAACACTGCATCCCAGATAAATTATTTAAAATAAAATTATCTATTGCCTTTTTGAAAGCTGAATTTATCCTGAAGCTTTATCAACCTTTGTTATTTTTACTCCTTTGTTTCCTTCTGCAAAAACTGAAATTGCCAGGAGGCTTCCCAGTCATCTAAAGAGCATCAGTAAACAAGAGTAGAGACAGATGGTTGAGCTCAGTTTAAATGAGCACAGGACTCAGCCTCTGCCCTAAAACCCAGGAAAAGAATGCAGCAGTCCCAGAGAGAAAGCAGGGATGTACATCCAATCTGATAAGGGAGAAGTCACTGTGAAGAGGTGCAGAGCTTCCATGTACACTGAATATCCACTACAACAGTCCAGCCTTCCAATAATACAGCAGGTAAGAGGATGGCACCAGGGCACAGAAGAGTTCTCCCTCCATTGTTGCTCCCAGAAGTATTAATGACAAAAGCAATCAGCAGGGAAAGTAAAACCAGGCATCTCCTTCGAGCAAAGTTACTCTTCTGAGAAGTAACAGAGCAAACCCTCACACCTTGAGAAAGTGACATCTCTGACAGGCCTCTGAATTCACCCACTACTACAGGAATTTGGTCCCACTGACAAATAACATGTTAATCCCTTATTAAAATGAGAGATTCAAAGAGATAAAGAAAACTCATGAGAGAACTCACAGATTTGTAATTAAAGAAATCTGTCAAAACAAATATTCCCATTTTCTTCATTCCTGGATTTGATTTTCATTTACTGCATAGGAGACTGCTGGTGTTAGCACAAGATACTAATTACATTACATGCCTTGCCTGGCTAAATAGGTTCAGACATCCACGTACATTCAAAATCCATCTGAGTTAATATAATTCCTTGTATGCCTCTTCCACCTATAAACTCACTGTGATTCCACAGACACACCTGCATGCCTGAGTGACTTACATAAGAACGGGTTCAAGCATTGCCCATTCTTCCACAAATGAAGTTTTATTCTGCTGAAATTTAGCTAACATTTTTCCCTCAGGGCTTCCTGATATTCCAAGTTCTCTCTTCACTCCGAGATAGCAGAAAGCTCCAAGAACAGGGCTGCACAATCATCACCTCCAATCAGCTCTAATTGAAGGCTGACACGAGACAGAACGAGAAACTAGCACTGCAATTAATACAGACAGGAAAAAACAAGACCGTGGGAGCAGCATCATTATCGGTAAAGCTCTGGCAAAACCCTCAGGCTGTGGCTTGTTGGCACACTACCACCTCTGAGGTAGAGTTTAACTATTCCACAGTGCACAAATATGAAGGAGGGAATAAACTGGTGGTAAATTCACCACAGATGGTGAATACCTGGTGACGTTCTGGCCCCTTGTTACCTCCGTGCTCAGACTGAAACTTTAAGAAATTATTAACATGGGACTCCACTGATCCTCTCAAGAGAAGCCTGAATCAACCCTTCTGGGAATCCAGACTGAATTCCTAAAATGCAGTCTGACATACACTTCTGTAGGGCCTTCCTAAAACAGCAAAACTTCAAATTAAACACAGAATTCCCACATGAAACAGTTGCCCCCTCACAGTGATTCACCCAGGGTCTCCCATTCATTTCTACAATGCCATTCCCTGCTCTATACATTTAAAAGACTAAGCAAAGAGGGGTACACACCTGTATCCCCGTGGAAACAGCTGTCCTGGTGACATCTCCCAGAGGGCAAATCTCCATCACTTGGCCAGATCTGTCCCGTTTTTCGTACACCCACAATGGTGGCCTCAGACACGATTACCTGCTGCTGCCGGTGCCGTTTTTGGGACTGGGGGGTTGGTGGGCTGCTGCTGTCAAAGGACTGCTGAGAGTTCTGTGAGGGGGAACGGCTTTTATCCCGATACATGCGGTAAGTGGTGGGGCTGGGGGACACATGGCTGGACTGTCCTGAGGAGAAGTCTTCCTCACTGGAGGTAAGGTTCTCATTAGAGCTACAATCAGGAGTATATCCTCCTCCAATATCTTCAAAACTCCTGGGGGAATAAGATCTCCTGGGCCACGTGAGATGTTTTTCCTGGTCAGCTGGGCCCTGATTTCGCAGGATAGGTCCTTTTCCCTCTCCTTCCCCCATCATTCCACCAACGTAGATACTCTGATAGGGCTGAAAGTCCATGGGCTGCCAAGGTGAGCGGTTGCTGCCATTGGCATTAATCAGGTTATCTTTAAGAAATCTGGGGTTCAGTTCAGCATCCTCATATTCTCCATCATAGCCAAAGCTGCTCTCTGAGGACCTTCCCCTGTAGGCAGGCCTCTGGAACTCGCTGAAGCTGGGCACCATGTTAGAAGGGAGGGAGTGCAAGGACTTTTTGCGTTCCATTTGCATGGCTTGGCTACCAAGGGAGCTTATTTTATCAGAAACATCTTTATCATTGACCTTTACTAGGCCCTTCTCATGATGATACTCCATGTTCACATAAAAGGGCTTTTCAACAATATCCTTGTTTTCTCCAGAAGAATGCGAATTCACCTTTTTCATTCTCTCAAAATTGGACCTTAGGGCTGCCACACTGGTGCTGTTCCCTCTCTCCTTAGGTTCAAATGATCCCTCCTTCTCAGCAGATCCCACCAGTCTGCGAGTGGAAGTCGATCGCTGTTTTGAAGGAGAGCCATCCGTATCACAGCGATTCTCCATGTCTTCTACAACTCTCTTCAGTTTCTCTTCACCATAGTACTTACACCTGTCCTGCTCTCCTTCTCCGTGGTGGGGGCTGTCCAAAGGCGACAGGTCTGACCCGTCACTCTGGGTAGACAGCTTCCTCATAGAGGGTATCCTGGGTTTAAACTTTTCCTCCCCATGATGTGACTTGTTTTTTTCATATTCGTCTTGGTCAGCAGACTGATGATGAGGCAGGTCCTGGATCTGCTGCTCTGCACCCCCTTCAGGCAACTGAGAAACACGTTTAAAACCCCATCTCTGTCTATCATAGCTTTTTTTCTCCTTTGCCAGAAGAGTCTGCAGGTAAATCATGCGGAACCTCTCCTTGTTAACCTCCATCTCCAGTCTCCGGATAGATGCTTTGCACATCTCCAGTTCCTGTTCAATGTCTCCCACAGATTTCAGCTCCATTTTAGGAGGCTCAGAGTCTGCAAATTGTGCTTTCCAAGCCTCTACAAACCCCACAGGGTCCACCATTTTGCATACGGGAGTAAGTGGAGAATACGAGAAGGAGGCTGGAGAGAAAGAGGTGGAAAGAAAAAACCAACCGGATCTCACATGAAGAAGCAGAAACAGCTCGGGCAGGGTCAACTCAGCGCGTCTCTTTCGCGGTCCATGCAGGGCACTGGGAGGCAGGCAGCAATCCTCTCTCGCAATCCTCTCTCCTCACCGTCTCCTTCTGCTTCTGCCGGCCCCAGCCCCGCGTACACTCGCTACTCTCTCCCCGGCATGACTGATCGTCTGCTGGCGAACAACAATGCTCCCACCCCGGCGATCCCCCAGCACTTCAAAGCGCGTGGACAAAGGAGCGGGCTCGGGGCGGGGGAGGGAAGGTAAATATCGCCCCCCACCCACCTCCTGTCGCCGCCGTCCTGGGCACGGTCCTCAGCGCGGCCACGCTCCGGAGCCCTCCGCTCCGCGCTCCCTCGCCAGCCCCCGTGTTGTGCTTTCTCTTTCTCTCTCCTCCTCTCCCCCTGCCCCTTTTCCCTGTCTCCTCCTCCCGGCTATTGTGCGGCGCTCGGGGCGCACACGGTCCCCGCGCGGGGCGGCGATGCGGCGGCGCGTCCCGGCCGAGCTCCGCCGCTACCCGGCGGTGCCCGAGCGCCCCGCGGCCCCGCGGGAGCACCCCCGGCGGCGCAGCCCCCCGCTGCCCGCGGCCGCCCATCGCGGCCCGGCTCCGGCAGCGCTGCGGAAGGGGAGGGGAGGGAAGGACCCGGCGCAGGCACTGACACGGCGCTGGGGCCTCTTAAAGGGGCAGCCGGGCCGGCCGGGCCGGGGGACCCGCGGGGGTGGGGGGGGAGCACAGCGCCTTCCTCACGGCTGCCCGTGAGACAAAGGCGAAGTCGTGAGCGGTGCCGCCCGCTCGCCCTTGCAGCCACAGGCCTGGGCATCATCACACCACACAGACATGAGCATAGCTAAGACTGGTTAAGAACATGCCATGCACACAGCCCCTGTGTGTGCTTAGGGAGGTATCCATTCCCGTCCACACAGCCATGCCCTCATATATTATGTATAAACACCAGCACGTCTGTGTGCTCGCTTTTGTGTTCACAGCAAGGCTCTCCCCCAGGCACTGATGCAGCTCACCTTCAAAGGTCACGTTTTCCCCCACTCATGAAAGTGCTGGTTAGTAGCAGGCTTGTCATTCCCTCAATCCTACCTTCCTTGCCAATAAATGACAAGCTGGATTTCTGAGATGGGCAACTGGTACCCCAAAATAACTCTGATACTGACAATAAAAGCTGCTTTGTTTGGGCATTAGTCTCACTTTTGTCCTGTATATTATTTAGCCCCAGTAACTCACTTCACCTCTGGCTGAAGGGTGGCAAATTATTTAAACAGAATTCTGGCTGCTGGGTATTATTTTCCTTCTGAAATCACACCATAACACTTCCTTATTGACCTTGCTTAAGGCTTGTGTCCTTTTCGTGTATTAATTCAACCTCTGAAAAAGGGGGAAAAGATACAACAGAAGTTCCATCTTGCCTGTTTGGGGGACAGGAAAAGGTGATATGTACCCCTTATATCCCCCATAGAACTGTTTCTCTCATGGTCGTGGTGAAGCATATCTTTTCTGGTACATGTTGCTAGAAAACAGAGTGGGATGTAACCTTCATTAGAACTAATAAATCCCATAGGAATGGAAAGCACAACTCCATGGGAGTAGCTCTCTTACCTTTGAGATATGGACTGTTTCGAAATCCATTAAGCAGTTTTCCTCTCCATGCTTTTTTAATGCCAATCAAAATATTTGGGAGTATTTTCAGCTATATCTCACACTCATATATTCACTTTTGCATAGTTCATCCCCCTTGGTTTTTGTTTCCTGGCTTTAACTGCTTTTCCTGCACTTGTTTCCTCAGCTTTTAACACATAACAGGCAGTGGCTGACCTATATGGAAAATAGATTATGACCTAAATAGTAATAAAATCTATATGTTTAATAAATAACTCTATAAATCTTTCAAGACTTCTCAATCTGTCACAGAAATAAAATAAATTGCCTTTTCTCCATTGATACTGTTTGTTTGCTTAGTGGCTGTTTGACCAACAAAATTCTGACATGCAATACATTTCTAGGAATAATAAGATTGTACTGACATGGTTATAAACAATGGCAGGTATGTGACAGCACTGGGATATGTTCTGAATTCATACAGAAGTTTTACTGAAGGCTTACCATACTGCATTATTTCTAGAGCAGTTTCTTTTTGGGACCACTTTTCTGACATTTGTGTCCTTTCTAGAGGGAGTGAGAATTCTGACGAGTCAGATGAGGGATTTCTATGTGCACACTTACTTTTAGTGAATAATACTTTTAAACAACTACACCCTCTTTACTGAGGTAGCACAACTCCAGAAATTCCACTGGGAATTGAAGTGTTCTCTGAATCTTTTCTGATACTTTATGCTTTGAACAGAGCAGTATTTTAATTGTATACAAAATTTCTTTAAGACTACGGTGGCACACACATACCTGTGATTTGGGACTGGGAATCCTGCGATGAGGGGCTAAATTCGGGCCGGCCTGCCCTGCGCATTCCCTCTGCTGGCCAGCGAGAGATCGCAAAGCGCTTCCGAGCCGGCACGGATCTGATCCTGCAGTGACCGCTGGGCTCCCTCTGGTGGGAAGAGGAGTCAGAGGCTTTGGGTAAAGCTCTCGAGCTGCCACTCGAGAACTGTTCTTCAGCATCATCCCACGCAGAAAGACCACGGGTTTCGTAAGAAAAAAAAAAAAATAACCGTAGGACATAAGCTGAGCTTTTAAAATGAGAAATAAAACATGGTTTCTCATTAATATGTGGCTGAAACTAAAAAATTGTATTTTCGTTAACACAAAGCACTCTTGGCAGAGTTTGACAAAGCTGACAGGTCTTGGGAACTCCCATCCAGTCTAAATCATTCTATGAACCCGGGGAAAGAAAAGGAACTCTCCTTCTCCAAATTCAGACAATGGCAATTTCTTGCTGTGAGAACAGCTCGCAGGCCAAAAATACAGGAAAGTGATCAACCCTCTCCACCACCAAATATATATTCTCCTACAGCTTGCCAAATGTTTCATTTTAACTTGCACACTCAGAGATGTGATACAGAGTGTTCAGAGCATTCACTCACCAGTGTGTTACATTAGAACAACCTCTTAACTATTGATGGAAAGCTGAAAACACACAGAGGGGGACAGATTTATTCATGGAATGGACTCCAGTTTCACCACAATGTAAACCTGAGCTGAGAACCAACAGGATTCAGAAAGTTGTGAATCCCATGACCTATGTAAATATAAACAATTATACCTTAAGTGTCAAAAAATAACTCAAAAGGTGAAATAAACACTGTTAAAAATTAAAAGAACAGGCTTTTATAGTAAGAAATTAACTTTGTCAGGTGGCTTTCTTTAATGGTTTTTGATCCATTACCAGTGGGTTTGCTCAGCACAAATGCATCCATAATCCATGCACACATTAGCTTTTACTTATTAAAGGCAAGAAACAGCACAACTTTTGTATTTCTTTTGGGAAATGGATTCTTACAATTGCTCTTTACCTTTGCCTCAGACTGACTTCAAAGTTTACTTCAATTTCTCACCCGCAAATTCCACAAGGAAGCTGACACTGTGACTGTTGCCATGATCACGGGGGGAATTTCATCTGGTATAGAAGTTGTGGTTTAGCCTACCTATGGTTAGAGTTAATAAATTTTTTTCAACACTGTTTTCCACAATATTAAGACTTCTTCAAAGTCAATTAAGTTGCTGATAGAATGAATTTACAGAGATAAAACATTGGCCAGGTAGAACTCACAAATTTATTTTCTATAGTTGGCTTCCTTTGTGCTTTCCTAGGCAACACATCATTTGCCACATGATCCAAGATTCATTTTAGTGATTAATTGTTAATATAGAGTTCTTTGCAGGGGAGGTTTCAGTGGTGCTAAAAACACCCTTAAAACCAACCAAGCAAGCAAAAAACCACAAACACAAACAAAAAATGACAACAAAAACCCAACAAAACACCAACCAAAAACCAGCCAGTCTCAAAGCATCCATCATTTAATAAACAGACTCAGGCTATTGTCCCAGGATAGCTGATGACTGACAGAGTATTGCATTTGTATGTGAAGTTTTTGGAGCTCCAGATGATACAGAACAGTAATGACATCATGCAATGTGCTGAATCGCTAGGAAAAAACTGTCCCATTTGATTTTCTAGGCAACATGATTGTGTTGTTGAAGAGATTGCATCTCTGTGACTTTGTACAATAATTAAGCTCAGCAACAGAAGAAACCCTTAAGAGATATATTTCTTGGTGGGAAAAAAACCCCAAAACTGATCTTTTCTTATATTTGTTCCTGAGTCATTTTACAGTGTAAACACTCTCTCTCATGTCAGCACTGAAGCCCAGCTAACCTGATTTGCTGCAGCAGAGTGAACCATCCCCACTCAGGCTCAGGAAACAAAAAAGGCCATGGCCACCCTGCCCACGTAGCACAGCACATGTTACAAGCACAATGTAAATTCACCTCCCTTGTGAAACAGACTCTGGAATTGAACAACTGCATGGAACATCATAAGGTCGAAATATTACACATTTGGATAAAGAGCTCCTTTCGTACCCTCGCAGATTCATTTTTTCCACCAAATGCTACATTTGTGTCCTTGCCAACAGGCAGCACAATTGCCAAAGTGAAGATTGTCTGATAAAAAAAGACAGAGTTCCTAGATCTCTATTCATCATATTCTAGGAAGCTGCTCCAACTTACGTCAAAAGGAAAAAGCAATAAAAAGCATATTCAAGCTATCTTTTCTTTACTTTTCCCATTTCTTATCAAAGTGGGAAAAATGGCAGAGAATCCAGAATATTTTCAGATTGATGCATTTCTTTATTAACAAATGTCTTTGTTTCTCAGCAGCTTAAATCTGAGTACTGTTATAATTATTTTTAAAGATACTGTTTTTCCTGCAATGATTGAATAAATATCTCAGGAAACTGTACCTTATAACTGTTCAGAGGTTTTCTTCTTTCTCTCCATTTAAAATAATTGCAGTATGAAATTTAGAGCATTATATTTTATTTTTTTAAAATGCTAACAAGCTTAAAATGCTGGATATGAATCCTAGAAACATGGAATTCTAAGCTAGATACAAGAGCATATTAGAGTTCAGAGAGCTATTGGAAAAATTAGAGGGAAATAATATGTTTTCCATATTATGCACCTGTGTGACCTTTCTTATTCAAGAGAATGGAAAAGAATAGTATTCTTATCTGGCAATATTTTCAAAATATTAGACAGCTTTGTTAAAACAACCAAGTTCCTACCTGGACTTCTTTTAGGCTTGGAAATATTTAATACTAGGCTCTGATTCTCAAGTGGAAAATGAAAAGCAATACACTTTTTTCCTGGATGGAGAAACCACAGTGGAAACTATGCAGTCTGCATTTGTGTACTTCCAGGCCTGATACCTAAAAAGATTTATTTTCAAATAGTTTCCAAATACTTGGAATGCACACAAGCAAATCAGAGTTATTTTACACAACGATTTTAGAAGGCAAAATCACATTGATAGCACACTTTATTCTGAACTGCCACTTGTTTCCTGCTCCCACAAGAAGGCCACTTCACTAGCTAAGATTTCTAGAGAATTATCAAAATACAACACACTAAATTGACATAATTTCTGACTTCAAGCCTTTCTGGCAGACAGGTGAGCCCATGGCACTGGCAATGTCTTCTTGCATTAAGACAAGGATGCTCTGTTTCAACTACACAGAGAAAGGTTTACATAACAATTGTACCACCCTGCACGGGGAGCCTGCAGCAGCAAGGGAACTCTCAGCAAGAAAGTTTGGGTAAGTTTTTCCTCCCTCATTTCTAAAATTAAAACTCTCTATTTCTGGTTTGAGAGCATTGTTGTGGACAAGTGTGGCACTAGCAGAAACAGTTGACAGTTAGCAGCAACTCAGGCTGACTTGAGCATTGTCTTCTGGAACTTCCATAACGTTCTTCTCTAGTTCTGCGGAAACAAAAAAGTTATAAAATCAACTTAGAAGAAATTATTCCATCTGATACTAAGGGTAACAAAAGCTGGATGAAGGCCCAGTCACTCCTGTAGGCTAAAACCTGGGCAGACAATGATATGAATATGCTTGCAGGTGTTTGAAACTGGCTCTAATGCTTGAAAAACCTCCCCAATCCTTAGGACTATAAACAAGGAAAATGCACACAAAAAGCAAAATTCGACATACTGATGAGACTTCCTGCCCCAATTTGGGCCCTGTGCCTGGGAGTATTCTCCAGCTCCTTTATCATGGACTGTTCAAAGGCCAAGGCAGCAACTCGGGAAAAGAATTCTTTGACATTTTCTCCTAGGAAACAAGACAGAAATTATGTGTTTTTATAAAGGCACATCAACAGATGATCAAGCATAACAAGCACATCTGTGAACAGCTGACTGCTCAATATTGGGACAGAACAGGCCTCTTCAACAATCTGTCTCCCATTCTGATCACTGCAGAAATAATTTCTAATTTTCTTACGCTGGAATACTGTACCGTGTGCTGCACCTTTATTTTTAGCCAGCAACAGAGAGAATTCATTTTGCAGTGTAATCTTTTTCCATTGCAAACATTGAGCGGTCGTGCACATGTGTATTTATGTAACTAACAATGAATTAAACATGCTCAGATACTGCAAAGCAGCTTGATTACTTCTTTCTGCAAACACAACAGTGAAAGCACACATACAAAAGCTCAAATAAAATCAGCCATTAATAAGCCTGAAGTTTCTAACAGCAACAAAATGCAAGAACAACAACAGAAAAAAAACTGGCAACGGGAGGGATAATAAGTTCCTCCCACTCCAACATCAGCCCTCGTGGTTATGCTATTTTTACATCCTTTGCAGTAATTTACCTGTTTTGGCTGAAACCGACCAGTATTCTGCCTGCATCTCCTTGGCAAAACGGATGGCTTCCAGCTCTGTCCTTTCACACACAGCATCTGACTGGGCAAACAACGTGGAACAACTTGAACAGAACAAGTGAGTCTGGGCTGGCAGCAGCACAGAGGCACTGCCATAGTGCCTACACTGTAACGCTTCCAGTTTTCTCAGAGGCCTTTCTGACCTTGCCTAGACTTGGGCAATCAGACATGACTGCAAGAACGTTCAAGTACTTAGTACTGGCTTTAAATGGAAGTCTCCACTCAGCTCCCACAGCACTGAAACAAAACAAGAGTTAGCAAGTGACCCTTGTATGTAACATTCCCTGGTAAAGAGCTATCAAGCCCTCAGCCCAGTTAATGGTCTTTAAATCCTTGTCACCTCATCGTTCTCAGCAGAAGAGTTGTGGGGCCAACTAGTAAGAGAAGAAAAAAGTTTGTTTTCAAAACTTCAAAAATCTTTTTTTACAGAAAGACAGACACAGGACTGAGAATTGTATAGACAGACTGCATTCATCCTGTTCTTTTGAAAACTGTGATGTTCAATTAAGTAAGAAACCTTCCCTGTTCCTGAATAATGAACACACTATCCCTTAAAAACCAATTTCCCTCTGATTTTTCCAATAGCTCTCTGAACTCTAATACCCCATTGTGAGTATTTAGCTTAGAATTCCATATTTACAGGATTCATATCCAGCATGTCAGGCTTGCTGGCATAATAAAAAAACATGTATGATGCTCTAAATTTCATATTGCAGTTATTTTAAATGGAGAGAAAGAAGAAAACCTATGAACAGTTACAGAACAACAACAAAACCTTCAAGATCATGATGTATGTTTATATATGCTTGAAAAATATCATGCAAGAAATATTTCACTAACTACCTACTTTTTCAGAAAGCCTCTTCTTGAATTGGTTTCAAGTCTTCTGCTCAATTTACCTTTTAACTTTTCTGCTCAAGGTCTTTATCTCAATGACATTGTGCACAACTTGCAAGGGAAATCACTTGAGGAACTAGGGAAAATCTGATTTCCTTATCTGCACTCAATTTACTCACCACCAAATCTTTTTTTGTTCCAACCAGAAAGATGAAGCTGGAATCTGGCTCATTCTCCCTCAATGCATCTTCTAGCCACTGTCTGAAATACAAAAAAGAAATGACAGAATCAGTCAGAGGGAACAAGGAGTACAGGAGAAGATGACAGATAACAGGGTCACAAGAAAAGTGAGCGGAAGAACTTATGTGAGAATGTTAAAAGCCTTTTTTTCTAGACAGAGACAGCAGTAGCTATTCCAACTCCTTTGAATACATGTCTTCCACTAAGGAAAAAACATACCCATGGCAGAGAACAAATTCAACAATCATTTTAGCACCCAGAGAGGATATTTCTCAGTGTAAGGGAGAGGGCAAAGTTTGGCGTGAGATAAGAAATAAGAAAGCAAGAAGCAACTGAAAAGCTATGAACCACATAGCAGGTTAGATACAAATGAGAATAAAGAGTGAAATAATCTATTCAGCATTATAAAACAGCTCCCTATGAAGGCTGTATGATTCTTGTCTCACAAGCTTTTATATTCTTGTTACTCTGGCAATCAAGTTTCTCTTGAGTCATCCAACACAAGTCAAGGAGGGAAGGCAGTGTGTGCGTGTGTGGGAAATCAGGTTCACAGGCTTCAATTACTTTCAGCCAAGCAGAGACACTAATATATATATTATTTTACAAAGTCCTATGTAAATGAGCTAAGCACCATAGTACACATTCAAATAAGACAGAGTACAGGTTGTAAAGAAGTCTGTACCTGCATTACAGTCACAACAGCATGTTAGAAATGTATATGCTCTGAGCTGTGACAGCAGTGTGGATCATAGATCCATGCAAGGTTTTGCAGCCTGCACTAAAAGCACAGAATGAGTTTACTCATAACAGTTAGTGTGTTGTTGTAACTTAATCATTACAAGGATCTGAACTAGTAAGCTTAGCTGTATCTACACATACTCGGAGTTTTTACTTTTCTCTCCTCTTTTTGACAGCTTATCTCCCATCAGAATCACAGAAACTAGGGAAAGAAAATTTTGGGATAACAGTGCCCCTGAAAAATGAAAGGCTCATGAGACATTATGCATGAGATCTCATGATTTTATCATCTCATCGATTTTATCATTTGCATCAGATTCCAGCCTGTAATTCTATTTTTAGCAAATGAAGTTAAAAAAAAAGCTTTTGGGGTGCACCTAATCTCTTCCTGCATGTCTAGCTTTGGAAGGATCAAGCTTTTACTGAAGTGCCTCTCTCTCTGCACTGACTTTAAAAGGAGTCCGGTGTAAGCAGTTCAAATTTATGCCCTGCATTTTCTTTAGAAAAATCCCTCCCTATGTAAGCCAAACTAGTGACTGTCATTTTTAATTTCTTAGCTCAATAGAAAATACACTCATGATCCAGCAAGTTCTTAACACCTACATATGGAAGGCAATTAAACCTGCTGTAAAAACCTTTAAAAGATAAGCCAAAATGCAGAAACTTACTTGGTGTGATCCAAAGTTTGGATATCAGCCAGATCAAACACTGTTATTATAACTGCAATAAAGGACAAGAACAAAAAAAAGAGTAATTAAATTAGAAAGTATATCAGAAATCTCTCCAACCCGTCTTGTTAAACAGAGAGAATGTTTATGTATAAGGTGTAAGAACGGATTTAACACATAGGAGGTGGAAGACTATCCATTTCCATTTGCTCATTCCTTTTTTTTTTTCTAGCACTCAATAAGACCTAAGTCCATAGTCTTCAACATTTTTCCTATAGTCTGCAGTTTGTAGTGCTATGCAACCCTTTCATTTTGGGATCACTCATTCCCACAGAATTGTCTCTTACTAAAGGGAAAGCCAGAAATATCCACTTCCAGCTCCAGCATTAATCTCACCCAACTTCAAATTCTTTTCCCCGTAGTCACAAGTGCCACTTTTTATCACTGCATCATCAGAACACTCAGAGCTTGCAGACATGACAACACATCAAGTCACGAACTTCTTCATCTCTTCTTCCCTGCAATAATGGACAATCCATTCCACCACACTGTGTCTATAGGTACCCTCCTGAGAAGCATATATGGATAAATGTTGCTGTACAAAATACGACCTCCCAGCTACGGCAGGATCAAATTAATATTGTTCTCACCCTCTGCTCCTCTGTAGTAAGCAGATGCAATGCACTTGAACTTCTCCTGACCTGCTGTGTCCCATCTGTGCAACAGGGGGAAAAAAGAAATTTCAGGTTAATGAAACCCAGGGTAACCTGAGTAAACATGTTAATGAAGCAGCAGACTGGTACAAGGCGGAGAAGAATGTGATATGAGAGAAGTGTCACCATCTGGAACATGTTATTCATTAACTACTGATGGAAATACAGTAAAGCTCTATTAGTCAATGAAGACACAAGAACACCATTTTTATATGTATTTTAAAAAATACTAGTAATTTTGGAGACAATTCAAATATATGTATTCTGCATGGTAATATCCTTTCCTTAAAACATTTTTTTCTTTCACCTATGTAATTTACATGTATTTCTAGGGAAATCTAGTTTTGTAAATTTTCTCTGCTTAGCTAAGTCATGTATTAGCCCATGCTAGAATCTTGCAACTGCTAGATAAGATATCTGTCCCTACACTACAAATTAGAGACCTGCAGCTCAGTCTACCAGGTACTAATGACACCACTAAATAAAATCAAGAATGTCCTCCTTATTAATGAACACGATATGAAGTGCGCTTGAGCTACTGCCAGCACTACAGAGGTTTGGGTTTTGTTGTAGCCTTGTACTGCCAGTCATGGATAGTTGCAAATATATCTTGTATGGAAATCTCTCAGCAAGAGGGGGCACTAGTGCTTATCATATTGAACTGTTCTACTCAGCTTCTGAAAACTTTGCAGATAATGCAACCTGACCTTATTGCTTCAGTTTGCAAAATGCTGACGCATGAGTCTACATTTTTAGAGGGACTCAAGTTCCAACAGGATAGCACCTGGCAGAACTTCCCAAACACAATTGCAGTGAAATCAGTGGGAAATGGATTTTTAAGTATTTTTCAATAAATACCACAAGCCATCTATTTACATCAGTGATCTCCTCAGAAAAAAGTTTTTCTAAGTAAAAAGGTTTTTAAGATTCATGTACTAGAATACCTCATGCAAAGCATCTTATTTCTGCTCTAGGACACACTACAGATGATTCCATAATGCCCTCTACAGAACAATGTTGCTGGCCACCAGAAACACAAAGGGACACCCCTCCATAGACCCAAAGCAGGTGGAAGGAGGGCAGGATTCTCACTCGTCTGACAAAGTTGAAAATCAAAGATATTAGGTTCACATTCTAATAAAACCACTCCAGCCTTTCTATGATTTAGGGATAATAAATTAGTTGCTAATTGAGAGATGTGAAATCACTGGACACCTTAACATTAATTTCAATGACTGCAGGAATAAAGCCCCCAGTAAAACCAAGTTCAGTGTTCATTGTGCCTACTAAACTCAAATCACAGACTGGGGTTACACTAGCACTGGACAAAGCTGTGGCAAAAGCTTTCATTTCTCTTTCATGAGCATTAAGTAAAAAAGACAGAACTACACTGAAAGAGTGCAAGACATCCAAGATGAATTTTCATTGAAAACCTTGTAATATTTTTTAGGGATGAGAAATCCAAGAGTAAAAATTCTACTAAAACTGCAAGTCCAGAGACAGAACCTTTTCTTCAGATCACATTATTCTTTGTGCAATTCTATTATATTTTAAAAATCTTTATTCCACTACAGCCTGCAGCAATTCAAGCTCTGCTGAGACTGTACTCTGTGCAATGCTTAATCATGCTCTTTCAACTCACATCTGGAGGTGATATGGCATTCCAATTATCTCAAAACGTTCAATCTCAAAATCTACTCCAATGGTTGCTTTGTAGTCTCGGTCAAAATTATCTTTACAAAATCTGCAATTAAAGAAAAAAGAGGATGAAATACTAATAAAACAATTACAAATAACTGCAAAACTAACACTGTCTAGGTAAATTATGAAGAAAAGAAAAAACTAACTGTGGATTTGCTATATGATGTAGAAGTAGACATAAAAATATCAAGACACTAAATAAAAGAAAAGGAGATACTGTTTAACAAACTAGAAAGCACATATATCTTGTAAGCTCTCAGGATAGTATGAAACTCAGAATAAAACATCTTTGGGCTCTCAAGGGAGGTACAGCATCTTCCAGTTTTAGTTACAAGGGAATATATTTTGAGTCGTAAATAATGACCCAAATGAAACCAAGATTCAGACAATGGAAATTTTTTCCAATTGTTTAGCCTTTAGACTGGACTCCTAAAGACAACACTGTATCATATTTGACTGGCTAAAAATACCTCAGAATGTAACATATACTGATTCAAGTGCTAGAGCACTTTCTGTATTAATGTAGCAAGACTGTCTCATACTCTTGACTTCATTTTGTCTTCATTTAATAACAAAACAACGAAGTACTGATTCAGGTTCACACCAGAATCATGAAGCACTGTTTTAAAGCCAGCAATGGAAATGTTATAACATTTATTGGAGAAACAGGAGAATCAAACCATCAGCTGAGATATACTGTACCTGTTGATAAGACTGGTTTTCCCAACATACAGGTCTCCTACCACAACCACTTTGGATATTTTCAGCCTGTTATAAATATTTGAAAATATTACATAGTTTTAGTAGTAATTTCAACAGTCTCCTTCTAAAAATTCTGATTTAGATCTTTAAATTGCAAGTGAGGAGCACATGTACCTGTGACTTCAGTTTATCTATGTGCCACCGTGCTGCACGATCTGAGTCTTAAATTGCGATAAAGAAAGCAACCAAATAACCAAACCCTTCTGGAGCAGGAACAGTCCATTTCTCACTCTGCTTTTTTTTTTCTTAATTTCAATTCAGTGGAACAAATTTTATTTTATTAAAATTGCTTTGACTACAAGTATATGCATTTGGCATAATTTCACATCAGTTTACACGTAAGACCATAGTGTATCTTCATCCTTTGCATTCCAATTTATCCCAAGTTTCTCACTGACTTTAATAGTACAAATGAGGTCCTAAGTGCAGAAATAAGAAATTGCTGATAATAAAAGAACCCACTGCAGAATGTGCCTCCAGATAAAACAACCCACAGGGTTAGAGCCAATACATTTTCTGACTATCTGGAATAATATTAATCTGAACCTGACTTCATGCAAATAATCCTCTTTGCTCTAGGTCCTCCCACAGGATACAGCAGATGGGCTTTAGGTGACTCAGCCTGCATTCTTAAAATTGAAACTGTGTCTCTTTTAGGAGATCCAGGTGGATAAGTGAATTTAAGTTTATTTGCTGACCTAAACTTGGATTGACATCTCCTATGCACATGCTACAAAAATGGCTTAAGAAGTTTAATGTTCTTTTCTATCAAGGAATGGCTTTTTAACATAGGAGTTAATCCTCTATTGAATACTATTTCTGGTTACATCAACTTCCACGTGATGCTGATTCCAAGTTATCTGTTCTGAATAGCTGAAAAATTGACTGGTGAACTGCATGACTAGTATTTCCAAAAAGGAAAAAAAAGTTTTACGTGCCAGTCAACATTAACCAGGTGACCACAGGCCCCTGTGCTCCTGATTACTGTCACTGAGGATATACTGAATAAAATCAACTACCTTAAGGGAAAAGCCAAAGAGTAAGTGATGTTTTAGAGGTGTGTGTTCCATTAATTCATACTGGGGGGAAAAAACTCCCTAGATCAGACCATTTAACACAATGATGGACTCTTGGGAGAGTATTAAACACAGTCATTAGCTACTGAATTTATCAGACTAGCTTTCCAAAGGACAAAGAAATATTTTATTAGTTAGGATAATGGAAAAAGAAAATAATGGTTATTCCTGTCAAGCTTTACAAACACTGTACAAAACACTCTGGTTGCCCTTTCTATCCTCATTCCACCAAAAAATGACCTAAAGTGACCAAATAATAATCATACCTAGGAAGCAGTGACAGAAAAGTAGTTTAATTCTATTCACAAAGACAAAACATATAGCTTTTTAGTTATACTCTGTTACCAGAATAAATTATGTAAAGAGCTGGTTTAGTATAGAAATAAAAAAATACTACTAATAAAAATCCCAAACAAATACATCTTGGAAATGGAAAGAAAAAATTTCTCAATTCAATAAAGCATGTCTCACTTGGAAAATTGTCCAGACACTTGTAACAAATTTACATGAAACTAAGATAGTGACTGTGTTTCTAAAAAAAGGAATAAAGTCACTGATGTCTCTCAGGGTGACATATTTTGGCTTAAAAAGTTTTTTTTAGCAAGACTCCCTAGTGAAATGAATAAAAAGTTGCATTTAAAGATGGTTATCATGACAAGTCTCATGTCACCAACTCTAGAGCTGGAGGAACCCACTGAATTGTCAGTATTCATAGGAGCTCCATTTTATGGAGGATCCTTCACACTGAAACCAGAAGCATTTATCACTAAAATGTACAGCTATTTATTTTAGCTGAATAGTGATGATTTCAACTTAGTTTAGCTTTCTTGCCTAGCTTCAACAATTAAATCTGTAATGGCAACAGTTCTGGAGGACAGATAATGCAAGGAAAAACAACAATTTCAAGATTGTTAGTAGAGCATAAACCAGCTTGTTTTGATTTTTAAATGCTATATATTTACCAGAATTTTGCTCCAGTTTTAAGGAACCATTTATGAGAACTTCTCAGCATGTATACTTCAAAAAGTAAAAAAAAACCAGATTCCTAGATGTTTCAAGAAACTTAGAATTGCTGCCTTTATCTCCCTCCACAGCCTTTATTAACTGCTCCTTTGGAACACCTGCAGAGAACACAGCAAGGCTGAATCTGTTAGATCTTTTGAACTGAGTGTTTACTTAAACGGTGCTAAAAATCTTTTTGTTCCTAAACTACTGCACCATTTTATCAATGCAACCTATTCCAGCAGAAGAAGAGGTACTTGATTCCTGTACTGTGGAATAGGTCAGAGAACTGTCCCTTGCAGGGACTCATCTGCCTTGAAACATACTGGAGTGAGGAACATGAGGAATGAGCAGGGGGGCGGGCAGGGGAAGCCAATGAAGAAAGGAGGCTATAAAGAGCTTAAAATACTTTCTTGCTTGCATACCTGGGTTATTACAAACTTACCCAGCTGTTCCAGTGCTCTGCTGACAAGCAGTCCTGACCTGTGCATGGAAGTGCTCTTTAAACTGCAGACAGGCCTCAGGTGTGTACCACTGAAAAGAGAGAACAGCTGCTGGGACAAACTGGGTGATGGTACTTGGCAAGAAGTCAAACCGGCAAGGAAAAACAGACAAAATGACTATTTACAGGGGTTGTCAAGAACAGGGTCATCCTGGCATAAGAAACAAGGTAGGTTGTGTTAGAAGGCAGTAAGGTTTCCCCAGAGCTGTGTTTGTAAAAACTCCTTGAGACAACACCATCCTTTGAGCACCTTTTTAAGTGTCGGTGTACAGCACTGCCTAAGCACCCATGGCCAAATCCATTTGCTCATCATTCTGTACAACAGTAAGCGCCTTCAATTATCCAAATAATCTAAGACACAGAAGACAAACATGGATGGGAGCATAACACCAGCAAGTCGTTATTACTGTGAAGTTTTTTCAATCTTTTATAAGTGTGAAGCACTGTTTTTATTACTAGCTCTTTAACTGGGAATTAGTTAAAAAATGAGAAAAATATCTTTTATCTTGCATTTGCTTAAAATACCTGTGGTATTTTTCATAAAATTAAAAGGAAAATATGTGGCTGAGATCAAGAATAGAAAAAAAAAGTGAACTCCCTTAAAAGGATCTTTTGAACAACTGAAAAAAAAAAAAAGTAGTAATTCCTTGCCCTTCCCTGTCCTTAACTGTCCTGTTATACTTCAAATACAAAAGTCTTTGGGGACATCAAAGGTATTTTGTCTGTGTTTCTACAGTGCCTACTACATTTGATCTACTGTATGACTAAGGTTCTTGTACAAACAGAAAATTAAAATTGCCTCAAATTCTTTAACCAAAGCCTCCTAATTAGATTTTTTGGCAAATTTAATGTCAGCTATGGTTCCTCTTTGCCCTCGGTGTTGGAGCTCTTAAGCATGTAATTATTACTGTTTTGATGAAAAAACAAGATAAATATTGTAAGATAACTCTTCTGTAAAAGGAGTCACTTTTTGTAAAGGTTAGAAAGAAGAATGAGGATTATTATTAAAGAGATCAGCATTAAATGGGACTATGAGGTCACATGAAACTTTGAAAGAATCTTAAATAATTTGTAATTTTAACAGAAGACAACAAGTGTACATTAAATTAAAATACCATATTAGCACAATGGAAAGATAGATCAGTGTGCCAGGGGCTACATACAGTGACCAAAGGGATAAAAAATGCTTACCTTGGGAAACTGAGAGATTATTCTTTCTCTACTCAGTGGGGGAACCAAATGCATGAGGCTGGACTTCATCCTCCAAGTTCAGTTAAATTCTACAAGACTGAAAATACGCAAAAGAGAAACACAGTATTCAGGAATTACCTCAATACAGGAACAACATAATAAAAACTAGCCAAGTTCTTGCAGACTTGTCATCTTTTTTTTCCCTTTTTTCTTTTCGGTACAGCTGGTGGTTCTCCCACTCAGTTTGCATGGAAGGAAAGCTGTTTCTCGTGTAAAAATGACCACCTCAGTGTGCACAGCTGTAGTAGCAAACAGTGGCCTTCTGAAACTACAAGGCACCAACTCTAATTCCCTGGGAGGGCAAAGAATTGTTCACTTAACCCAAGTGCTTGCAGTTTAGCCCTCAAAGGATTCTGCAGTATTTAATTTTAAAATCTTGCTCATCATTGTTTCAAATGCCTCTGCACTAAGCACACTAATTAATGTTAGGGGATCCCAGATTTCATGTGGTCAGAAGAAGGGAGGAAAGATGAAGCTGACACGTTTCTTGGCACAACATCAAACTTTCAGTGGAGATTAGCTCAGAAAGAATGAAATCTGTCCAACATGGAAAAAGAATAATGTTCACATGAAAATCACAAATGCATTCAGCTGTCTCACCTGAGATATATCAATTTGGTTATGTAAGGAAACCTCGTGGGTTGCTGGGGGAGGGGACCCTGATTAGGGTACCGATTTCTTACTGGCATTCAAAAGAACATTTCTAATGGGAGCATTTCCATCATGTAGCAAAGTGTAAGGAGGGACTCACCGAGCAGCAGCTGATGCAGCAGGATTCCAGCCGCACAAGCAGCTCAGCCCCGGCTACGTGGCCATAGCAACAGGTTTGCAACAATTCCCTTCCTCCCCTTCTTCCACAGACCAGGAAGGCGGAGTTGGAGTAATTTAACTATACATAGAGCCGTAGTTTTAAAACAACAAACTCGTTTTAGTGGTCATACAGATTCCTTTGATCAGAAACTGTTCCTCAATAAACCAAATGGTCCCTAATCCTGTTGAAGGGAACAGTTGCATTTTCTTCAAAGATATATAGGGGCAAAAAGAGCAGGATTAACCTATTAGACAAGGAACTAATGGAGTGGGGAACTGTTACAGTGCAAATAATAGCATAGCAGCAATTATAAAGAAACTCCCAAGGGATTTTTTCAGCATTTCAACTTGATTTCATCACAGTTTAAAGTCAGGATGCGCATGCCAGTAATGAGACATTCTGAATTATATAAATGTCTTTCTACTCATTAATAATCTTGCTTTCTAATGTACAAAACACAAAAGACAAGGAATAAGAAATTACACAACTCTTTTGCATTACCTAAGTATTGTCAATTAACTTATTAATTTAGACAGTATTTAGTAAGCCAGAGTGCAACTTAGGATGCTAAAAGATTTTGCTGTGTCTTTTATTAGGATTTAAATTTTCGACTTTCAGGAGAAAACAAAGCTCTCCCATTCTAATAGTCATATTTTGATAAAGCTGGAAAAGGCTTTGAACCAGGAGACAAGGTTCTCCCACTTCTGCAGCAGACTGAAAAGGTTAAAGGGCGCATCAAAGCAGACAGTAATTTTAAACAGTGTGCAAGTACAGAAGAAAAAAACCCACAATTGTGTTTTACAAGCACACACAAAGAATAATGCTTAAGAAAATTGCTAGTCCATCACTTCGAATTAATGTTTTATTCTCTTCCATGAGGAATTAGTTTTAAATCACTTCAGGCACGAATATGATCTCAGCCATACCAAGACTTCCCCACAAAGAACCCAGATTTGTAGCTGATGGGTTATTCACCAAAGGAGGTGACATTACAGTATTTATCTATTACCATATGGAGAGTTTTACCTAGGCTCCTTGTGACCGTATAGAACTTGAGAGATCTAGACCCTTGTTACAGTGTGCTCCTGCCCTTCTGGCCAGCTTGAATGATTCTACAGCAATCTTAATGTCTTAATTAATGTCAGAACTATTAGTATAGTTCTGAAAACAAGAACTCCACGAGTTGGTAAGTTTCAAACACTAACTTGCTTTCTGCATGTTCTAGTAGTAGTTCCACACCTCCTAAGCATGGTAAACACCTGTCATGTGTACATAGACTGACTCACTGCTCCTCTCCTAGAGCTCTTTCACAAACTAAGCTACAAAAGCCCCAGTTCAACAATCCCAGTGAATGCAAAGTACAGGAGGGACCAAGGCAACCACACAGATATATTTTAAAATTGAGAGGCCATCTTCACTTATACTTACTGTATTTAATCTAAATCTCACACACACATAAACACATCCCAACTTACCATGTCAACAAATAAGACGCGCCATTACAGGAAAAGAATTTAAGAAATAAAAAGCTGCTAAAAATACTGAGAATGATCCATACTTTCTCTTCTTATAGAGCTGAAAGGGGATTCAGTCACCAGGAAGGGCTGGGAACAGTGTCTCCATGGCATCACAACCCTCCTTATCTCAACATTGCAAGAACAGTAGCACCAGCAGCTTCTGTGGACAAAGGATGTGAGGAAGGCATTCAGAAGGCATATATAAAATAAGTTAACATCATGACCACTAACAAAATCAGTATTCCAAGCTGAGGTAAAGGACAAGACAGAACAACTCATACCAAAAGCAGAGGTAACACTGAGGGACAAGTCTTTGATTTGGTCCTGCTCTTTCTACACTGAGAAAAGTTCATGTTCTTCCTATGGAAATCAGGTGAACTTTTACAAGTACATAGTTAGTGGAAATCTACTCTAATTCAGATAAATCACCTGTAAAGTAAATAATCAGCTCTAAAATGTTGCAGAAAAATGAATCCTTTCCAGAAAATAGTTTTAAAGTAGCAATTTTTCTTTTATGGATTTTGAAGATCAACAAACCAGAACCTATCCCTGTGATGCACTTTAATCCGGCTGATCAGAATTACTTTGGATTTGTAAAATCCTTTTTAAGAACTTTGATTATTACAATTGTTACTCACATAATGAAAAACATCTCGGTGAGTTCACTATCCGCACTATCCTTTTATAGCACAAGCTGTTCAGAGATTTTTCCTGATGCCAGATAACATCTGACAATCCAGAACACCCTTAAATTGTGCCACAACACTGCAAAGATCCGTTCTTCCCGTGTTCCTTCCTCTGAGCAGTTATGCGAAACTAAGTAATAATGGAAATAATTCTAGTTGTTCATAGTGACATTCTGGAGAAGATTAGGAAAGAAAACCTAGTCCAAAACTACTATGCTCCCTTCAGCTCTTGTACCCCAGGGCATTCGCCTGCCGTATTTCTGCCCTTAACTCGACCACCATTTTGTTCGCTCTGAATTTACCTCGACTTTGTTCAAGTAAAATTACTTTGAAAACAGAGGGCGAGAAAAGAGAGTCCACACTTTAGCAGAGAACCGAAGGAGAACGGCCGCCACTCCGGGACCTCACGGCGGCATCGCCGTCCACTCACGGGTCCCCTCAGCGGCCGCGCCTCAGCCCCTGCTCGCCCCGCTGCCAGCTACGCCATTGACGTAACTCCCTCAGCGCGGGCGCTGTCAAACGCGGAGCTCACGCTGGTGACGCAGGGCCGGATCCGGGGCTCGCGGCGTTAGTCGCTATTCACGAAGGGGCGCGTACGCAAAGAGCGGGTGCTGTGGCAACCGGGGCACGCGCGCGCTGAGGGCCGGCCGGCGCTGAGGGGCGAGAGCCGGGGGCTCGGTAATGGCACACGGCGCCCTCGATTGTTTCGTCTATTTCGTTTGCTTTGCAGGGAGAAGTGGAGTTGTTTAGAGGCTGTTTTAACTTTTGGTTTTGTTTTTGTTTTTAGCAGTTTTCAATATTGGAGGTCGTAGTGTTCAATCAGCTGAGGCGATTTCCGTACTGAGGGAAGGGCGGCGGGTAGGGGGGAGAGCAGTCCTCATGTATTCTATCAAACGTTACCGAATTCTGAGGGCAGATCCCTTTAAAATTGCCTCTCTTTTTTTCCCCCTTTGGGGAAAAAAAGAGGTATTTCATTCTCCTTTGCTTTCATTTTGTTATTTTGAGCCCACTCCGATTTTGGGTATTGTGCTGCTTCACTTGAACCCTTTAAAAGCATTCCCTCTATCAATTTTAACATCCTTCCTTGAAATTTTAAGCTTTCTCTCTCTTTTCTTTACAGTGTTCAGAGAGAATTAAACCAGGTTAAGACAATTCAGCAGATGAGCACACATCAGTGCTGATGATGCACGACTCCAGCCTCTTTCACAGCTTCCTGACAGTGTATGTTTGCTAAAAGAGCTCCTTGGGGACACAGAGCACTGTTTAAAGTCAGTAGGTGTCTTTATGGTACTTTATCTGCCCAGTCACCAAGTACAGCCATTTTGGAGTATTTTTAGGGGTAGGAAGAATCTTTCTCAGGAAGATTTGGGATGGCACAACCTCGTATCTCAGCCTACCTCCCCCCTGATATAGACCCCACCAAAGCTGCTCTGGCCTTTGGGAGGAGGGCCCTTCCTAAACTGAATGAGGAGTTGCAGTCTCCCGAGCTGCTGACACAGCAGCGGGCGCTGATGGCTCTCTGCGATCTGGTCCACGACCCAGAAAAAGTCTACCAGGCAATAGCATTAGGTAAGTGATCTGTTCTCACGAGCTCTGACACAGTGGGGCAGGCTGAGGGGGGAACCCCGCTTAACTTTTTTCCTTACAATATCTTTGATGATGCAAGATGCCCAGGAAAAATTTCCTGTTTGTTTTACCTTAGAAAGGTAGAAAATATTGTAATACCATATACAAGACAGTTATTATAAGAATTATCATCACTTTAGGATTCATCAATGGCTCACTGTAAGTTTTATCAACCCCTAAATACAAAAGAAGTGCAGAATCTTTCTTTGCATAGAATCATAGAATTGTTAAGGTTGGAAAAGACCTCTAAGATAATCCAGTTAAACTATTAACTCTGCCTTGTCATGATCACCACTAAACCATGTCCCCAGACTTTATTCTGATTTTAGCTAATTCCTAACATAGGCTAATTTAAAAAAACAAAACAAAAAAAAAAAAAAAACACAAAAAAAAAAAAAAAACCAAAAAACAAAAACACAAAAAACACCTTAATTAGGTCAAAGTTAGAACTCCATCACCATCATTACCTGCTTGCCTGGAACTTAATAAGAAATTAGAAAAGAAAGGAATATAACCAAATTTATCCTACTCATCAGGAGTACACTGGCCACCACTTATTTCAAAGGATTGGAAGAATCCTGAGTTTCAATTTTGAGGGGTAAAAGAAACCCCTAACCACAAGCTTATTTTTGCCACTTTTAGCAGTCTGTGGTGTATCTACATAGCTCATTATGTGACACAGAAAAAACTCCTTGTTTGCTACTGCTTTTTTCTCCATTTACTTCCTTTGTATTTTTTTTCCTCTCATAAAAGAGACTAATCATGTTCAAAATTTATTAAGTTAGTGTTTGATGAACACAAGTTTGATTGCCAAAGCAATGTGAGATTGTTTTTAGTTTCAGGTTGTTAGGTTTTTTGGCTTTGGTCAGTGCCATATGTGCGTACTCTATCATTAATGGTTCACCACATTTATTTCTGTTCAAAAAAGACAAGTGAGTGTCAATCCTGCAAAAAACATGCTTTTCTAAAGACATCAGTAGCTCTACTGACTTATTTTTAGAGTTATGTCACTTTATATTTGCAGGATTAGGATTTAACTTGGTAAGGAGTCAGGAGCTTGTTTGTAGCATGACATTTTTGGCAGTAGGCCTTGAAATTTGAAAGTTTCTTCCTTACTTGAGATATGACAATGAGAATTTCACTGAAACCGAGGACAAGTTGAAAATTTTGAGGCACTTCAAATTGTGAGATAGACGATGAATATTGCTATTTCAAATTAATGCTGGAGGTAAAAAATGTTAAAATGAATGTCTCTGTCTCTGATGTCTCGTAGGATTCCTGGATAGCCTGAAGACTTTGCTGGTGCATCAAGACCAAATTGTCCGTCAAAAAACAACAGAAGTTCTCTCTATAATGGCTTCACATAGTATTGGCAGGTAGGTGCAATTCCAGTTTGCTGAACCATGTGGGAAGTGATGTTTTAGTGAGAAATAAGAACAGAGTTCCTAAGTTTTGTCAGACAGATGCAGCATAAAGAAGAGCAGTTAAGATTAAATATCTCAAATATATACAAGTTTTATTATGTTGTGTTAAATCTGTCCTCCATTGTTGTTTTTAGGGAAGGGCTAATACAAAGTGGAGTCATTTCTGCCCTTGCTGGGCTCCTGGATGATCCAGTAGATATCTGTCGGAAGAACATCCATCAGACTTTTGACATGCTGGCAAAATTACCTGCAGGTAGGAGGTTTTAAGCACTTAAGTATTCAAGTAGACAACCCAGAGAGGAAATCAGGTAAATTCACTTGTGTTCCAGATATAATTTGTTCCATTTCCCTTGAAACTCACATTTAAAAACATCTTGTCTATCTTTGCTTATCTTAGTTTTCCTTAGTTAACTTTCTTAGGTCTTATGCAAGTTAAGACTATCTGCTCAAGATACAGATTCTGTGGACTGCGTGCTTGAATTGGTATTTCAGAATCTTGCATCAAAGTTTCATTTTGTCCCTTCTGTTCAAGGTGTGGATCAGCTGTTCAACACAGTGCATTAGTTTCATAAGCGTTCTAATCTGAACATTTGTCTTAAACTTCTCTTCCAGTTGATCAAAATCATAATTTTAAAATTAAAATTTCAGTGGAAATTTTTTAACCATACTGTTAAAATTCACAGCAAAGTATATTGTCTGAGAAATTCAGTTTCATTACTGATGCTTAAAAAGAATTAAATGAATGCTTAGAGCCTTGCTAACTGTGAATGAATTCTAAAATATCTTAAGATGTAATTTTACATGCAAGCAATCCTTTTTAAAATCTTCAATAATTCTATTCATATGAAGGATAATATGTTGGGCTAAACAACTTTGTGAACATCAGTATGGAGAAGTCTGTAAAAGCAGCTCTGAGTAATTACTCTTGGAAAAGGTGGGGTTTTGAGTCATGTGTTCTGTTTATTTAGATAAAAATATAATATCTCTATAAAAATATACATGCCTGTATTTAAGGGCTGGAATATAAACCCTGGAGCAGAATTGTGTCAGTGTAGAATGGACTCACATACAGAGGGCTACTTAAAGGAAAAACGAAAAGGTGCAAAACATTCTGCTATGAGACAATTTGGGGAAGTGTCAGGGATAACCACAAATATTTTCCAATAAGTAGTAAGAGTCACGAGGCCTGACATAATTCATTTGTCACATTACAGATACAGAAATAGTCTCTCTTTGGTAATTCAGCCCTTTTCAGCTAGCCAGGAAACTGTCTGTCTTTCTCTTTGCATCCACTTCTGCACCTCACATTCAGATAATGAGATAGGATGTACCTTGGATCAGCTGGAGGAGGTCAGCAACTACAGCAGCACTCCACAGCTCCATTTGTGCTGTTCTCTAGAGCTGGGTAATTTGCAGTGCCAATAAAGTGATGTGTTCTGTGTTCTGTGCAAAACAAAAAGGAACAGAAGCTCTATGTGCCCTTGGCATGAAGTGTAGCTGTTTTATCTGGGAAGTGGTCAGTGACTCCAGCTAGCTCTATGCCAGGCCACCTGGTCTTTCTCCAAACAGGAGTAATTTAGGAAAATGTGGTTATTTTGAGCAAATCCACTTACAGAGTATTTTTGATTCCTAAATTTAAGGATATATACCAGTGTCTTCTAGGAATTGTGGGGTAGTTAAAAACCAAAAGGTGGGAGAATGCACAAAGACTGGGAGAATCTGAGGAGTAACATTTCCAGAAGAAACAAAAACTTAGTGAAAAGAATTAATGGGCAGAAGAAGGACAAAAATAGATAGATAGATGTGTTCAGTAGAGGATAGAAGAGGGAGAAGGGCCAGCAGGAGCAGAAAATTAAGAACATTAAAGAAATTAATAGCAAAACTTCCTGTCTTTGTAAAAACAATTAGTTGACATATACAATACTTGACAATGTTAGTGAAAGGGTGTTATGCAATGATAAATGCCCTCAGAAATAGCAACTGCAAAAATAGTTCTAGGAAAAAATACCTTTCATTATGATATGGTTAACACTGGAAAGGTTTAATAATTCTTACCCATTACCTATCCTGTCATTTATGAGTACTAATCCTTTTAGGCAAAACTGAGGTGGAATGGATGGGGCAATGGATTTTAAAGCTTCCCAGAACCTCCATTTGGGAAGTGCCCAAGAGATAATATTTCTTCTACATTGCTGACTCTTAGCATCTCCAGTCTTTCACGCTTGAAAAATCATAACTAACTGAATGTTTGGATAAGGACTCTTTAAGGATACCTTTTTCCCTTCAAAACTTGTTTTGCTGTATGGAGTGCAAATGCTGAAAGGACAGATGGCATTCTTACTGCAGCAGATGGGACATCTCTTCTGTGAATGTCATTGTTGCCCAGGTGAAGTGAAATCCCAGCTGTATTAATGCAGCTCTTTCAGGTGGCAGTGCACTGCATCACTGATAAACCTGAGAACTGAGAAAATAGATGCAAATTTAATTGCATGATTTATCCAGGTGGATGACTAAGAGTCAAGGGATTTAATTTCAGCACCTGTCTTCAGCCAACAGACTTTTTAGTTCTAACTTTGCTATGCCTCAGTTTTCTTATACAGTCAGAATTTTTTGTACAGGAAACTCTCTATAAAACATAATTTATTTTAACATCTTGAATTCTTCAGAGAGAAAACAGAGTAACCATGAATTACTCAGAATGCTAAAATCAAAAACATCATAGGAATTAAATTATTAGAGAGTTAATAGCAAGAAATTGCTATTCAGATAACATGATTATGTGACTTGATTATTTAAACGTAATTATTTACTTCTTTGTTCCTCCTCGTGCCTCTGATTTTAAGTCAAGTACAGGTGGTGCTTCACTTTCTTTTCTCCTTTCCAAGATAGCTTTCACTCAATGAGGAACAGAACTGGCTGCTTTCCTTTAGAAATCCTCTTGGACCTTTGTTAAAATGTTCTAGGTTCTCCACTTCATTGTCTCTAAGCTAAGATCTAAGATCTTTATTCAACTAAGATCTTCTTAGTTGAATAAAGATTTGGGTTTTAATATAAAGTGTCTGTTACCCTCCTGGTAATTGACTACACTTTGGTTTTATCCAGCTTTCTTACCTTGAAGCTACACTGTAATGAATGCTGGTGTTTTCTTGTCACTTCTTTAACTAATCTGAAATGGCCACGGTCAATGAAAGGAAGAGGTGAAGGAGACACAATATCTAATAGACCATTCATTGGAAAAGGGAGCCCTGAGTCACTTCCCACCTTTTCCACAGTTCAACTGGCTAATAATTGGATATTACATGTAAAAAGCAAATTAGTCTAGAAATACTGCATGATTTCCCAGGTAAATGATAGCAATTTAATGGTAAACAAAGTTTAAAGGAGCTTGTACTAGCAATTACTGTATACATATTTTAGTAAACTTGCCAAGCCAAGCAGCCTGAGTGCAAATAACCCAAGCAGGCAGCAGTACCTCCTCACTACAGGTGAGACCTAAAAACTCTCTGTGTGCCATGACAGACCTTTTATACCTTGAAGGCACAACCTCATTTGCTCCTTTGCCTCTACACTTCAGGTGTAACAGTTGGCAGGGAATGCTTAAAGGGACCCCATGTCTTCAGTACAGAAATAAAATATCTTGTTCCAAATCAGACAGATTAGAAGAAAACTTCACAAACATTATCCAATTAAGTAACTGTTGTAACACTACTTAATGAACACACTATAGACACGTTCAGTATCATTTGAATTATTTATTTTTGAAGTGGACAATTTAAATGTTGATGTTATTAACCATTTTGTTTTAATTTTCTTAGAGCCCTTGGCTGAGATTTCTTGCACTAATCATAGTACATAAGGGGAACAAAAGTAGAAGGTGATTTTCCAGTGTGCATGTGTGTCTGTGTCTCTGTGTACGTATGTGCTTTACAGTTATCAAACATATATTTACACACCAACTTTACACTGAAGTCTTTAAGAAGTCTTTTCTATGGCAGGGGAAAGAATCAACTGACCAAAGACTTAGGTCTATATAATCCATATGAGATTTTCCAGTATAGTCCCACAGAGCTTCTTATGCATTCAAACTTTTGCCGGAATGTTACTCCATCCAGTAGTGTTTCTTTATGAGATGAAACCTGGAGCTGAGGATTGCATCTCTTCTGTTTCCTTAACTTCACTAAACTGTAAATAATTTAAATTATTAAATTGAAATATCAAGACATTTAGTTATTGTTCATATCGCTCATCTTTAACCTTCTAATAGCACATCACATGTTAAAAATAATTTTAAAAACCAACAAAATAAGACTTTGGAGGCTATATACTACACAATCTCCATGGCTCCTGCTTCTTGGGAAATCTGTTACAATATTACAGTACCCAGAAGGTATTTGGAGCAGTGGAATAGAATTGTCCGTTGGCAACTTTCACATTCAGCAATCCAGACACTACAACAATAATTTAAAAAATTGCTTTGAGATTTATTTTTTTAATCTGTATTAAAAAAGGAACACTAACCTACTTCTTAAATATAATTTGGTTTTTCATGAAACACCACAAGATTTGGCAAAAAAAGATGTAAAAGAAGACTGTTTTGATGTATAAAACTCCTTATCAGTAGAAGAAACACCGACCTTAATTTGGCCTATTCAAAGATTCATTTCATGTAGTTTTGCTGCATATTTGAAGCCATAAAGAGCAGAAAGAGCTGCTAGTCAGTTTGGAAATCACAAAACAGTTGCGCACCAACAATTCCTTTAATAGGCAAGGTGTCCATGAGAAACAAGTAAAGTAAAGCAGAGGTGTGTACATAGTATATGCTGAGAGTCATGTGCATGTGCATACATGATGGATGTGTACATACTCTTGACTGTGGATACCAATATTGTGGGTGCATGCCCACTCTCTACAAATTTAAGTAGTATTTGCTTAAACTTTCTCATTCAGTAGTTTCTGGTTTGAACTAGCTTTTCTCCCCAACACAATCATTCTGCTTCACACCCTGCAAACAAGTTCATCTGTCATTCACCAGATTTATATTTTTATGTCAATAAAATTTTAGGACAACTGGATGAAGAGTTATTTCTTACACAGAACATGATAACACTCCTACTGTAGGAAATGGAATGAAACAAATGGAATAAAAGTGCAGTGACTGTGGCAAAGCATCTCCACAGAGTTAGGCCTCAATCTCTTTTTTTGTTTTTGTTTGGGGGTTTTTGAGTTTTTGGTTGGGTTTTTTTTCACTGGGCATGTTTGGTTTTCTTGGAGAGGAGGCTCTCTCTCTCCAGAACATATATTTGGGGAAAATTATGTAGCAGGTGAAGGGGGCGTAAGAGGAACTGTGTTCATATATCAGATTTCCCCCTTTCTCTCCTTGGGCTATTAAGCATTGCCCAATTTTTTTCCACTAGAAGTGGAAGAGGTTAGCCCCTTTTTTATCACTTCAGAAAAACAGATTAAACCAAAGGATTCTTAGCAGAGGCCAATGTATTTGAGATTGTTCTGAATGATGACATCTGTCACTGCATCAAACACAAATTGTATGTTACTGGTATCAGTGGCACAGGTGAAGTGTGAGTAGATCTCCTTGGTCTCCTTGTTGCGATTCAAGTCCTCAAACTGGCGTTGGATGTAGACTGCTGCCTCCTCGTAAGTGTTTTGGCCTTTATATTCAGGAAAGCAGACTGTTAAGGGGATGCGTCGGATTTTTTCTGCCAGCAGATCTTTCTTATTCAAAAAAAGGATGAGGGAAGTGTTGATAAACCAGTTGTTGTTGCAGATGGAATCAAACAGACGCAAGCTTTCTGCCATTCGACTCTGTAGGAGAGGAAACAACAGTGTCAGCAATATTGTTTCAGCAGAACTGTGGAAAGCTCACAGCTCTGTCTGTTGCTCTGAGCAGGTAAACTCCATTGACGAACAATTGAGCATGACCACCACAATTATGTTTGGAAATTAAAATCCAATGCTGCTACAGAGTGAAAGAAGAGAGGTCAGTTAAAAATCAGCAGTTGTCTTGAATGTTCCTGAAGTATTGCTGGCACTGTGACACACTGATGCAGCTGGAGCTGTCCATGGTACCAGGCTCTTGGGAGGCTGTTTACTGCTAGGATTACACCTATATATAGGTGTAAATAGATGTAATGTTTTGAACAGAAAATATTATAGATTATTAAAAGGACTATCACTCAAGTATTGTCAAAAGTAGATACAGAAATTATCTTAATCGGGCAAGGTCAATTTTTGGCAAGGTCAATGTTTTTTCAGCATGTTTAGATTTCAGAAAATGTTATGCAGACTTCATGAGTCATGGGAGTGATCCAGGGTAACTGAACAGCAGGGATTTGGTATATCAAAAACCAAGCATATATTTGGTTTACAGGACTATTTGCAAATATGTATGTATTCCATTTGTCTGGCTTGTGTTCAGAGGAGATGAAAACAATTGGAAGTCTGGGCATTTTTGTTGTTGTTTATCTGTGAAATATTCTGGCCAGTTCTCCAGTTTGGAAGGAACAAACAGTGGAGGCAAGAGGATGACTTTGGCTTTTAATAGAAATAAAGTATTTTGGGCCTAATTCTCCTGCAATTTATATTGGTTGTGTCTAGTGCATCTCCCTTGACTTCACTAAAGTCACCTGGTGAGAGGAAAAGAGAATAATCATGTACTGTTTATTACACAAAAATTAATATGAAAATATCATTTATGTAAAATTTACTTTTTATTTTGTTTTATTTGGAAACTATATTGTATTGTTATTATTTCAAAGGAAATCTGCAAGGATTTTGATCATTTTTGTTACACTGAAGTTGTATACTGAAAAAATTGCCCTTAAAAATGCATAGTTGCTGAAATAGGAGCAGACTGCTTTACATAAGCTTTTCAAATTACCTCTTATACTTTCCTCACTTTGTGTTATTACTCCTTTTCATTTGCTAAGGACTGACTTGGTCAGAATTCCATCCTGTGTTCTCTGAGTTCCATGAAGGCACTGATTTAGCTCTGTGTTTACAGTGAAACCCAAGGCTGGTGGCAGTTCATGGTCATTCCCAAACCCTGGGAGCGCCGGGATGGCTGCACTGCCTCGGCAGCCAGCGGCAAAGCTGACTCACCAGCCTCTGGAGGCACACTGAGACACAAACTCAGTCAGACAGTTCTGATTTGGGGGCTGTTTGTTTACTTCTTCCATTGTAAGGTGGGGTCATCTGACACTCCAGCCTACTTTATACATAGATTTATAGGTGTAAAAACATAGCTTTAAATGTATGTTTGAATGTATGTTTAAATGTATGTTATTTGCACTTTTCACAGTGCAAATACTGACACAACAGTCAATCCTCTAAAACATCATAAATCTGTTTTCAAATACTCGGGATTTCCTTTCCTGATTTTGTAGCTGATAATAAACAAACAAGACATTTTTATCTCAGTCAAAATGCTTTTACTACTAATAGTCTGAAAAAAAATCTTTTAGAGCTAATCTAGGTTTTTAGCCAACTCTCAGAACAACCAGGATATTACATTTTAAGAGGTTTGTGTTCATTACTGTATTTTGTAGTGAATCATAACACTGTCCCTCTACTACCAAGTCCTCCATTGGAATCTGTAATCCAAGGACAAAAGCAGAGAGTTAAAACCCTTCCATAAATTGGGAGATGTTATGAACACGTACAAGAGGACAGACAGTTTTAAATTATTATAAACTTGGTGATCTCTTGTGTGATGTAAAGAAAATATTAGTAAATTGTTGATCTTGACACCTAAGAAATTTCTTCTTCAATGTAGTATTATAGTATTGGCTCAATATCTGAAAGTCATAATATCCTTAACTAAACTGAATACAATTTCTTTTAGTTAAAAAGCGAGTAAACCAATCAAGAATCGTTTCCAACAAAGATGTAGGTGATATTATGCCAGTGCTAGGCTATGGTTGCATGGTATAAATGTGTGATATACCTTGGGAAATGAACCCCCAAATCCAGGTCATGATTTTAATAGCCAAAGAAGGAAAATGTATCACTGAACAATGAGGAAATGTATCAGAAAGGAAAACCCAAGTCTTCAAATCTTATAGTCATACAGTGGTTTGGGCTGGAAGGGACCTTAAATACCATATAGTTCCAAATCTCCTGCCATGGCCATGGACACCTTCTGCTCTCACCCAGCCTGGCCTTGAACACTTCCAGGGATGAGGTATCCAAAGATTCTCTGGGCAACCTGTACCAGTGTCTCACCACTCTCACAGGGAAGAGTTTCTTATTAATACTTAATCTGAATCTACTGTCCTTCAGTTTGAAGCCATTTCCCCTTGTTCTGTCACTGCAGGCTCTTCTATTTAGTCTCTCTCCGTCTTTCTTCTAGGTTCCTTTCATGTACTGGAAGGCCACAATGAGGTCACCCATAACCCTTGTCTTCTCCAGGCTGAAGAATCTGAATTTTCTCAGCCTTTCCTTATAGGAGAGGTGCTCCATCCTACTAAATCAACTTGGCCCTCCTCTGGACTTGCTCCAACAGCTCTATGTTCTTCCTGTGCTGGGACCCCAGGGCTGCATGCAGCTCTGCTGGTGGGTTCTCACCTGAGAGGGGCAGAGGGGCAGAATCCCCCTCCCCTGCTGCCCACGCTGGGGGCTCAGCCCAGCACAGGGAGGTTTCTGGGTCCTGACACACAGGGACAGGGCAGGGCCAGCCCTCACCCACCAGCATCCCTGAGCCCTTCTCCCCAGTACTGCTCCATCTCCTCATCCCACATGATTTCTTGTCATATCTTAAGTGATATATCCACAGTTCTAAGGTCAAGGCTGACACTAAAAATACATGGTATATCCACTCATATACTCCCAGCATAACAAGCTCACTTCTGCTTTTGACAATATTGTAAAACTACTTTACTTATCATAGGGAAAGTGAACTTGAGAGAGTTATGGCTTATTATAATAAAAATAGAATAAATTGTTGTATAACTCCCAAAGGTGTAATAAAACATAGCAAAATAATGATAGGCATTCTTCTCTGCAGCCTTTTCCAGTTCTGGAATCCTGAAGGGAGTATATAGCCAGGTGGTCAGAAAAAATGTGCTGCTGTAATTTTATAATTATACGCAAGCTGGAGTATAAGCAAGATAATGCCAATGCCTTACCCAGATGGCCTTGTTGGGGGCTAATTGCAAATTCTTCTCAGAGCATAAGAACAAGGAATTGGTTGCTTAAGGGAAAGAACATGCTAAGGAACAGATGGCTGCTTCTATGCTTCCAATATTTTGCAGATGCACAAACATTCCTGGTCATCCTCTGGAACAGGAGAGGTGTGCTTAGCAGGAAAGAGTTCTGAACAAGTAAGCGTTTTCAAAAGGGAAGACCCAGTTATCAAGATAGCAAGTAATTAAAAGAACAAAGCTGGTAAATGGAGCCAAATTGTAATGTAGTATCTCCTTACAGCTTTCACGTTAAAGCTTTCTAGTCACAGCTGGGAGAGCTTTGAAATTAAAAATGAAAAATTATGAAGAGAGAAACTATCACAAATAAGGGAATTAACTGTCATTTGTATTAAAAGCTTAAGAACTTCATTTTTCAGTCATTATATCTCTTTCATCATCTTTTTTTTTAAAACTGGTAGGCACTTAGGGATTTGAAAACCTTAACTAAACCAAGTAAAATTTCTCTTGTGTAAGCCATAAACCATAATGAATAAAATTTGTGCGGGAATAGTAATATTTGCTCTCCAGAAAAGTTAGAAAATCTTGAAATGTCAGTAAATCTTGGAATAACCAGTGGAAGCTGTTGCCATTTTCCTCTAGAGGCTTTCCTTGCAATAGTGGCTGACATTTAGCTTATGCTGGTAGCTATGAGCTATTTCACAAAATGGCATGAAACTCCTTGTTTAAAATATCTTCTTTAGAGATCCAGGACTTAAGATCTTCTGAAGAAAGCAGATGAAACTAAGGTATTTGAAGAAGGAGTAGTGAGGTTAAAAGGTAATTGAATCAGTTGGATGTTTTTCCTTAAGGTTAATAGACAAAGAAAATGGAATCCATTCTGAAATAAGGACAGTCTACAAAATAAATGAAGGAGATACCATTGCCCAGGACATTCATAGTCAAAGCAGTTCAGGAATTCAAACTATGCTTGAGGAAAGGCAGAGGGAAAGCAGAAGAATTTCCCAAACAAGAATACAGAAAGCAAGTGACAGCTTGGATAAATACAAAGAGACACTCTTTGATTGTAAAAAAAAGATTACAATGACTGCTAGTGGAAATGTCCTTCCTGTGTAGCAGTCAGGCAGTCCTGATTGAGTGCTGGATAAGAGGCATGCAAAACTATTGTATGATTCATATTTTGTTCAAAAGAAGAAGACTTCTACAAGAATGTATATGCTCAGGTGGCTGCTGGACTAAATGGGAAAAATTACGATAATTAAATGAATTTTTAAAACTTTCTTTAATCTAAAAATCAAAAAGAAGAAACTATCTTTTGGAGAGAAGTAAATAGACTTAATCCAACATCTCTCAAAGAAATTAAGGACCCCACTGAGATAGAACTAAACTAGGATAAAACACTTTACCTGGGTTGTCCTAGCCTTGGCATCTCCCACAAGGGATGGGGAAAGTAATAGGGATTTGACTAGACAAAATTGTTTTGGTTTCCAAACCTTTTCTTCCCAACCCTAGGAGCCCAAAGTTTTCCTGGAAAATGTTGGAATTCTAAAGTGTCAAAATTAGAAGAGTAAGTCCCACTGTGAATTCCCTAAGAAGTGTTCTTAAGTCACTTAGCAGCTTAACTTACTCTGCCAGCAGACGAACTCATTATCCCATCACCCAAACAATTTGTTACATTGGTCTAAAACCACTGCAGGAAATCCTAATCAGTCACATCCTAAACAAAACAGAAAGGAGCTTGGGATAATTAGAAGCAGCTATGTCAATATAGCACCTATCATACAGATACATACATGCACATGCCATCTGTTTATGTCCTTCCTGCCAAAATGCCTTTCGATGTCCTGCATATATGAAGACTGTGAAGTGCAGAAAGGTGAAAACCTAAGAAAGCATGTTAGTTTATGCCAGCACAATGAAGGGAAATTGAAAGGGATGGTAAAAGGTTTTATATTGTAGGAATACTGAATCTCTACTATGAAATGAGCTTATAGAAGGCTGAGAAACATAGGTATTATGAAGTGGAGCTTTGAAGAATCTTGTGTGATTTTGATAGGGATATATCTACCTATATGGTAGGGATATATTTATTTATATGGTGAGGGCAAAAAAAAATTATTAAGCATGAAACAAATTTGCTTTGAGTGTTTTTAAATCAAGTTCATTCTCAAATCAGGAGGAAACAATATATTAGCAAACAAAATTTGTAAGCTACCAAGTTAATTCTTCTTTATTTTAAAGATAATGTCCTGTAGTTGTTCATACTTACAGTTTGTGTATGCAAATCTAGAACTGGTAGGGGAGGCAGCAGTCAGTATTTGATACCTCTTTTTCAGAGAAGCAAGGGAAAATAAAACTGATAAAGTGGTAGTGCAACACACTATCTCCCATGATGGTTTCCTGTTGAATATTGCTATTGTCTTTACACAGAGCTCTGCAGATGATTACTGAATCTGGCAGTATGAATGAGAATTACAAGAAGACCTTTAGGCTTGGCTATTGTATAGGATGACAATTAACAACATTATGAATATTTTATCATGTATGTTCTCTATGACTGAGAAAACCCTGTAGTGTTACTAATGCTTACTCTGACTAAACCAGACAAAGCAGATTTAATTGGGAGTATTACTTTAACAGAGTCCTGAACATATGTCTTTGAAAATTGATCCCTGAAACTTTTCAGGCCTGCAGTGAAACAGCAACTCACGTCTTACGAGTGCACACTCAGTTAAACATTGTCATGTAGTTGTTATATACCTGTAATAAATGTGCCAATGACTGACTGGGGTTAAGCAATCTTTAATATGATATATCAAACCTGTTTTATATTCCTAGATCAGGAACAAGGCAGATTTGTTAATTTTATTAAGTACAATCTGACACCAAGCTATGGTTGTAGTAAAGGAAGCTGAGCTGAGAAAGAAGTTTGATTAAATTTCCTGACTGGAGGATTAGATTTTGAGCCAGGAGATTTCAAAGCAAAGGAGCAGGAGAACAAGTGTTTCTGCTAGGGCCTATAAATCAAAAGAAACTTAAGGAAAGGATACATAGAAAACTCTTAGAAGAATAGAGGAAAAGGTTACAGAATTTGAGGATCAGAAAGGTGGGACATTCATCATTCCATAGAAATGCTAGAAGATCCAGATAAAGGCTACTCCTGTATGTCTGACCAGGGTATTAAAGGCTCTTCCACAAACAAGAAAAGGGGCAAAATAGAAATGGAGAAATACTCATAGACTGATTTGTTGCTTGTGACCAGCTATACATATCTTTTAAGTAAGATGAAGTACAGGAAAGTTATATTTAGAAGTCACAAAATGGGCATGTGATAGGTGTTATATTTATCACTGCCCATTAGAGAATTACAAGTCCGGAGGAAAGTTCTAGAAAAAGGTATGTTCAAGAGAATAGAAATATAGGGCAGTCAATATTGGTCCTGTGCCTGACAGAACAGCCACACAAGTCAACATTTCTGGGAAGCAGTTTTAGGGATAAATTGGCAAAAGTAATGCTGCTGCAGCTGACAAAAGAAACTTAATGTCACAGTGGGCCAGCATATTAAAACCTACACATTTCCCAGACAGTGTCCAGCCAGGGCAGTGCTGCCAAGCATGAGGTAAAAGTACCCAAGAGAATCATGAAATGGGCAGGTAGCTTGGTTTTTCTCCTTAAGGGAGGGCTTGCTGTGTTTCAGTTGCTCAGCAAACAACTGTTAACCCTCTGCTTTTACTGCCTCAAAATCAGCAAAGTTCCATGCCCCTGAAGCCTCTGGCTGCTGTGTTATGAGTGCACGTGCTCTGCTTCTCTGTAAATCATTTTGGGGCACAAGCAGTACTAAAAGGGCAACCATCCCATAAAGGGACTATAAAAATAAGTCTCCAGAGTCTTTCACAGTGCCAGAAAATTAAGATTTCCTGAGTACAAGTTAGGATCTTCGTGTAGTTCTAAGAAGTAAATTTGTAGCATATAATACCTATGTTTGCTTTGGGGGTGGAGTTTTTTAAGCAGTGTACAGTATCCCAGGCAAAGTGCATATTTCTGGAGGTTACCAAAAATCTAGCTTAAAAACATTTTCTTGATAAAAGCATATTCATTTAAAATGTCACAGTTCTTGAAAATATATTCAAAGTATCATTAACCTCCATGTTTCAATTGTAAATACCTGGATGTTTTAGCCTTAGATTGAGCTTTTTAAATTACAATTTTAAGCCCAGCTTTTCTATTCCTGCTAATATATTTCACTTGCTTTCAACACTTAATCAGTATTTTCAAGTGGGGGTGGGTTTTTTGGTTTTGTTTTCTTCCAGGTCTTTAGATTACTTGCTTAGCTCAAGGGCAAAAGGAGCATTTCAAGCACATATTCCACATAGCTGAAATACTGCACAGTTTTACACATAAAGTGGTCCAAGACTTTAGCTGTCCTTGTTTGAGACCCTTAAGCTGTCAGCCTTCTGTGTCTAGACATTCATAGAATGACAGAATGGTTTAAGTTGAAAGGGACCTTTAAGATCATCTAGTCCCAACTCCTGACACATTCTGCTAGCCCAGGTTGCTCAGAGCCCCTTCCAGCCTGGCCTCGGGACACTTCCAGTAATGGGACATCCACAGCTTCTCTGGGCAACCTGTGCCAGGACCTCACCATCTTCATAGTTAATAATTTCTTCCTAATTTCCAGTCTCCATTTACCCAGAAGATGTAACTTAACTCTGCACTGACCTTCAGTTCCTGAGGGAACTGGGCTTCTTTAGGCTGGCAAAGAGGAGGCCAAAGAATGACAGCCTACGATTACTTGAAGTAATGGTGACACAGAACTCTTCCCAGCAATATTAGAGGAAAGAATAAGCAGCAATGACCATTAATTGAAGTTTGGGAGGTTCAGATTAGTTGTTAGGTTTTCTCTAGAAGACTAGCACAGCTCTACAACAATTTGCTGAGTTTTGTGAAATCTACATTCATAGAGGATTTTCACTCAACTGATAAAGCCATAGCTGGCCTGATTTACTGTTGGCAGTAGTCCAGACCTTTAGAGATCACATCCAGCCTACATTTCTGTAATTCCATGCTATGTAAAAACATATTTATAGCTGA